>VZTI01004617.1:326514-362307 GCA_013397865.1 Struthidea cinerea | reverse complement strand
AAAAAAAAGAACCGCATTTCCTTTTTGACTTAAGAGGGAGAGAGAGAGAGAGCAGCGGAGGCTGGGGGCTGGTGGACGCATCGAGCTGTATGTACTGGACTTTTTCTCTTCCCTCTCCCCGTCCCGAAACCCTCCTCCTCTTCCTCTTCCTCCCCTGCTAGCCCGGGGTTTGCACCATCCCCTTCCCCGCTCCCAGCTGCTGCCTCGCAGAGCTCCGCCGGCTCCAGGGACGGAGCCTGAGCAGGGGAAGCGGCTCTGCAGGGCTGCTGCTCGGCTGGCTCGGGCTGCAGCTCTTGGGTTTGCTTCCTTCGCCTTAAATTGCTTTATTTTTTTTTTCTTTGTTTCTTTTTCCTGTCTTTTATTTCCCATCCCGTAGCCTACCCTTGCAGTTCTTGTGGCTACGACAAGGGATCCAACTGCAGAAAGAAAAGTAAACACGGAAATCTTTTCCACTCGCCTTTATTTGCTTCGGGTTTTCTGTTGTGGGGTTTGTCTGAGTTTGGTTTACTATTATTTCGATTTTTTTTTTTTTTTTTGAGAGCAGCAAAGCTCCATCTGCATTTTCTTCCCAGCTCTACTGTCTTTAATCCTGCTGCTTAAAGTGTAAAAACTGCACAAGAACTGTGCAGTCAAAAACCTGTCAATCTTAAATCTGTATCTTTCTAATAGTTAATTTTTATCCCTAATCTTGCCATACCAGAATATGCTTAAAATTGGTGGTGATGGGCTGCAAAGCTTGGCACAAGCAGAGCAAAGTTTATAGAAAATTATTGTCTTTCAACCTCCTCCAAGCCCCTTTTCTGAACTATTTTCGTGTGGGCCGATATTTATCATTCAAATCAGCGCAGATTCAGCCCTGGCTGCAGCAGGTCTGGAGTTGCAGAAGCGCAGGGCCCTACCCCAAACCTCCCGAAATCAGCGGGAGCTTTGGATCCAGCCCTACAGAAATAAATTAGAGGGAAATCCTAGGTACGGGGTAAGGGAAAATATATTCGGGTCGGAGAGAATGGGGCTTTGTTCAGCTGCAAGGGGGACAGGAGACAGCAAAATCCCAACTGCTTGGGATAGTCCAGGGGTTTTTAACTGGGAAATCTCCAACCATCTTCAATGGGAAATCTCAAACCATCTTCCAATTAGGGCCTGGTTTGGGAGTCAGTCCTAAAAGTTAGTCCCAAAAGTGGTTCAGCCCTATATTTATATGTGTGCATAGGTAGCCGTGCATGTCTGCAGTGCTGCCCAGGGGGTGTGGAAGCATCCCCGGGAAGGTGCGCGCCCGGAGAGGTGTTTGCGGTGCCGTAGAAATGAGACAGAACACGGCAAGGGCAGTTTAGGACAAGGACAAATTTATCCAGTCTCTGCCCCCGGTCTCGGTGTCCCCACGTGTGAGCCGCGGTGTCCCTGTGTGAGCCGAGCCCCGGGGGAGATGCAAACGCGCCCCGACCACGCCTCAGGGAGGGGGATGTGTGCATCCCGGGGTATTTGCACATCGCTCCGCACCTGGGCCACGTCTCCGCGTTTTCCGCCTCACAGGAACGCGGGATTTCTATGGAGAGCACAAATCCGAGCCGTGCACCCCATATAAACCCCAACCCCCCACTTCAGGGACCACGCGCCCGTGAGACAGGGAAGGGTCGGGACCACGCCGCTCCTTCGGAGCTCTGACACCCAGCGAGGCGACCCAGACATTTGCGCAGCCTTTGCTGCGGGGTTTTGTTACTCTGCCATCGCAACCATCGCTCTGCGGAGCTTTCGGGAGCCGTGAACGCCCGGCCGAGATCGCTGTCGGGGCAGAGCCGCGCTGCTGCGAGGTGCGGGCTCTCCATTAGGTGGCATTGGAAGTTTGGAGGTGGGACAGGGAGAACGCGGCTCTGCCTCGCCGTTGGGAGCGTGTTTATCTTTTCAGCACTTGTTAGATACTCACAGCACAATTTGCTTTATCAACAGGCGGTTTAATCATTTTATCGGCTCGGTGTCTGTATCAGGGGTGAAAAGCGACCCTCCCCTGTCCCCCGCGCAGAGCGTTGTCGCTTTTTAATCAATTTAAGGCGTTATCAAAATAATTGGGTGCTGTACAACACTTAAAAACCATAACAATCCGACGTATAATGTAGAGCAGATTATACACAGCCCTTTCCTGTTTTCTAGAGGTTCAAACACCTGAGAACTCAGCCGTGTCTTGCTGCACTCGTTGGCAAAGGGATTTGACACACAGCTTGTGGGGGTGCTGTCTGCTGAGCAAAGAAAATGCGAAAATAAGAAAAAAAAATTTAGTGTGCATAGCACAAAGTAGGTTTTTTTTTTCCCTGACTGATTATGGATGCAGTTTTAAATAGTAAAAATAATTTTAAAATGTAAAAAAATAAAACTCGATATTAATCAATTAAGAAAAATATTTTTTCTGCTCACAGTAACTTTGTGGGAGTTCTGCTTTTAGATCTCCTTCCAGCAGTTTTTTGTTAAATTAGAAAAAAAATCCTTCAGCTGGTTGTTTGTTTTTTTTTTTTTTTTTTTTTTTTTTTTTTTTTTTTTTTTTTTTTTTTTTTTTTTTTTTTTTTNTTTTTTTTTTTTGCAAAGATAGAGATCGTTTTAATCATAGGATAATGAACCTAATTCAATTTACACTGGTGAAACCTCATTAACTAAATTAGAGCCAGCCCCTTATTTACAATGAGCAGAATCAGTCTCAAACTGTTTGCTATTGTTTGTTTTGGGTTTTTTTTCCCCTGACTTACTGCTGTCATCTTATTTAAAGGGCAGACTCCACATTTATCCTCATTTGGGGAAAACGTTCTGAAGAATTAAATCTGGATTTTAATTTCAAGGCACTCTGTTTGAATGGCTTTAAAACCTCCTGATTCACAGAGGTTTATTAATAACTGAATTATAATTATGAATTATGACTGACAAGCTGTATCAGAAATGTTACCTGAAGATATGTTCCTAATTGGATGTATACACATAATAATGGCAAAATATATGGTAAAGCATTTATGTTGTTTCATCCAGAAAAAAAATATTTTAGGCTACAAAAATTTCTCAAAGTACATTTTTTCCCCCGTTTTTGCCTTTCTTACTGTGCCTTTCTTTCCCTGCATTAATTGTCAGAGCAAATGTTCAAAGCCCGATGTGCTGAACTTCTTTTAATGACCCTTTCTCCTCTCCCATGGGAGGGAATGTTCTGCTTGTTTTGACAACTGATGTTTTCAAATCTCTTTTCTTTTTTTTTTTTTTTATGTAGTAGGCAGGTAACAATTTTATTTCAATGTGTGACTCAATGATAATTAATAAAAATTTTTCATTGTAATAGATTAATTTTCCAGACTTCAGCAATAACAAAATGAGTGTTTATGTCCCAGATTTATTTTAAAATGTAAGTTTTATGTACTGTCCCTGTAACATCCATAGGAGCTCAAGAGCCTGAATTAATACCAATATTTATGTTGATATATCTGGGGAAAAAAAAGTGGATTTAACTATTGGGAACCCATTGGGAACATCCCAATCCAGTTCTGCAGCAATTAAGAACATCGAGACTAAAATTTTGCTTGTTCAAAGGTCATTTTTGCCCCTTGCAGAATTGGGACACACACAACCATAAATTTCCATGGCTCATTCCATCCATTTTTGATGGAAAGTTGGAGAAATCCAAGCCATTTTTCCAGCCTTGTCTCCGTTTGCAGCTGAGAGCAGAAGGGCTGAGGCCACGGAGGAGAGCGACCCTGAGCTAAACCCAGCCCAAGCCCGCCAGGGAGAGGTGGGATTCCCAAAAAAGAGCATTTCAAATCTAACACTGCTTCATTCTGCCACGCTGAGCTCGTTGCTCTCTCCTGCACAAAGGCACGGGCACGTTACATTCCCATTCCCAGCTTTCTCCAACTTTTTCTTCCGCTCTTTTTCCTTTTTCTCGAGGTGTGTTTGCTCGAGGGCTTTGTTTGTTTTGTTCTGAGGTAGCCCCTGCCACCCAGCACCGATCTCCAGCACGCCGGGGTGTTCCCCCCCGTGCTCCGTGCAGTGATGATGGTATCACCATCCCGAGCTGAAACAAAGCAGGGCTTCATTTGGGGGGCAGAGGGATATGATAATCAGGGCGAAATCAGAGACCAGATCTTAAACTAGGAGGAATTGGTGGATTTCCATGAAAAATCAATGAGGAGCTGGAGTGATTTTTTTTTTTTCCCCCTCCCCGGGTGGAAGAAAACTGATATCAAAGTCAACAAGCTCCGAGCTTACCCCAGTCTGTGGAAATTTCGACATCCATTACCTGCTTTTGACCTTTAGCAGGGCAGCAGAAAAAGCAGCGCTCGAACACTGGGGAATGGCACAGCACCCACGCAGACTTTCTCTTTCACACACGAAAACCAGAGGGCAGAAATTGAAATTAATCATTTTTTCTAGCTCGCAACTGGAATCACCCCCTCTTAAAAACCACGGACAAAAATGAGCAACGTGGTTGTAGGAATTAAAGCGTTTTCATGGTTTTTTTTTTTTTCAGGCCCCCGGGTTTGCTCGCGGCTGAAACTCCTGGAAAGCTCAGGAGAAAAAAACAAACAAACAAACAAAAAGGGGATGTGTAAGCCCGGGGGGTCAGGTTACCCTGCTTGCCTATTCATCACCGTCTCCTCTAGGAATGTTTAACCACATTTTAGGGTCCTCGAAGGCTGTGAATTGTTGGGTTCGACTCGTCTTCGTGACGGCATCAAAAATGCGCAGCATTTCGGGGAGTGAAAGATCGTGGGATGAGGCTTGGGACGCTCAAATTGTGGTCTTGGGCAGCGGTGCAAGTCTAAATAAATACCGAAAAACTGCAGGAAGAGTTCTGCACGGGCTTCTAGTTAAAGTAAAACCGTAATAATAATAATAATAATAATAAGGGAGTAAAAACTAGGAACGGCCAAACTCTGCTTTAAGCAGCCCTAACGATAATTACATTGTGGTAATGAGTATGCAGGCCAGTTTTAAATAACATAAAGACGGTGGCTCTGTGTTCCTGCCTTCGCAGCGCGTCAGTGGGAATAGATCCCTTGTATAATCCCATAGAAATTCCTATGGCTCTGACCTGATGCTTTATTTAGGTGCATCAGGGCTTTAGGGTGGCTCTTGCCCATCACTGCTGGCCCCTTTGAGGCATTTTCTTGCCTTATTCATGGATTTGTTTAAAAGAGATAGAAACCACAAGCTGGCTGTGATGCCAACCTAAGCTTGCATCCACCTTCCAGCCCTGGGAGTCTTTCAATACGATGCCCCCAAAGCTAAAATCCCATCACAGGCAAATTTCTGCACTCAAGTATGGGGGGGTGAAGCATTACCTGATGAATGAAAGCAAGGAAAGTATTTTTTGCTCAGGATTAAAAAAATAAATTGGTTTTAAAAGAACACATTCTATTTATTCAGTTTTGAGTTTGGCTGAGGTTTGTTATAAAAATAGTGCCGTAATTTTTTAAGAAACATTTTCTGTTTGGATAGATTAACTGTACACGCAGGCACTTTAGCTTTTGATTCCTTTCAGTAATGGAGCAATATTCATTGCTGGCATCCCAAACTCCTCTTAATAAAAACAGTTTGGGAAATCTTCCATGCCAGACAGATAAAATCTCTTTGAAATGTGGGAGGGTGATGAGAAACTGTCAGAAAATTGGATTGTCTCTGCCCCCAGGTCCCAGCACCGCAAAGGCATCCTCATCGCTGGCAGAAGTGCACCTTCCCCAGGGCTCTGCTGCAATTCCTGGGTTAAAAAAGGCGTTTGGGAATGATATTATTCCTAGTTGGTTTCAATAGCCAGCGTTTTGTGTATTTAGGACAAAAATAATACGGGAGTCACACCACTTTGGGGCCTCCCTCTCTCCCTGTACTCTCCATCTGGGGCAGCATTCTGGTACCAAGCAGGATCCTGGCGCATCCTCCCCAGCCCACCTTGTTCCTTGGATTCCTTCAGGCTCTCAGAGAACTTTTTTGCTTCCCTTTAAGTGTGGGAAAAGCCTGAGTGCAGCAGCAGGGCTGGGGAGCCACCACAAGGGATCCTCTCCCCTTCCCCTCTGCGCTCGCCTTCGAAACAGCTCCTTGTGCCCATTGCCTTTAATCTCTCTGTCACAGGTTTTTGCAATAATTCCTGTGCTGGCCTGAGAAGCTGAGAAGTTGTTTTCTGTCATTTTATGCCTGTTAAATCACGGCAAGGTTCATCTGAGTCAAATTTTCATAGTTCTCTGAAAATCCCCACTTCCCTGAGCGGAGGCTGTGGCCCCAAACCCCCACGCTGCTGCTGTCAACTCAACGTCGGCAGAAGCAAAAACTAAAACAAAGGAGAAAAATAGCAGAAAACTGGAAGAAACAAATATTTCACCCCATTTTCTGTGCTGTGGGTGAAGGCCAGTGTGATCTGGCTGGGTCCAAGTCTTTGGTACCCCTCTCATCGATCCAGCCCACAGAATTCATCCCAACCCCAGCACGTTTGTCTATACGGGGCTGTTACTGGCCCAGGTTTTGCTTGTATTTGTTTCTGCCTTGCAGTGCTCTTTTGTAAATCCTGAAGCATTTCTGTGCTGTTCATTTCAGCCCTTTTAAAAGTTGCATTTTGGGTGTTTTCTTTTTAATTTGCAGTGTTTTCACTTCAGCGCGTCCACGGATGCGCTGCCAACACAACCGTGAATGCACTCAAAACTGAAAGTTCAATTTAGCAGCTCACTGCTCTTTTGACATTTTAATTTCATCTCCTTTTTTCTTTTTTTTTTCTTTCTTAAGAGAATTAGTGGTAACTTTATCTCTCATCAAATTCCAGGATTTTGTCTAATTCAATTATACCTGTGGAGGCTCTTTTCTTCTTTCTTTGGCTTTACTGAAGTGACTCAGATGATTGTAGATCTATTTCTGAGAAAATCCAAATTGCCCTGGAATTATCTGCATTTTTCTTCGTTTGTGTACGTCCAATAATATCTCTTATAATTCTTCAAGGCTAGAAAGTCCTGATCTATTTATTTTTTTACATATTATTATTAAACCACTTTAATGATGTCCCATCTTCAGAGATTGGTAATTTGTTCCTGCAGCAGTGGTGACGATAATAGAAAAAAATATTAGGAAGCAACACCTCTGTGCTTTAGCCTTCCTTACCATGTTCCCTGTCAGCTTGCATCCCCTTCTCCTCATCTGTGGGATAGAAATAACCTTGGGACTGGGAGAAAAGTATGTTTCTCATAAGAGCACAGGACAGGAAAGCCTTTTCTTTAAATCAAAAGCAGTTGGCTGCTGCAAGAGCCCGGAGGCAGAAACTCTGCTGCTGCTGTTGACGTCTGTCAGCCCCTCCACCTGCCCACAGGCGGAATTCTCTGGGGTTAATATCGACCCCAGAGTCCTTACTTTTAATACTGCTCTAATCTGAGACCTGCTGCAAAGCTCTGTGCTTTCCGTGTGGGAACAGCCTGCGCTTTCCTGCAGGCTGGCGAGAGCAGCCTGTGGCAGTGGAACAGGTCATGGGATATTCCCCAGCAAGCCCCCGACCTCCTGAGCTGGTTCTGCTGGGAAATTGGGCTGGGTTTTGCCCAGGGAGACTCTTCTGGAACTACCTTGGGATTTTTTAGGGGATGTGTACAGCCTGGTTCCTCCACCATCCTCTCCTTCATCAGGCACATCACAAGGTCAGCAGCAATTTCTGGATGGTCAGACCATTTTGGCTTTTCCCTCTTGGTGGGGAATGTCACCAATTTTCCTTCTGAAACGTCCTTTTTTGGCCAGCTATGGTACTGAGATTCTCTTCCCCTGCCAACTCTTTCTTTCCTAGATGGGAAGTCTGTGTGTGCCCCAAGGGAATAACAGGGGTCATCCCCCCTTCTTTGCAACCCAGTAACCCTCGTGTGCTGAAATACAGAATTTGGGTTGACAGGGACCTTAAAGCTCATTTGGTTCCAGCCCCCAACAAGTCCAACCCCTCAAGTGGTCCCACAGCATTGCTGGTGGTGCTGCATTTGAGGGGATGGAACCCTGTGAAAACTGATGCTGCTGGTTTTACACGGCTTTGCTCCGAAGTTATCAAAGCCAAGGATGGGTGTCAGCACCCAGGGCTGGACGTGTTGGGAACATCGGGAATTCTGGCACTCTCAGGCCTCGTGTGCTCTGCAGGTGGATTGGTGTGTGGAAAGGTCACACCAACCAACTTCTTAGGCCTCTGGTGTGAAAGATAAAGCCATCTGGTCACCATTTGACAGCTTAAACTGTAATTACACCATTTGGCCTAGGAATTGCTGGCAGCCACTGTTTGAAGCTGCCGTGATTCAGCTATCCCGGTGCCGAGATAGGGATCGAGCCATTCCACGGAAGCCGGGTTACTGGAATTCATCTCGCCTCATCTCCTTGGCCCGCTTTTTACCTTCCCAAATTTATCTCCGCAGATGCCTGGTCCCGATTGTGAACTTGGCAGCGGCTGTTCGGCGTAAATAACCCCAGTGGCCGCTAACCAGGAACACCTGCCGGCCCCGTTACCCGGAACGGGAGGAGAAGATGGGCATCTCCAGCGGAATTCCACCGCGGCAATATGGAAGTGTTTAAAGGAAGACCTGCCCCGCGCAGGGTAGCAGAGATCTGAACCTTTAAATTGCAGCCATTCCCGGCCTGACGATAAGTAAATAAACAATTCACAGCTGCGAGGGCTAAACACAGAACACATCTATCTCTCGCGAGCCTGATTGCTGAACAAGTAATTAAGTGCGAAATGTGAGCCCTCGATGTCACCGGGAGACGATAAAGGTCTCCAGTTGTAAATTAACTGGGCTCCTCGATATTAACCCTTCAGGAGCCCTTGGGTGGCACTGGGTGCCTCAGCGTGACTCCAGCGCAATTTGCATGCAATTATTCCTGACATTTGCCCCTGGGAATATGGAGCTGTTATTTTAACAAATTAAAAAAACAAGGGAGGGAGTTGCTTGTGTCTTCTCCCTGAGCTAGTGCAGGGCACCCTCCAAGTCCCAGTTCCTGGCTCTGCCACGCTCGTCCATCACATTCCCGCTGTCACTGTCCCTCCTGGCGATAGCAGAGGTGTCACAAACCTAAAATACATTAAAGCCTTTGCTCGGGCTCTGAGATAAAGGGGGCTGCTGAGTGGGCTGGGCAGATACCCATCAGTGCCTCCAAATTGTATTCATTCAGGATTCACCTTGAGAATAAGGATGGAATGAATGACCATAAATTGGAGTATCACCACTTGTTAAGTAATTCATTAAAAGGCTTGTGGGGTTTTGTTTTGTTTGGTTGTGGCCGTGTTTTCGGGTTTTTTTCCTTTTTTTTTTTTTTTTTTGTTGTGAATGAAAACTTTACTTTGCACAGTATTTGATAATTTATTTTAAGGGTTCAGCTCCTGCAATCCTATGACTATAATCAATGCATTTTCAGATGCACGACTAATTATTTTAGCACACAATGAAAACTTTGTCAACGTCCCACAAGTGTTCAGTTTTCAGCCCAAAGGACTGCAAACTACAAGATAAATAAAAATAATTCAAAGTTGAATTTTAAAAAAGTTATTATTTTTAAGCCATCCAATAATTTTTGAGTGCTGGATACCAACTTGGCAACTTCTGGGTTTGGTTGAACTTAGTGGAGTTTTGCTCCTTAGGTGATTCACAGGCCTAGATGACCTGTTTGATGCTGGAGCTGGATTTGATTTGAATCCTGGACTGTGAAGCCATGGAGGGATGGATCTGTGGATCTGGATCACGCTCAGATCACTCCACAGTCAATTTTTATGTGGACCAAATGAATTCTTGGGCTCTGTGGGGAAGGGAGAAAAGAGGGAGGGATTAACAGCAGGAGATGATACCACAGCCTCTTTCTCACTGAAGCACGAGGTTTGTTTGGGACTGGCCTTGTTATTATGAATTTTGTCAGATTTAACTCCCAGACTTTCACTCTTTTCCTGTTCTGAAGCAGCTGCTTCTATTTTACAGCTGTACTTGAAGCCATGGCAGGAGCTGTGCTCGAAATGGTGCCATGGGAGTCTGCATCCCAGGTCAGGAGACCAGACACCAAATCCCTGGTGCATCTTGGCAGCTGGGAATGCTCCAGCAAACCAGGACAGCCCTGCCAAAGCAGCTCCTGGGAGCACATCACCAGCGGTGCAAGTGGTAGATGGGATCAGAGGATAACCAACCAGGGATCTCCTCATCCACCAGAAGAGCCTTATCTTTCCCCTGTCCCAGAGAATCCATAAAAAGCCGCTCCATTTTACACAGCTGTTTTGTTCAGAGCTGAGGCCACACAGAACATGGCTCTTCCATTTTGGATCCTACTTGCAGTGAGAGGCCCTGGGAACTGGGCAGGGAGACAACAAACGTTCAAACCCCAAGCTGTGAAGGAGCAAGAACACTCCTAAAATGTCCCTTCTGAAAGGGAGCCTCCCTTTTGGCTTTCAAATGCTATCTTTGTTACCACCCTTGGTAACCTCGGTAGCAAAGAGCTGAATGTTATTAGAAAAGAGCTGAGCTGAGCATGGGTGGGAAGACAAGAAAACAAAAGGAAATGGAAGTCCTGGAAATTGATTTTCCATTCGAATCTATTATTTTTGCTTCTAATTTTTAATAAGACATTTTATGAAGTTTATTGCGCTGCTATCTATTTTCTTTTAGGGTGTGTTATCTTTTGTGACTTAGTTTAGACTAAAATAAACCTCAGCTGCTAATTAAGGATAGAAATGGAAATCCAAAGATTTGCTTCTCATCAATGCCAAGCAGTAAATCCTTTAATGCTCTGGGATTTTTCTCTGTAGCTCTAAATTTCCCATTGCTATTTAGTAATCTGCTGATTGCATTTACTTTAATTCTTGGGTCTTCGGAGTGTTCATGTCGAGGCACTCACTTACAGTAGCTCTGCGTGTTAAGGGCAATGAGTTAAAAGCTGTGGGGTTTTTTTTATTAAATTCCAGCTCTGTTTTTCCTATTGAGTTCCCAACTACTGGGTTATATCACACTAATGGGAGTTGTACTCTGGCTGGACAAATGGCAGCGTGTTGCACTGTCCTGGGGGAGCCATGACATCATTTTTAATTTGCTTATCTGGACTTGGAAAAATAGGAGGGTGTTTGGTGAGAAAGTGAATTTATTTTTGCCACTAACTCACCTCTTCTTGCTGTGACGTTATGGGAACTGCGTCCCCGTGCGGGTTACACCCGCCGGCTACTCCCTGGAGGTCTCAGATGTCCCCATCCCACCACCCCTGAAGGAAAGGAGGAATTTAGCGACCCATAAGCCCATTTTCCCATTCCCTAGGAACTGTGGAGGAGAGGGGCACCCCGTCCTTTAAGGCACATCCCTCAAGGTTTGCCTGCAGGCTGAGAGAAGCCAAGGAGACCTTCCAGGCAGTTTTTGTGGTTGGGTCTCACAATCGACTTGACACAGGGATCAACAAGGATAGGGGCTGGGGAAATGATTTGGAGCAACTTGGATACCTTCGGCTGCGTTTGGATTGCATTAGCTCGAACAGGGTTTGATTTTTAATCTTTTTTTCATTTCCTCATGCCAACTGAGACTGGAAAAGGTGTTCTATTCCCACAGGAGCTGGAAAAATGTTTCCTAACAGAGCTGGTCTAACCTCTGCTGTGGGTGTCTCTTTTCTCATGGAATTAGGACAGGAGATGGGAGTTTTAGAATGGGAAAGAGACTTTAGTCATATCATCCTCAGTAAATAGTTTACATACAGAGAATGTTGGATAAGTCGTTACTAAAGCAGTAAATGCTTTTTTAATTTGACACAAATTTTTAGCATTTTCTGAAACCATGGCTGTGTCTTCTCCAGAAAGATCATCTTGACATTAAGCCTTTAATAACTCTGTAGAACTCAGACCACTGAGACATTTTGTTTTCCCAATGTAAAGTTCGCTTGTTTTGCAATGAGAACCTTCAAAATGGAAGTGCAACAGCATTTTTTATCATTTACTTACTTATTGCACTTATTCCAGAGAATCACTCATGAACTATAATTTGTTGTTGCACTTTCGCCCTGCTAACACAAGCACACTTTTAACTGATCCCACTGATGTTCTTTAAAGCTTCAAGTCTCAAAATTTGGATGGTTAAACTCTATCAATTTGGGTAAATTAGGTTTGAAGAAGGGAACTAACTAAAGCCGTATTTTCTGAGTGATTTGGGAAATTGGAATCACTTCATCAGTCTCAGTAGCTTTCAGTCAAACCAGTGCCATAAGCTCCTGGACACCTGGAACAGCTGACTTGGCATTCCAAGTGAGTGAGGACCAAAGGCTCCATCTCTCTGCAGTGGGATTGACCTAACAGCACGAGGAAGACCTGATTACATCACGGAGATAACCTGTTCCCTTAAAAATAGCAAGGTCAGGGAGGCAATAAAGCTGTCAGCATGGCAATCACAGCTTGTGCTCCACCAGCTCCCCAGGCTGGGGACCCGGAGGGTGGGGACCTCCCAGTGAGGATGGCCACGTTTGGGTAAACAAACCCATGGCAATACCCCAGCGCTATTGTCTGCTCAACAGCTCTATTTGTGCCAGTGATATTTCCAGGTTAGCTCCTCCCAGGCCCATAAAAATCTTCTTTTTATTCTTTTTGTTCTTTTTTATTTTTTTCCCCTGGATGCAATGATAGACGGAGTGCCCGTAAAACCTCACGGCTCCCTGTAGGACATCCCCAAGCACCGAGCCAGGTGTGGAGCAACTGGTCATGGAACAGGCTTCCACCCAGGCCTGGGCTTGGCTCGAGTCTCTTGTCCAGTCACTGAGATGCCTCACTCTTTGTTCGCATCCAGCTGTGGGAATATTTCACACCAGAGTCCAGGCCAAGAATGGAAAACCATCCAATCTCTTCAGCTAAGCAGCCTCGGGAGGTACTCACGTGGTGCAGGTGGGATCACAGCCCAATATTTTCATTGTGCTGGGATGATCCGCTTTCAGCAAAGGAAGATGTTGTGAAGGGTTCACATCCTGTTGGTGCCTCAGATACGTTTCAGCTATTGCTGTTTTCCTTTGGATAACGTGTCCCTTGGCTCAGTCTCCAGTTTAGCCGGCCTTGGACAATAGGTCAGAGTGATGCAACCAATTTGGGGGCAACTTTTGGACACAAGCATCAAACTGTGCAGTTTTGATGAGGATTGAATACGTTCAAAGCAGCATCTAGGAATAAAGCATTTCTTATGACATCCAAAATGAAGCATAGACTTGTGCCACTGACAATATATAGCAAGGCTTTGTCTGTTAAACACCAAGTCTCCAGCAAATTTTGGTGAAATTTTCGATTTGTAAGATACTTTCCAATTAAAAGCACCAAGAAAATGTGAGGGGTTGAGTTCAGAGATGCGAAAGACCAAAAGAGGCGTTGGCCTCACGTGAGTGAAATGTGGTTGCAGTTAGAGCAGCTGCCACTGCCTTGCACAGCTTTTCCCTTCCTTTGGTGGTGGCTCAGTGTTGCAATCAGAACAGCTCCAGGCAGTTACAACCCAAAATTCCTGACAATTACATCCACCTTCTCCCATCCTGTCCAAGAAATCCATTTGGAAATGAAGCTTCAAATCCAAATTTCCATTGCTGTTGAAAAGGGTTCAAGATGGGATGAGATTATGCGTGATTGCATGGGGTTGACCAGAAAATTAAGTTGCAACTCAGACAAAACCTTTAGGAGTTTTTAAAGTGTATTTGCCACTTTGCATAATGTTTTGTTATGTTTTCACATTTACTGATTTTGATGGGGCCCAAAACCAGAAATACTGTGAGTTGAGGCTATTTCCATGGACTATTTTTGATCTGTACTGAAGGGGGGAAAACCTGTTCTTGTAGGATTTTCATCCCAGAAAGAAATAAGAAAAAAAATAATTTGTGAGTGTTTTTCTAAATGGAATAATTCATCTGAAGCTTGCCTATCACCAGGTCCTAATTACCTGTTGACGTTAATTCCATTGATTGTCCATAGGTGAGTCAGAGTTCTAAGGCAAGGAAGGAATTTAATTGGAATGATTTTTCAGTTTTTGGGTCTATTTACAGACTGTGGTATGTCCATTTGAGCAAAAGCCAGAATGTGAAACTGAAACTCCAGTGTTTTCTTCTTGCTATAATTGGAATCTTTTAAGACAAGACTCCAATGTTTGAAGGTGTTCACTGCAAGGTTTTGGTTCTTTCCCATCAAGATTTCAACACTAATATATAAAATATTAAACTAAATGTTGGCCGCCTTCTTCTTTCATTGAACTGAACTGGGATTTAATTCTTTGATGTCAATCAGGACAATGTTTAGCACTTTTGGCTGCCCAAAAGACACCGTGGTCCAATCACCTGCTCTGGATCTGCAGGCTGAGTTTCACAGGTGTTACCAGCTCTTCCTGAGTCATTGCTTGACTGGAAACAGGAATTTCTCTCCGAACATATTACAGTGACCTGAAACACGACCGATATTTGGTGCTTCTTGGGAGCAGCCCTGTCGGGGAGGAAGTTGAGGGCTGTTAATTTTTGGGATGATAACAAAATCTTTTAATGGAAGGGACGGGTTTGGCCTCAAAGGCCTTTGCCTCGGGGAGCGGGTGCGAAGTGGAGCAGCCCCTCAGCCCTGGGTTTGCCATGCTGGCCGGGAGGGCGTGAGAAGAATGGTGTTTGTACATCTGCCAAGCCCTTCCCTGCTGCTCTTTGAGAAACCAAGTTGCAAAAATCTCTTTCCTGCAGAGTGTCGCAAGGACCGTCTTGAATTTGGTTTCAGGAAATGATTCAATTTTTTTTTTTTTTCCTAGCTTGCTCCACATTGTTAAAAAATAAAGATATGATTTACATGGATCTGTTGCGTGGGGCAGGAGACCTGCATCACCTACAGGGATGGTGATGGGGTGGCAATTTCTCTGTGCTGGAGCAACCAGTCAGCCTCAGTGTAAACCCCTTCCTTCATCCAGTGCAACAATAATATCTTTTGGACAAGGGATTTTGGAAAAGTTGAAATGTTTGCTTTACAAAACAGACATAAAATTTCTCCTTCAAGGTGCTAAATTTGTGCTGAGCTGGTCCAAAACACGACTGCATCTGGCTGTGTCTTGTGTCTGCTACTAAAAAAATGTCCAAAATTCCAGACAACCTCTGGGGGTTTGAAATAAAACTCATTAATCCTGCATTTGAATTTAATATTTGAAATTTTATCCTAATCTTTTTTTTCTTCCACATGAATTAACTTTAGAATACTTGGAAAGGAGCACAAGGGTGGATTTTTTTCCTTTTTTTTGAGAGAGAGAGAGAGAGAGAGAGGGAGAACATTCTTAACAAAGGGTATAAAATTAAACTAAATTTGACCTCTGCCTTTAGCAGATTTTCCACCTGGTCTGTACAGGAAATCAACTTCTATATAGCAGTTCTTTCATAAGGAATAACATACATGGGTCTGTAAGTGACAGTTTTTCTTGGGTGGACAACAATGTTAGTTACTTTTTATGATTAATTGATAAATGTTTTGATATGGTGCCTGGGCTCGGAGTCAAAAATCACTCCAGTTAGATGATCCAACACTTGGGAAGCTGAGCCAATTACAGCTCAGGCACAGTGAAAACAATTCTAAAATATTTGAGCCTAAAAATGTGCATAGTTGTTAAGGAATCTTACACGTGGGTGTATGGTGGTATCCTGAATTACAACTACTTGGTGGGCCAATTTCTTCAGGAATGCAGGGAAGTGCAGGGATTCGAGACTCTTGCATCTATATTTCAAAAGACTTGGGAAAACAGAAGAACCACATGGGCTCTTGTGGCTGGGCACGTGCTGAGGAAAACCAGAGCATGGGCCAAAATGTACTTTTAGTCCCTTGGGTTGCACAAATCCCCTTGCTTTTTTGGGAAGGTTTTAGGTTTCAAGTCTCCTTCCCTTGACTCTTAACCTCCTCTGAGCTTGCTCTTTTCTTTTTTTAGGCTCCAGAACTTACTTTCTACACCAGGCTTCCAACTTTTGTCCTCAGATTTGCACCCTGACTCTACCCCTGATGGATTTTTAAATGATCTATGAGGAATAGGATTTCATCTCTGTGATCAGGCTGCCCCTACCAGCAGGGTGGGCTGGACTCAGAGCTTTTAGGTACAGCCCAGCACCAAAAACCTACACTAGACACAGCTCTTGGAGGTCCTCCAAAAGAGTAACCTGGTTTGCCATTTGAGTTTATTTTCTCAGATTATTGGGAGAAAGAAAAAACACTCTGCGTTTGTCCTCCTACAGGTAAGTGAATACAGTGGCATTTTTTCAGTAGGATTTTGGGGTCTTCAACTTAAAGACCATTTGGAAAACTCCCTGTTGCAGGTTGCTGATGCCTTTGTGTGTGACAGAGCTGTTCCCAGCAAAGTCAGTGGAAATAGAGTATCTGTTTTCTTTTCTGGTTCCCCAGCCTTCAGTTCCTAAAATGATACATGGAAATTTTGAGGGATGCATGCCTGGAATTCAGTGTCAACAGAGATCTGGAAAAACTGAGGGGCAAATCCTGAGCTTCAAAAATCTCAGGTGTTTTTGGCTGCTCATCATTTGCCATGCAAGGATCTAATCCTAGCCCCAAGAATCTCATTGTCTTCAATGGATTTTTATTCCAAGGCCAAGCTTCATTTTAGAAAAATTAATGGGTACTGCTACTGCTGGAGGCTGTTTGACATCACTAAGGCCATCAGCCTCTGAAAGGCTTGGAGATGTTTGAATAGAATTAGATCTAGATATTACTCCATCTTTTTAGAGCCCTTGACTCTTGATGTATTGTTGTGTCTACAGGAGGAAGAGAGGAGAGCTGAAGAATATATTTTCAAATGGAAGAGCATCTTTCCTATCCTTCTCCAGTGAAGATCCAGTCTGCTGTGTGGTTAAAAATGCAATTTCCCCCGTAATTGTCTCATTTCAGGTACCATTTGAGTGGCACGATACCCCTTCCTGACCCTCCCTCCATCCCTGACACCCTGCTTTGATCCTGGCTGCTGGATCTAAACACACTCCTGCTTTCACTTTATTTCACACTGGAGGATTTCATCTCTGTTCATCCATAAGGAAAGTTTCTAACAGCACACTCTAAGCTTTACTGCTCGTGACTTCTTAATCATGCAGATTTTATTTCATGTTAAGCTAGCAACTGAACTCTTCTAATAAACAGAGTAAAATCTAATTAGGCTACTGGAGGGGAATAGAAGAATTTATACTCCTCCAGACACGCAGACATTAGGAATTCTTCCTCAAACATACACTCAGGCTTCCTGGCAGCCGTCTCCCTCAAAGAGTGGCTAATGATCCTACTAATTTGCACTTAGCTGATACTGCGAGGAGTTCCTCACAGATGGAAAATATACTTCTTCCATGAGATCATGCAGGGCAGCACGGCCTCGTGGATTGTGCGCAGAGAAAAAGAAATCCCAGCTCCTAATCCCCCGGCTCCCACTCCTCGCTGTGTGGTCTCTCTCTCAGTCTCTCCATGCGCAATCTCGCTGCTCATTCATGGGCTTGTGGCGATTACTCACTCCTTTGCCCGCGTTTCCAAAGAGAAGGCACAATGAGAGCCCTGAAACGCTGTGATTAGAGACTGAGCAGCGCCTCCAGAACATCTGTAGAGAAGATTGACAACACAGATGAATTTGGCTGATTTTTGGTCTTCATTGGGCTCGTAGTTATTTCAAGTATTGCTGGTGAGAGGGAGATCAGAAACCACCCGGCCTCGGGGAAGCCAAACCCCGTGGAAGGGGACACACCTTCCCACAAGAGGCCACAGAGCCAGGCTACACCCAACCCCTCAGGGACACCTCCAGGCACACAATCATCCCTGGCCTGCACACCCATGGTCCCTCCAAAGGGGTGACGCTCCCCAGGAAAGTGGTGGAGTCACCAACCCTGGAAGTACTCAAAGAACACATGCACACGGCGCTTTGGGATATGGTGTACTGGGCATGGTGGTAATAGGTCAGAGGTTGGACTGGACGGTCTGGGAGGTCTTTTCCAACCTTGATTAGCCTGTGATTCTATGATACCTCCTCAAGTTTTTACCCCTTGCAACCAAAAGCAGCTCAACCAGGCAGTGGGGTCAAGCTTGGCCTCTCTGTTGATTTGGACTGGGATGGATGCATTGTGCAAGGGACAGGGAGTCCTCCAGCAACTTTCCTCACTGTTCCTTGCAAAGAACAGCCTAGATGTCCCACAGCAGCCCCAGCACTGGGAACCATGGGATATATGTCCAGAATTAGCTGGGAAAGTTTGAATACCATGGAAGCAACAGGTGAAACCAAGGCACGCAACCCTCACCAGGAATCAGAGCTCAAGGCTTTTCCCCAAGCCTGTGTGTTTTCCAGCGGTCTTTTTTCAGCTGGAGAGCTGTCATGTCCTTTTCCAAGACTGTTTAGCCCTTCCAGTTTCTTGTCAGGATTGTTCTTATAAAATCATCAGTCATTTCTTTGGTTTGAATGAAGGGCAGGGAGAGAATATAGGAGTAAAAGTTAAAATAAAACCAGAATAAAAGCTGATGGTTGTTCATAAGCAAATAGAATCATAAAATTATGGGATTATGGCTTGAGTTGGAAGGGACCTTAAAGATCATCCAATTCCAAGCCCCTGCCCTGGGCAGGGACATCTTCCACTATCTATCCCAGGTTGCTCTAAGTCCCATCCAACCTGGCCTTGGACACTTCCGGGACTGGGGCATCCACAACTTCTCTGGATAATAAAAGAGGAAGTGACCCAGCCCCTGGTGATCTCAGGAGACAATTTTCCATTGATGACATTAGGGCAGAGTGCCAATAGCTCCGGCCCCTGGAGACATAAATGCTTCAGGGAGGATCCAGGTCCTGCTGAGCACAGGTTTGTTCAGGGAAGGGTGTAGCCCCAGGAGTGGGAGGAGAAGACCTGCCTGCTCATATTTCAGATTTTTAAAAATCAAAACACAAAAAGTTCCGGAAAACAAGGACCCTGCGGCGGGCTGAAGCCTGATGTATCTTTTTCTAATACATGGAGCTTTTGTGAAATGAAATCCCTGGCCTGAAACCTGGAGGCATCGCTTACTTTTAACTTTTAATTTATTCAGGCAAACCTCCAGCTGATGTGAGAGAGCACTGGGTCATATTAGGATTTGGCCCACAAGGGCGGAGCAGAGCCAAGCTCAGAATGTCACATAAACATATTAACTGGAGACTTGGCTTTCTCCGAGATCCCAGGGATGGAATAGGGCCGTGATCTGGTCTTCTGTGAGGCATATGAGGAGGTTAAACTCGTCCTGCCTAGAGCATTAAGAGAACAGGATCCAAACATCTGCACAACCATCTGTATCATCTCTTCCTCCTCTTGGAGATGTCTGGAATCTTGTCTGTTTTGTGTGACAGGTAGAAACGAGCTAAAAACTGCTTAACCTGTTCTGTGTGGGTGAAAAAATTTGGGAATCAACCCCTGGGTTGTTCACGCTGAAGTGGAAAGGGTGTTCTTGGTGCTGCTGAGGTATGAAGAGGGCATATTGTTCATTTAAACCACACTCTATAGTTTTTGCAGCAGTAAAGTATTTTTGAAAGTTTACAGCTGTAGGAGAAATTCCCTGGAGTTTATCCGTCAGTTTTCTGCCAATCAGAAAGCTGAAGGCACTCCGGTTTCGGCTCCAAAAGTGACATTTTAGTGTTACATGTTTGAAATGTGGAGCAGCTTTGAGAGAGCATCCTGACAGGTTTGGAACTCCGAAGAAATGATTTTCTGGTGCCAAGCTACACAGTCTGGGAAATGCTGCATGCCACACTCGCTCCCTGTCCCTCTGCCAGAACCCAAAATATGGATTCAAAAAAGAACAAGAAATGTGGCTCGGGGCTCTGGTTTGCGGATGCATTTCAAGCAGGAGCTCTCTCTAATATTTAATGCATTAACTGCCCTCTCAGCCGTAAGAATTCAGTATAACAGGAGGTCCACATTCGAGTGGATCACGTAGCAACACCACGGAGAAAGGGAGAGATGTTACAGGAAAGAAAATGTCCCAGGTTGACCAAAAAAACATCTCCAGTGTGGAGGAAATGTTAAAACTCGGGCCAATCCACTGTAAGCCCATTAATTTATAAATTTCAAAGTTGTTTCAGAGCGGTTTCTGAAAGGGAAAACACGGGCATCTGAGAAGGTGTGGATGCTAAAGCACTGATGTGGGAGCCATTCTTCAGGGAACAAGAATGCCAGGCCTTGCCTGTCTCCACAAAACGGTCAGAAAGAGGAGACTGAAAGACCTTTAGAATTATTGCTTCAAAAGAAACCCAAAAGAATGGTTATTGGATGAAAAAAAAACCTTTGGTTTCTCAGTGTTATTTTATTTAAGTAGAGCAGAGAAGAGCTGGGAGAGGAACAGGCCACATTTTTAGCCTTAATTAATGGTTTTAAGATGTTCTTTAATGGGATGATAAGAACAGAGTATCATCTAATTAAGTCCTGGGATGAATCTATTTGCAATAACTTATTTTATCTGGTTAGAGCAAGAGCTGCACTGCCATAGGCAGGTTTATCCACAGGAATATCTCTGGAATGTGATTGCTTCAACCCCAGCTAGGGTTGGAAACAGCTCCTTGAAGGGGAGCAGCTCAGATGAGGTTCTCATATCACTCCTGAAGTGCCCTGCCAGGACACCAGGGGAGAGGATCTCTGAGCTCAGCCCCTTCAGATGTCCTTGAATGTGGGAAGCCTCATATTTTCAAACACTCTGTCACGGATTCGATGACTTTGGCCCAGCACCTTCTGTTTATTGTTAATGAACGTCAATAGAAGTGTGGAAAAGTACAAAATGTCAACCTATGACCTTATGAAATCCATGCAGGAGAGAGCAATGAAAGAAAACCACCCTTTGGTACTCGCTTTGTCCCTCCTGCCGTGCTCGGATCCAGAAGTAAAAGGCTTTTTCTCAGGACTGGGGTTTAGTAAGTCAGGAATTTTGTCTCTCCTTGTTTTCCTTGCAGTTAGTTAAATCCTTAGGCTCCTGTTAACACTGAACTCCAAGTTGATTTTTGCGTTAAAATGCTGAAACCTAATTTTCGTTTAACAATTTTCTGGTGGAGGCCAACATCAAATTAGTGTGTTTTCCACTGGCAGCCCCCAGTAATTTGGTAGGCAGGAGGCTCACACATACTTAAGTTATTCAATACATTTTGTTTTACTCTGTACAAGAAACCCAGTCAGAAAAGGCTGATTTATGATATTCCTCAGGTTTCCTGTTACTTTAAACCACCAGCATCCTATGGCCAAGCCCTTCACAGGCAGCCAGCACATCTGGCCCAGAGTGCTTCTGTCACCTATGGCCAAAATGCCATATTTATATTCAAGTCATCATAGAAAAGAAAGAATTGATTATGATTAAAAGGAAAAAAAAATGGAAATATAAAAAGGCAAAGTTATCAGTGGACATTTGTAAATATGTTCGGGTGGGTTTTTTTCCAAACGTTCATCCCAGACAAAGAGGAGCCCGTAGCACACAAAGCAGGATTATTAGATATGTGCAATCATCTCTTCTGGCCTAATTATAAATTACTGAAAGCTTTGATTTTCCCATTTCACTCATTTTTAATGTCCATTTTGTTTTCCATTTATACAGACAACCCACTCCTGGTTGAAGCCAAAGCTCCACAGTCCGTGTGAAATCCCACCTGCAATTTTGCAACTGCCTGTAAAGAAGTGAGTCTGCTCCTCACAAAATGTATTTTAGCTGCTCTCCTCAGGGATTTCGGGCTTATGCAGTCCCTGGGTCTGGGTTGTATCTGTGTATCCATCTGTCAAATGGGATCAATGAGCCAAAGTCTCCCTAAATATTAACTTCCTACATGTTCCATAAAATAGTCAGAGGCAGAAATTTGGCTTAATGTCCTTCTTAAAGGGAAAGCTGGATTGCCTGTCTGTGCTGTAAAAATCATAGACAAATCCACAGGGCATCAAATGAGGCTCACAGCACAAATCCTTAATTTTCCTCATAAAACTACAGGTTTCAACAATGCTGTATAATAAAGGGAGTGAAAGACCTGCAGTGCTCAGGCTGGTGAAGGCTTTGAAGTCAGGCAGTGGTTTGGGGTTACAGGACATGTAAACTGGCATGAGCAGGGATTTGTGTGTACCCCAAAAGGGCACAGGCAAAGCTGTATTTTCTCCTCTGGAAGATAAATTTACAGAGATTCATTTTTAATAAGAGAGTGGTAAAAGAAACCTGTGGATGATAACGAACAGAGGCTCAGCTCTGTCAAACCCTGGAATGCTGCTATGGAAATGGGAAGAGCTGCAGAGGTTCAACATCTTTGAAAATCTGATCACTGAATATTTCAAGTCAGCTTCCTCTGCCAAAGGAGAATGAAATTTTCCAAATCTGTGCCAAACTCTGACGTTCATGAACAGTTCCTCAAGTAGGTTTGGATGATGTAACCAATAATCATGAATCCCTCCTCCACTTTCTAAATTACATCTGGTTGAGATGAATTTTTATGTGGATAACACAACCAAAATCTGAAAGGCTCTTTGTGCTAAACTTTATTATGCAGTTACATTATGACATATAAAATTCAGGAAAAAGGAATTCTGACCTGTGAGATGGTGAAGCCCTGGCACAGGTTGTCCAGAGAAGGTGTGGCTGCCTCTGGATCCCTGAGAGTGTCCAAGGCCAGGAAGGATGGGTCTTGGATCAGCCTGGGACAGTGGAAGGTGTCCCTGCCCATCCGACACAAACCGCTCCGGCATTCTAAATGCAGAAAATTATTTAAGCTTTTGTTTAACTTCAGGCAAATGGTTTAAACGTTTCTTCGAGCTCCAGTTTTGTGCCTGAGAGCTGTTAAAACTTTGGGGGCAGCATCCACCTGGTTTGGTGCTCACTCAGGGAGGTGATGTTTGCACGACCGTCAGAGGACTGAGCAGCTCCCGGTGATAACGACGCCTCTCGTTGCTTCTTTTGGCAGGAGTTTTGCGAGTCTCTCCCAGCAGAATTAGATCACAGCCAGTCCCACCTCAGCTGCATATTTGCTGGCTGAACAAAGGGGAGGAAATCGGACTCGTGGTCATGTCTGCTGGCAGAGCCGAGCACTCGCGGTGCTCCGAGGTTGGTTCCAAGGGCGCACAGCACTCAACCTGTCCCTGCATCCCAGCGTTTACCCCCTGTCCCAAATGACATCCCAGCAAATATTTTTGGTGCTGCCCTCATTACTCCACGTCAGCAAGACAAATTTATTCACATCTTAAGTAGTAATATCAGAAATAATATTTGGTGATAAAAAGAACTTTATTCCGAGCAAGGAGCCAGCTGTTTATTTGTGTGCAATTCTGAGTCATGCATCTTTAATTTGGCATTAAAAGCCCATTTTAACAAAAAATATTTGTTTTATATCAAAGTGCCCGACCAGGTGGGGTTTTCTGAGCTGTTTAAATAGCTTTGAGAAATGCAGTCTCTCATATTTTGCTGCGCTAGACATAGATTTTCCCTACTTTAGACAAAATTTTATTGTTCCTTTATTACATGGAAGTGCTCAAAATTTTGCTTTTGGAAGGTAAAGACAAAGTGAAAACAGAGGATCCAAATGAATTTGGAAGATGGGTGACTTCACAAAACAAGGATGGTGGTTCCAAAAGCAGCAGTGCTTGTGCTGTGTGCTGATAATTCATTTACAAGCCTATTTTTGAGCTGAATTCCCTTCCTGGTAAATTCCAGTGTCCCAGTTCTCCCCCTGTGGGTTCATTTCATCTCTCTCTTTAGGCAAATACATGTTTGGGAGCAATATCGGGTTCAAATATTGCTGTAATGCACAGCTGGAAGGAATCCAAATAAAGTTTTTCCTTAGGTTATTTAGGTTTCCATTTAACTCAGCAAAATGACGAAGAGGAGGTGGAATGAACCACTGCAGGACCCATATTATTCACCTTTATCTTAGGTTGTACGACCCCATAAATAGCTGGAGAAATAAATAAAAAGAAAAATCTCAAACTAATTGTTGCAGTCTTAGGTACCTTTCGCCCTAAAGCCCAAACACACCTTTCTATCTTTGAATTTCTAGGTGAGAATAAAATTAAATCCAAATTAATGATGCCATTCATGGAGAAAGGAGGCTTTGCATTCTCTATATGTGCCTTTATATGATCTATATGATCATTTATAGATCACTGGCAATCATAGAATGAGCATTTGAATACAAATGTGGATGTTGCACACTTATATTTGAAAGTCACCCTTATTTTTGTTGGTGGAAGACTCATTTTAATGGAGAAGATACCAGGCAATGAGACCACGTTGTCCTGGCTCCAGAGCTAAAGGGGAAACCAGGAGAGAAACTCAAACCTACAGCCAGACGTGAAAAATAGGAATGTCAGTGACCGCTTGGAGATATCAGGGTAAGAGGAACTTGACTTAGGGGTCTAAAGACACTCTTATCACCCAGGAGGGACTGAGAGAGGAGGATTAATGGTGTTGAAATACTTCCTGGCAGTGACCTTCCTGCAGCCAGTCCTTTTCCTTCACAAGGGCTTTGCTTGCCCAACAATAGCATTATTATAATTTATTTAATCATGATTTTACTTCTTCCTTTTATCAAGGGATTTGAAGAAAATCACAACTGGTGGCAGTTCTTGGATTGTCCATAGAAAATGGCACAAGAAAGCAATAATTCTGTGAGATTTCTGCAGGAGAATCTGATTTTTAAGCCACTGGTTTCCTGCCATTACAGCAATTAATCAGGCCCTTATTTTATGAATCTTAGTTTATTAATCTGGCCCTTCATGTTTGTGAAATACTTTCAGAAATCAAGACTGGACACTGATGTTTATTAGAATATTAATTTTCTTTGTTTAGAGGATTCTCTTGCTGGGCCTTCATATGACAGATCTCTGTAAAAATGTGTGTGAAATTCAGGAATACGCAAGAAATTTCATAAAATGATGCATGGAATTAAAGGTTTCTGGCTGGAATATGTGCTTCATCCAGGGCCATCAAGTGTCAGCACCAGCTTCACCTTTACAGGAGGTTGCAGTGGGGTAGAATTTGGTTTCTTCTCCCAAGTAACCCATGGACACAGCCTCAAGTTGTGCCAAGAGAGGTTTAGGTTGGGTATTAGGGAAAATTTCTTCACTGAAAGGTTTGTTAAGCATTGGAAAAGGCTGCCCAGGGCAGTGGTAGAGTCACCATTCCTGAAGGGATTTGTGACATGTGGACATGTCACCTGAGGACAAGGGCTAGTGCTGGGTTAATGGATGGACTCAATGATCTTAGAGGTCTTACCCAAGCTAAATGATTCCATAATTCTAACTCTCAATTTTCCCTGCTCTTCTTATTTTACCATAGTTTTTTCTGGTATGATTTTACTCCTTTCATTTTTTATTTTCAATAATCCCAATTAAAAAAGGAAAAAAAATTTAAAAAGGAAGAAATGGAAGAAAAGCAGAAAAGAAAAATCTTCTTTGGAAATATTTGAAATATTCCCCACTGGAAAAATAATATCCTTTAGTAGATGGATAGTCATGCGAACACCCTGCTGCCCAGCACAACAAAAGCAGCCTGGATCCATGGGAATGGCTTCAAATGGCATCGTGTGGAGGATTTCTGCAGGGGGTTAAAACACCAGGTTTGACCCTCTAGGGATGAGGGTTCCAGTATGGGCTCTGGTTGGGAAGGAAAAGAACAAATCTGGGAAAATCAGTGTGGTGGTCTCATTAGCACTCGTTACAGAAATCAGCCACACGATTTGGGGCAGTTGGCAGCTTTTTGCTGGATAAATCCAGGGCTGGAATAACAACATTTACTGCAGGTTAGGCTTGAGGAGCACCGGAAGGGGGAGAAGTTTGCACAAAGCCTGGCTGTACCCAGGCCAGTGTTAACACTCCCTTTACTTCCATTTGCTCTGAATTCACTCTCATATTTGGATCAAAATCATTTTGGAGTTTTTTCTTTAAAAAAAAAAAGGGAGGGAGTAAAAATAGAGACAGACAGGTTTTGAATTGTAAAACATGTAACACAGCCCATTCCCAACAAGTTTTATTGCTGTTCAAAGAAGTCCCTGAGGTCTAGCTTTGAATTAGCTGAATTAGGAAAGACGTAAAACTAATCAGAGCGTTGCCATCCTGATACTCCTTTGTCTGAAATAGAGGAGATTTATCTTCTGCTCAAATCATTATAAATAACTTCGTTATAAAGGACTAGTAAATCAAGCAGTTTGCATTTCTCGAAAGAACATTTTTTTCCCAATTAAACAACCTCAGCAAATTGCATTTACAAAACATTCCCTGGGTTTCCTAAGCATTTCGCAATGCAGTTTGCTACACACCACATCTGAGCAGAGCGGGGGGAATGGATGTGTGTAGGTATCCCCCCTCTCCTTCCCAGGGGAGTCTCAAATGAGCCAAATATTCAGCTGATGTAAATCAGTGCTGTTCCAGATCCTTTTGGACATGATATCGTGTCCATTAAATCAACAGCCAGCCCTCCACAGCCCACCCCATCCCTGGGCTCGGCTGGGGCTGGAATTAAAGCCTGGGCTGCTCAGGAGTTCGTACCCAGCAGCCTCAAAGGATTAATTAGGGCCGATATTTATTTCTTTTGATACGAAACCCAGATGTGTGCAGTTAAGCCAAAAAGCAGAGAGAGAGCCATCCTGCTTTTTTTCCAGCAGACAGAGGAAAAGCAGTGCTGCCCACCCAGAATTAAAGAACAGGAGCAAATATAATTATCAGCACGGAACAATTTGGGGTTTCATAATCTGCTGAACCACTTTGCCTGCCTGATTACGAGTTAATTCAGATAACCTCCACTTTTTTTTTCTGTTATCAAATATTGTTAATATATTTGATATGAGGGTTAATTTATTTGTCTGAAAGCTGGGAAGAGAATTATGGAGAGAATACTCTCACATTCCACAGATACAGAAATAAATCAGCTTGGATTTCACTCTAAGTACATGTTCAATAAGTTATAAGAATACCTGTCCATTCATTATGGAGTTTTCCTTCAAATTAATTAAGACTGGAAAACAGACAGTGAAAACACTTTAAATCATGAGCAAGTGCAGTACCACCCTTGGTTCCCACAACGGAAAGGGCATCTCCATCAGGCAAATGCAGCTCGGGTTTAGAAAAATGTTACGCTCTGAGCACTTTTATTTTGAGTGCCATGGGCACCACTTTGGCAAAATTATTTCACTCAGAATATTCCCAAAATTGAGCCAGGATCAGCTGATTTCACACGAACCATGGAACACTTTCATATTTGTGCAGCATTTCTTTGTCAGCTTTTTCTTTCAGTGGGAAAAGTGATCCAGTCCCATAGACATCATTTTGATTTCTTCATTATAGAAAGAAAGGCAGCAAAAAGGAGTGTTTCCAACCTTTAAACACAACCTAATTTTGATGTATTTAAGTTATTCATTCCCAGCCTGTAATTCCCCTTCTTTTCCAGTGATAAGATACAAGCAGTAAATCCATAAGGAGTAGGGATCACCCAAAAAAATATTATTGAAAAGAAACATGGAAAGATCAGACTTTTATATAATTTCTTCCCTTATTCCATTGGAAAGAAAACTCTAAACGCTTTCAAAATCACAATTCAATATTTTTGCCTAATTTCTACTTGGTCTTTTTTTTTTGTACCTGAGTATTGATTCCCAGTAATGAAACTCCCACTGATTTCACTGAGTTTTGGATTAAATTCCTGGGCAAGATTTGAGCCAGTGATGTAATGACACAAAACTGGAGAGCCCATTCCTCTTCCCTGATGCAGCCAGCACATTATACTGGAGAAATGCAACATTTTTCCCATCTGAATAATTCCTGTAGAAATTTAAAGACCCCAATTATTCTCTCTTTGTCGCTGATTACATGGGTCTATTTTACAGTATCTTCAAAAATTTAATTTGCAAGGAAAAAAATGGGTTGGAAAACAGCAGAACCAATTTTTTCTTGTTTTTTTTTTTTTAATTTTTTTTGAGTTTCTGATATTTATTTTCGGGGGACATGTCGAAAGTGGGATTTTGCATGGTTTCCCAGAGCATTTCCCTGTTTCTTCGCAGTTCGTTAAGCCCCGGTTTTTGTTCTGCTTGGGGGTTTCTCAGCCCATCCATGGGGCATCTCCGCGGCTCCAAAAGTCAGCTGGAAAAACAAGGATGCTCTTTTTAGCTCCTCCAGTTGATGAAAGACGGGTCGGGATTGAGAGGAAAAAGGGGGAAAAAAGGCAAAACCGATGCTCTTGGAGTCGGGAACTGCTACTGGAGGTGTCCTGGTCCCGCTCCCCATCCAGGTTCTGGAGAACATCAGCCAGGCTGAGCTGAGCCCTGGGCTCCAATCCCTCTCTGCTCCCCCCAGGTCTCTGCTCCGCTTAATCCTGTCAGAAAAGTCTCCAGCAAACATTTGTAATTGCAGGGAGAAAGAACACTGCTGTCTTTCTTTTTTCCTGACTTGACATCTATCAAATTTAGTTTAAGTGTTCCCCTGGGTCGGGCGAGTTGCTGAGCTATAAACTAAAAATAATTAAAATAAAATATTAAAAAAACCTCAAGCCTGCTTGCCAGGAGGGTATGGTTGGGAGTTAGCAGCTCTCAATCATGGGTTTCAGAGGGCTGCAGCAGCTGAAACAAGGCAGGCAGCAGAAAAGTGAAATTCTTTGATATTTTGATGCTACAGGGTTGATTCCTGCACTTCAGCACAAAGCTGGTTTCTGTAACAGGCATTCAAATCGAAATTATTTTTGTATTTAATACAGCAGTTAATATAAATTTTATAGCCAAAAGTAAAGGCAGAGAAAGGTGGAAGAAATTGTCCTGCTTAATATCCCAGATAATTAAAACCTCTCCTTGACAATCCCTCCAAGTCCCCTTCCCATACTATAAAAGAGGACTCTTGCCAATTTATTGACCCCAGCTGATGGATCAGCCATCCCCAAAATTGGAAATTCTGGTCACAATGACTTCAAGTTTGGCTGCAACCCGCCCAGACAGACAGCATGTTCCCAGACTGGTCACATTCATAAATGTCATAAAAAACATACTTGTTCTCTGACATGCACAAAATAAAATCCTCCAACAAGACATCTCTAACCAGAAAGGCATGAAGGAAAAATCTCCGAGCACGTGACAGGGAATGAAGGCTGCTCCGAGTGGTATTTTGACATTGGTGGAAGTAAAACCAAAATAAAACTTCTCCAGGCAGAACTGGAATATCGGCTTTATTATTTTTGTTATTCTTATAGCTGGGAGAAACCACGGTGGGGAAGAGTGGAAAAAAAAAAAGAAATCAGTCAAAGCACGGTTCGAAATTTTTGTGTGAGTTGTTGCAGTGTGAGTTGAAAGAGAAAAAAATGAAGTCAAGGATCACGTTCAGGGGATCTGAGGAGAATCAATCATTGAGAGGTGCATAATAAAAATCAAATCTTTGCATGCAGGCAAAGAATTTACCCGGGTTGTCTAAGCGAGTCCATTTCCACTTCATGATTTGCATCTCATTATGCATCTTTTGCACTTTGGAGTTATTTTTACACCTAATAAAAAAAACCCATAAATTCAACTTATCTTTTTCATGTTATCATTGCAAGACACTCCTGGAAAATTAATTTTTTTGGAAAGAAAAGGTGGAATTTTCAATTCTTTTATATTTCTTTCAAAAGTTGGTAAGTTCTTGTTTCCGTGAACGCTGTTAAATATAACAGGATTCTCTATTAGCTGATGACAAAGCCAAAAAATAGAGACGATTACCCGCACTTAACCTTCCAAAAGAGAAAATTGATCATTTCAAGCCCTAAAAAACAAGAATAATTTTTTTTTTTTTTGAAGTGGCACTGCAAGTCGCTCTAAATCAAAACCAGACACAGCATCATTATTCTCTTCTTGTCAGAAATGCTGAATAACACCCTCCCCAACTTCAAACCGAGGCTGTCACCTCCACAAGGATCGCACTCCTTGGATACAAATTCCTTCCCTGTTCCGTGGGGCCAACTCCCTCGCAGAGGGGATGCCCTGGAGTGGAGGGAGCTACGCCCATGGATGGTTTGGTCCATGGTTAGCCCCGGATTTGGGAATGAAATGTGCTCCAGAGCACAGACGGGAGGTGGCTGGGAATTTTCCAAGGCACTTTTCTGGCGGGGTGTCACAGAATGGCAATTTGTTGAAACTGAAACCATTCACAAGGGAAGGTCTGTCTGAACAAAGCTCCCAGCTCAGAGGGAAAAGCAAAGGCAGAAAAGCGAGTCAGAACACCAAAAAATAACTTAAAAAAAGGGAAACAAAGAGTGGTTAGAGAAACTGCCCCTTTCCAACAATCCTGGGGGAAAACTCCAGGGCTCTGGCGTGACGTGACTCTTGCTTTTCTCACTGCAAATGGCAATTTATGCAGAAGGTTTTTAGAACGAAATTACAAAGCCCAAGTGGAATAGAACAACACAAAGGACATTTGCTCAGTCTGATCTCCAGAAATGAACCATTCCTGGGCTCTTCTAAATTGTGGTTTTTGACCCATTTCCGAAGCCACATTTAGTTCTTATTGTCAAGAAGCGCTAAAACACTACATAAAATCGGATTGATTGAAAATACCCGATCCAGCCACTAGGACATGGTTAAACAACCAGTACGTGCAGGAAATTTTCTGTCAAACCCATTCTTTACTGCAGAATTGCTCCCTTTGTAAGCCACTTTTTCATAAAATCTGCCTGATTTTTGGGTTCACTTCTCAAAAAGCTGAACATGATGAACCCAAATTATTTCACGGCTTTTAGGCACAATGAGAAAGAAGAAAGAATTCTCTACCAGAACTTATAAGAGCTGCCTCAAGGATGGATTTCCTGAGTGAGTTACCTTAGAATAACATAAAGTGACTTTAAAATAGTGCTGGAGGGGGTTTGCAGTGAGCAGATGCTGCTGTTTCACCTTTTTTATGGGCATAACAGAAAGTTTTTGGTTCAGTCACGCCACGCTCGTTCTGCGGCCAGGAATTATGACCTGGCTGTCCTTTGCCACTCATTTCAGTGAGATGTTTTCTGTCCTCTGGGACTCTGCCTTCCAGTCCTGGGAGGAGGGGGAAAATAAAAGCAGGCTGAAGTGAACATGCACACGGTAAAATCAGACTTGATGCGAGTGCAGCCCTCCCGACAGCCAGGATGATCCCTCTTTCTTGTACTGGGTCTGGTTTTGGTCTGGTGGAGGTCGAACTTTGGTCCTGATATAAGTCAGGCAGTGAAGACCCAGGAGTTAAAGGGTTGGTCCCTGAAAGGTGGGAGGATGGGCATCTTTGGTGGATATGCAGAAGTGGGATTGCGCAGATCATGGAGGCTGCTGGACACCTAGAAAAAAAATCTAATAACCCGACAGCTGCAAATTTTGACTTTTTAGCAAGTTGTAAGTAGCCACAGCCAGGTCTGGGACGAGTTTAACCCCTGGATCAGTCAAATGGCCTTGAAGCAATTTTTGATTCCAGAGGGAGCACCTGACCCTTGGTGGATGCTGTCACCAACATGGTGTTTGAGCATCTGAATGTTGTCACCCACATTTTGACTTTCTCCTTCTTTTTATTCCACACCTAGTGGAGGGAAAATCCAGAAATTACTACCCCTCTGCATCCATGTGCAGAAAGAGAGGCAGATTTTAGGGTGTCCTTCCTGGAGAAACGCTCTGTTTCCTTTCACCCCAATATTCCTTTTCCCCCTGTTCTTCCCTTACCCTTAGCCAAGAGAAGGAGAAAACAGACAGAAAGAAAAGAAAAGAGAGAAATATGCTGCCTGGATTGGAAAAGTCATCTTTTCCCAGGAGCAGCGTAATAACGTTAATGGAAGGGAGAACGGGAAAGAGGAAATGTTTCGCTAACGTGGAGAATTTCTGGCCTGGGTTCTTTCTGAGGCCTGTTTGTCAGGGGGAAAAGGAAATTGGTGGCTGGATGAAATATGAGCTGATGCAGCTGCAATGCCTTTAAATACAAGCTTTTTTAGGCACACTGGTGCTTCAGTTTGGGGATATAAGCAGATGCTGAATGCCTTTCCCTACTTCACATGGGGCCTTTGCGTGCTGTGGTTTTAAGGCCAGCGTTCAGGTGATAAAAAAAAAAAAAAGGAGGGGGGAATGAAATGTCATTTTTGGAGAGGCAAAAAATACTTCAGGCTCTTTGGCGTAAGTCATAAAGGGCTTTTTGTGCACGGGCAGTCAGTGCAGTGTCAAGAGAAATCACTTGCACAAGGTGGAGTAACACTATCTGAAATTAAATTCTGGCCTCCATTTACAAGTAACACTTTAAGGTTAAAAAAAAAAAAATAAAAGCTTTTTCTTCTCAAGAAATTGAGGAGAACTAAGAGACACCCCCTCCTCTTCTCAAAAAACATCCCCCTGGTGGTCTTGCCATCCATAACATGGCAGCCTCAAGCACGAGGTAATTAGCAGAGCTCATCAGCCAGCCCTAACGAGCACACTTTGTACAGTGGGGTGAAACCTGGCTGGAGGTTCAGGGCTGCTCTGATCTGAAAGGATTGGAACTGAAAAGGTTTGAACTCTCGTGCTCCAGCTCTCCAGGCTCTTTGAGCCTGATTCCTATTTACACTAAGTTTCCTCAGCATAAAGGGGCCTTCAAGTGGGCATGCAGTGAAGGAATATTTCAAGGCAAGGAGCATGCAGAGCGGGCTCTGGCTCCCCTCCTTGCACCTTCCTTGGAACAAGCCCCTCACTGTTTTCCTGTGAGGGGGAAATGCCAGATGTAGCTCCAGTCCGAGGTGGAGGAGAAAGGCTCCGGCTCTCAGCCCTATTGAAGCTCTTTTGCAGTGCGCTGCCACAGCTCTAGGACCTAAATAATTACTTAGGAGGGTTTTTTTTCTGAATTTGCTTTTTATTCCTGCTCCTGAAGGCCCCATTTCTTACTATTTCTCCATTCAAAAGTCTCCTCGAGCAGATCGTCCAAGGTGGAAGCTGTGCTGAAATGCTCTGGAGATGTCATTGAAATATAAATAGCAAATAAATGATTAAAAATAGTTTGTCCCCTTGAATGGTTGCTTTAGAATTTAAGGTTTATTCCTGACTTAGGAGACCTCCTTGGCTCAGTCCTGGTGGGAATTTAATTTATTTTTAAATGCCAGTCCATGTTCCTCACTCCTAAGGAAATTAAGGCACATTAAACACACTGCAAAATCGTCCAAAGACAGTCACAGGGTTTTCTGTGACAATATTTATGGACTAAGATTCTCATCCAGTCCCCCAAAGTCCCCGAAGAAAATCTCTCGTACTATTTATACCTGCTCCTTTGCCAAGGAAAGATCTTTCAGACCATAGAATAATCTCCCAAAAGATGTATTGGAAACCTGGTTTGGCCAGTTCAATGTAGCTGAACTGATTAATGTAGGTGGTTGTCATTTTTAGAACGAATTATTTTTAACAGAAAAGGTCTCCTTTAACCCCCCCAAAACTTTCAATACTTTTTTTCTTTCCACATTTTCATAATTTCTATTGAAGGGTTTTGCTATAACTTGCTTACCAAAAATACCCCAATATTTCATTTTAATCCAATAACCATTTCAGAACGAACATGAATCTCTTTCAAAGCATTATGAATTTGAAAGGATCTATTTTGACCTCAGAATATTGAAACGCCAAGTAATTGCAAACACAGGTTTTCAACAATCAAGTTTATTTTCTCTGCAGCAAACCCCACCCATGTGCCTGCAGGGAATAGCTGCATTTGCCAAATCCAACTTTTGGTGCACAGAAGAAGTGGGATATATAAATAGAAAGTGTAAGCTTTTTGGATATACAAAATGGGGTTGTAATTTAAGGCCTCCCAGCCGGTGGCAACAATTGTCCATGTCTTGTGGGGTGTCAATTTTCCCTCTTCTCTTTACTTAGCTCAGCAAGTCGCCTTCTGCAATCCCAGTGTAAAGTCTTGGCTTTTGCCTCCTCCGTCTCCCATCTCACCGCGGTCATCGCGGGAAGCTGCGGGACGCTGTCCACTAATCCCATGCTGCAGTCTCCAGGCCTGCGGTGGGATATGAAACAAAAAGAAATAAAAAGAAAAAAAATTTTTGAAAAAAAAAGGAAATTTAAAAAAAAAGCTTTCCTAAATGATATCCCAAATTACACATTATTTCACTTGACGAACAAAAACCCTTTTGTGGTCGGCAGAATGCATCGTGTACGTCGTAATTTTGACAGCGAGTTCTGAGGCTGAACTGGCTCTTGAAACAATTTCCCTGTGTACGCAGAGCTGTTCCAGTTCAGTGCGAGCATATGGCAAACACAGAAACTGCACTGCCTGATGCCAGGGCATGACCAAAATCTATAATAATGTTGTTTACTTTCACCAGCTCTGCGAGGAAGAATGTAGCCTCATGCACTGAAACAACCTCAGAGCAGCCACACTTTTACTTTGTCAATAATTTACCCAAAACACTCATTTTCCCTTCGAAACGTAAGGATTTGCAGCAACAGAGAGAAACTCTTCTATAGGGAATCTCCTGGAGAAATCCTAAGGAAATACTCTCCGTGATGTTGGTGAGAGTGGAGGGAGGCAGCAGACAAAGGAAGCTTTTGGATCACCCTCGTCTTACTCTCCTTTTGTTGTCATTTCTGATAAAAATCAGACAATTCTGAAGTCTTTACAGACAGAGATCTGCCAGCTTCCTTCTCCCACTAAACTGGCCCTTCCTGAGCACTGCCAGGAAGGAACAAATTTCAGCATCTCAGCGCTGCGTGGTCTGGCATTGGGAGGCTGAGGTGGTTGGCCACTCCTCTGCAGGAGGTTGTAACGCCCCGTGCTCAGGAGGGTTTTCCTCCACACTTTTGTCAGGTGCTAAAGCTGCCCTAAAGCTCCTCAGCCATGGGACAGTGCAGGCTTTGAAATGCTGGGGGAATAAACAAACTCAACTGGCTGCCTTCGGAAACTCCAGCGCTCGCAGGAAAAATATCCCTCTTCCCAGCCAAAATCAGAGTGCCAACAGGAGGAGAGTCCTCATTTCACTGGGGTGTGAAACATCGGGAAAGAAGAGGGACAGCCTGAAGGGATCTCCTAAATAAACATCTGTGTTGGGAACAGGAGTCAAGGAATTTGAGTGACTTTTGGCGATTTATTGAATAGCTGATACATTTGCAGATAAGATTGTAAAAACCAATGCCACAAATGTTCAGGAGATACCATGGAAATGAGACTGCATAAAGCGGTTTCCCAGTTGCCTAAAAAGCACCTGGACATGGATTCCAAGGACCAAAGAGTCTGTGAGGAACTGAGCTGAGCTAACTCCAGGCACTGAGGAACAGGACTCTGCATCTGAGAGCACATTGCTTGAAATCAACATTACCTCTGCTGTAGACAGTGTTTGCACAGGGCTGAAGCAGGAGAACCTATCGGTGGAGTCACAAATATTTATTTATGAAGGAAGAGAATGTCGCTAATTTACTTTTCCTCCCTTTTACGGTTCCTAATTCACAGTGTCCTCTCCCATTCCTGAGTCATCGGAGTTACAAAAAAAACTGATAAAAATTTGAGAAACCAATAAACGCAGTACCCAAATAGAAATGAGATATTTTTCCAGCAGTTAAAACTCAATTACAGTCAAGTCACATGTTCACCCCACTCAATAGCTCATAAAATGGGCAATGAACTCACCAGGTGCTCAAGCATTGGATGGATGAGAGAAGGTATCGGGGTGGGATACTCCAGGGACTGAAACCTTTGGGATTTACTACCTGAGGCTCAGCCTGAGCCTTGATTGTCTCTGGGAGGAGGCAGAGCTGTTTGGGACTAATAAGTCTGGCTGGGGTCTGTCTGGAAAACAGAGCATCCACAAATGTTAGGAGTTAATTTTGACCTAGGAAAAGGTAGATGTCACATTAGCATGGAAACATCCCAAGGCAATCCAAGGGTTAGCCTCCAGCAGCTCCACACATTAAAAAAAAAAAAAAAAGAAAG
>VZTI01004617.1:292361-326460 GCA_013397865.1 Struthidea cinerea | reverse complement strand
AAAAAGAAAGAAAAAAAAGAAAGAAAAAAACCACCACCAGTTGAAAATAGACATTTACCAATTTGCCTGAAGCAGAATTAATAAATATTTGCAGCCATTGCACTGATGATGACTCCTTGCTGGAGAGATATCCATGTTTATGGGCAGAGCTATTCACGAGAGCAAAATCCCAAAATAAAGGAAGACACTGAAAGCTGCTTATTTCAAAGAGCTTTGGGCCACATTGACAGGTACCATAAGTAAAATCCCAGTGAACAGGTTTTGCTGGAGGCACTGGAGCACGGGAGGATCCCCATCCCGCCATTCTGCTCCTCTTGGAGCCAACCCAAACATGGAGATTTCCACCCCCAGCCCCCCAAAGGATTGCTCAACGTTTAGTTTTGATTTCTGCACGTGATTCGTGCCTGGCTGGGACAGGGCCACTACTAATAACAGAAATGCAGGCATCAGCATGGATCATGGCCCTTCTTTTCCTTTGGGACTTTTCTTCCTACTTTTCCTTCTTTTTTTTTTTTTTTCTTCTGAATACACAGTGTTTAAAGCTTTTGTTTTCTGGAGGTGCACATTTTTACTGACATCAGGTTCTCTATTCTTTTAGCTCAGACCTCTACTATAGTGTGCTTCCATTAGTCAGGTCTTGCACGAATTTAATTTTTCTCTTGGAAATCCAAGGGCTTGCAGCAAAGGGATATTTCCAGCAATTCTAAAAGTTCATACTTGAAAGCTAAACTACATTTTGCTTACTTGGATTTGAGATTAGTTCCTATGAGTTGACAATTTGCTCTTTCAGCTTGTAACCTAAGATCCTTCTTTCACCTCTCTGGGTGAGTCCATGAGGATTTAAATTTTCTCCTCAGCTAAAAAAGCCCCAGTTTTACCAGAAAAATATTTTCTAAAAAACAGGGGATAAAGAGGGATCTGATTCATTTCTTAACAAAATATGTTAAGTGAATAAGTAACACCAGTGAAATTAATAGACTTAACAGAAAAATGCGTCAAAGAAATGTTGTTTCTCTATCACTACGTGGTTCTGCAGATAAACCTACCGTCACATTTAACCTTTCCAGAAAGGTCAGTGAAATGATTCCCAATCTCTACTTTCACATGACTTTGCAGCTTTTAGTCCAGCTCTGAGGAGAAGCAGAGGTGCTGAAATACAGAAAGATAGGATATCCTCTGTGTGTCACTTTTCCTACTGGAAAGAGGAAATAAAGGAAATCTTGTAAGAAGTCCCATTCTCATGAGTCTTTCAGCTTCTTTATTCAGACCAAATGATCCTGGCTGGTTCAGATAAGGTTACTTTGGCTATTTACCCATTGTGAAGTAAATTATCAAAAGTCTTCAGGCTTGTCCATCATTAACAAAGGTTGGAAAATCCACTCTTTCCCATGCCAGGGTTAAAAAAACAATGTTAAAATCTATTTCAGAATCTAAGGGATGCACAATTCAGCACCACAGGCTTTCTTGTAAAAAGATAGTAAGTCTCTCTGCAGCTTTTCTACTTATCCATGCGTTTGCTGTGGAAGTTGTAGAAGTTACAAGGAAAATTCTTTCAGTAAGACATCCTGAAACCTTTACGAACCATCCATGAACACCATTTTCTGGGGTGATTTTTCTCCTTGTTCTGTTTAAATTGAACCTGGTGGCTTGCTTAGGGCAGTGCTTTGTCTCAGATGGACAGACTGCTCTCCTCATGAAGCCACGAACTCCCAGTCTTGCTGGTGAGAAATCTTAGTGCTAGAAAAGGGAATCACTGCTTGAGGGAAGATAATCCCTCAGAGCCCTCTCATATCCTTCCAGACAGTCTGACCTGTCCTTTCAGCTGCACATAACACCAGGCTGAGCTCCTACACCAAACCTCTTCCCATGCCTTGTCTTAAGGCGCGTCCGAAGAGGGATCAGGGGATGGAACTGAGCTCCCCCAGCACTGCCTGCAGCAGAGGCCCATGGAAATACCAGCACAAGATTTGTAGCATCACCTGGTGATTTTTCACTGCTCTACTGTACCTCTGCACTCAGACACTCTTTGTTTATTGTGTGCCCCTCTAATCCTGGCACTGTCAAAGCCCGCCCCATTAAGTCGGCATTATTGGGATTTATTAGCTGTGCACGGCTAACACAGTGTTATGACAGTTGGGATGAGATTAGGTTGCAGGTCAACCTGCTCCACAGCCTGGAACGTTTTCAGGTCTCTTTGGAGCTAAGCAAGAGGTTTAGACTGAGGAAGTCCCAGAGGAGAAAGAAAGGGAGGAATGTGGTGCTTCTCCATCCTAAACTCATGACACCTCTGATAAATGGCAGGAGAAACCCCCTTCTTAGAAAGCAGAGGTGGAAAAATAAAAGGTATTTGATGAAGGTGGAGGCACAGGGCTCTTTCTCTCCAAACAAGACGCTCCCAGACCGAGGGAAAACACACTCACGCTTTCCAGTTCACGCCTAATTTCAGACGTAATTTATGAGATCAAAACACCTTGGTGATCAAAAGTAGGCACTTCTTGCGTGTTTCTCATTTTTTTCCACTTCACTGAAAACAACTGGGGAGACGTTCAGTCAGACTCTTTTCACATGCCAGAAATCCCAGCTACACGCAGCAGAAATTTCTCTGAATTAGAGCAAAAACCTTCTCTGGTTCGCCAACTCCTGAGCGAATTCTTTTATTTTGCTGAGCAATTATGTCTTTGTTTGTCCAGGGGAATAGCTCATAACTCCCTGCTCACGGAAAGGCGCTGACCTCTGAACGAACCAAAAATAGCCCAGCAATAATTCCAACAAGCTGCTCAATATCTCCTTTGAAGGCCCCTTTGGATCCGAGGCGTTACCACCCATCCCACCGTGACCAAGCGGAGCAGGACAAGGTGTGGAGCATTTCCCAGCAGGAAAATCGAGTGTTTGCTGGGCAGGAGGAAGGAGGGCTGAGGGTGCTCCCCCATCAGTCACCCAGATCTGCTGTCATTCAGTGCTCACATCCCATAAATTGTTCCAATCCAGTTGTGGTCGGGAGAAATATGCTCCGGATAACTCGCTGCAGCCTCCTGCCTGTGGACTCCACTGTGTGGAGCAGGGCCTTAACTGCTTTTTTTTCTCTTTCTCTTCTTGCTCAAGTGAATTAATTTAGAAACACGATATAAGTTAATGATAAAATCCTTCACTAAACCACTGATGGCTATAGACAAATAGCCCGTTTAGCCTGGAATCCTTTATGCTTCTACAAGGGCTCTAATGTCTCTAAATTGTGCAATAATACAGCACAAAGACAAATGATTTCATGGCAAAAGCCTACGTATTAAACCCTTCCAAAGTGCAGCAGAGTGTGGCAGGCGAGAAGATGAAAATAACTGGGTTCTCTTCCAAGGTCTAAAGCTGAATTTCTGCATAACCAGCGCTGGGCATTTGGCCCCAGTGAATCCCAGTTCCTTCCTCCTCTTCTCTCTGTCATCTCCATGCTCCTGCACTGCTTCCTGCCTCTGAAGAATAAGCTACAACCTTATTCTTAGCCTGTATTTTTCTTATCACCTGAATAACGCTGCTTTGATCTCAGTAATGATTTCAGATGGTCTTGTAATAATTAATTAAAAATAGCTTTAGTGATATTTTGACTGCTATCTGCCCTAAACCCTTCTGCCTAATCTTCCCAATCTACCTGCCTTGGGTATATCCCAAGGCACTGAGTGCCAAAGATTAACCATAAACTGAGTGATATTTTTTTCCACAGATTTAAAAGTGCTTCCCTTAAAGGCAATGCTATTTTTTTTTTTCCTTTTAATGGGTAAGCAGCCTCATTAGTACCAGGTGATTCATTTAAAGCACAATTACACAGGGAATTCAGCTAATTGATTGGATAACCCTCGATTCCTTTGTAAAAACACAATCCTCAAACCTGAAGTGCTTGGACTTAGTGGTAGTCATGTACCGAGAAGTTTACTTTGAAAGCAAACGTTTAGGTTAATGGGATCCATATGATATAAATTCCTAATAACTTTTCCATGGGTGGGCTTATCGAACTGCTTATCATAACACCAGTCGGGCCATTTCAAAGGAGCTTTCTTCTGAAACTTTCTGAAGACTTTTCTTTCACCCCAGATATATAGAAAACTCCGCTAACTCTCCATTGAGAAAATATTTGAGCTCCCTCTCAGGCCATATTCAAAGGGATTCTTTTCCAAAGGGGTATTTGTTAACCCTTTTCTGGCAGGACAAAGTGTTTACCAGAGGTGTGTGATGCTGGAGAGGGGAAGAGCTCTGATCGGGAACGTTTGTGGTGCTGCTGCTTTTGGGTCCAGGAGGTCATATTTATGGATGAAACTGGCTGGGGGCTTGCACTAAACCTGGTTCTCTTGTCTGGACACTAAAAGAAGAACTCAAAGTAAATTTGGGCTCACTCAAACCCAGGGAAGTCAAAGCTGACCTCTGTGGGTTTCGGCTCAGATCCACAGAAGCTCAAACCACTATTTCTAATCACAGAGAAGAATAAAAGAGAACAAACATCCCATAAAGAGGCTTAGGGATATTTAGGAATCAGAGAACCAAGGTCACCTGCACTGTTGAAGACAAAATTTCCTGCACAGAACTAAAATATCTTACAAGCAGAGAAGCTGTTGCTACAATAACTGTAATTTCCCAATATTTTATATATATATTTTTTAATTAAATCCATTTACATCTGCCAGAAACATGTTACTGGAAACTGAACTCTTCTCTCTTCTTCTTGTATTATAGTAATGTTGATTTTATATTTTCCCCCACTATAACTTTTTTGAAATATAGAAAGGCATAGAAATACTTTTAAACAGCTAAACATGGCAGTAGAAAGTTATATAAATATGTGTGTCTGTACATTTAAAGAGAGATCCAATATCCTGGTATTCTCTAGGAAAAAAGAGCTGCCAGAATCACGGCAGGTATGAAAATGGCCGTGGCCTTCACCGAAGAAGGCGCAATAATTCCATGATTATATTTCCAATATTTAATTAAAACAAAACCACGACCACTCAGCAAAGGACGGGGACAGCATCCTAAAGCAAGATCATATGGATAATATTCCTGCTGGGATAACTTCATGGAGTGAAAAAAGAGAAAAGATGAGAACCACTCACTGTGGTCACGTTTGGCATTGACCAATGGGGACACTAAAGTGATCTACAAATATGTGGGAAAGGGTCATCAAGAGTGGTTATTTAAAATGACCAGAATAAAGAGGGAGAGAGAGAATTGGAATGGTCCGGTCTGAAGTGGAAAAGACAGATTATGTTTCAAGGAGAAATTCAGAGACAGACCCACTTGCTTGCAAGAGTTTCCAGTGGTGCACAGAGCTCACACCATCCATGAGAAATAAATCATAGTAAACACAGATCCCGCGGAAGATTTTGGCACAATTTAACCCAAAGATCTGTGATTCTTTGACAATTAAAAAAAAAAAAAAGGGGAAAAAGAAATTGAACGATACTTTGAGCCTTGAGTGCAAAATGTGAAATGGAATTTAAAAACATAATTTTACACTGGAAGGGTCTAGTATTCACTATCACCCTTCTCTGCAATGTTTGGTCCTGTCCTCAAAGCTTGCACAGTGGGGTTCTGAAGCCCTTAATCTCATTGGTTGCCTCACACAACCAATGTCTAAAACAGTTCCATTTCACTGCTCCAAATGCTCCCTGTCTGCAATGTTATTGCAAGGAGGTGCATTTGTGAGCACTGCACCCCATTGCAGCAGGAGGGACAATGGTCTGGCACATCAGGAACCCTCCAAGACAATGAGAGGCCAGTGCAGGAGTCCGGCGTGTTGATGTACGGAGTTTCCAAGCACTAGTTAGTGCGGAAGGCAAGTCAACACCGGAATATCTTGTTCTTGATTGTGGTGGGACAGCTGAACCCTTCATAACTCCATCAATTAATGTGCTGCAGACACTGGGCTCCTCAGAGGGGAAGGCCAGCTTGGAGGTGTGCATGTCACAGGAAGAGATTTGGGTTTGTTGGCAGGGAAGGGTGGGAGATGCCTGCAGGTCTCTTGTCAGCACTTTGCCCAGGCCAGGGCAGGCGCATTAAATCATCAGAAGTAAAGCCACGTGTGGACATACACAGATGAGAAATCAAAATACCAGAGGCTCTACAGCCCTGTCCTTCAGACCAACACTGGGTTTCTTCTCTCCTTCTGGGCTATGAGGAGAAGCCATTGAACCTCACCATCTTGAAGGCCAAAGCCTTGCCAAAAAAAAAATTATGTTGGGATTGCAAGTCTCAGAGACTGAGTTATCCTGGAATCTGGCCTCTAGGAGGCCTCAGAAGTAACCAAAACTGGGTATAAGCCGCGATCTCTCATTGCTGGGCTGAGAGATTATTGTGTTAGAGGCTTAACGGGCTTAAAAAAGCAGGGCTGGAGCGGCAGTGAAAGAGAGAACGGTGTTTATTGAGCAATAAAAAAAGGTTACATTTCATGGCTCAGCCAAAGTGCCCTACAGAAGCAAATCCCCGTGCCTTATAATATGGGTGCAATAAATGCTAATACTATAAAGGGGGCTGTTGGAAGCCAGCAGCAGGGCCCTATCAGGGTGTAATCAAGCCCCCTGTTAAATTAGCATCGCCCTGCTCTAGCTGCTTTATTGTGTGACGGGAGCGAGCCCGGGGGGTGAGCCCGGCTCCGGAGGGGTTGGTTCACCTCCTGCACGGCTGCACTCTGCTTACCCTCTCCCAGGGACAGCTCTCCGAGGCCAAGGGTTAGGTTTCCTTCCAAGGATTAAGCGGGAGGCTCATGTCAACAAGGTGGTCGTGGAGATAGAGACAGAGCAGGAAGGACTCGTGAGGCCAATGGAGAAAGATCCAACAGTTTCAAGGCAGCAGATTAATCCTGATAATGCAGCGTTGGGCCATTCCTTTCCCCCTGGTTGGGTCAAGTTCCCTTAGCAACCACAAAGCCTGTCATTAATAAAATTAAAAAACTCCATCATAATTTCCAACCCCTGTGCCCTTTTCCGAGGCGAAAAGACAAATTGAATATAAAATGAAAGCCTTGCTTTTTGGCCTTTTTAAACCTTTTCTCCCTTTCCCACTTTCCCGCCCACAATTCTGCATTGCTGACCTTCCTCCAGTCGCAGCCGTCTCGGGAACGCACGGAACATATGGACCTGATTGTCCTATGGAGCGAGGAGGGCACAGGGGTACCATTCCCACTGACCTTTCCCTACCAGGGCTGGGGTACATTAGTGACAGCATCTGCACAGCCCTGCCTGGGCTGGGCCGCAGCAGCTTCTTCTTGAGCCTTTGTCTGATATTCCAATTATTGTCGCAAGAGGAGCTGCCTTCCAGGGTTTCTCTGGAACAAAAAAGAGGCCTTTTTATTCCTAACTGAATTTTTTGGCTAAAATTTGTATTTCTGCTAAGATGATTTAGTTGCTGCATTCTGTGAAGAAGGAGCGGTTGGAAACCAAAGGGGAGAAAAATATGGATATATTCGAAGATGCTTCAACTTTCGGAAACCAGGAGTAACTGAAGAAGAGCTGTTAAAAATTGGAAAAGTGTTCAATTTGGGGATTTTTCAGCAAACAAGAACATTTCTGTGGGAATTCAGGGGTTTTCAGCTGCTTACAGAAATCACTGGAGAACTCCCACACCCCAACCACCTCTTTTTCATTTTCTTCTGGTCATATAACACCAGGTTTCCATTTGCTGGGAATAAATGAGGAAGCCGTGGGGTATCCCTGCTCTTTTTATTCACGCAAATAATGCCATTAAAGTCCACAGGAGTTCTCGTATCCAGTGGGCAGGTGCTGACCCCAATTGTTTTAACAGTTCTTTTTGTTCACACCTCATATTCCAGCTAAAAAGTCTTATGGACCTTGACAGAAGGCTTAAAATCACGAGCCTGCCTGATGATGGAATTGGTATTATGAATTTATGCTGCTTGGTTGACTTAAAAGAGGAGAAAATAATACAAGAAGTCAAATGTTGAGGGTAAACAGATGGCTGAAGTGTGGTGAGTCAGGCTTATACTGTCATATACTTCTTGAGAAATCATAATCAACCCGTTTTTTCCCTCTGTGCCTCAGTTTCCCCCCCTAAATTGTAAATTGGGATTTATCAAACTTCACTTTCTCAGCATGTAGTCAGTGGTAAACTTCAGGTGATCAAAAGTAAGAGAGAGAACTGCATTTTTCTACAAATAATTTGAAAATCAGTCCTTTTTGGTAAAATATTATCTTTTTGTCCTTCTGCTACTCAGAGAAGCAATGTGATGAATGATGCTGCATCCACAAATGCTGAAGATAAAACAGATGAGTGATGCAAAGTGGGTGAGCTCTGTGTGCTCACACAGTCCTATGCACCTCTTCAAAGTGATGTTTACAACACAATCATGACCAGAAAATACTTCTGAAATATTTCAAATTTAATGAAATTTCTTCACAGCTTCTAAAACTTTTTTCTTCATTGTAGCATACTCCACTGCCAGGAAGTTTTTTACTTTTCCGGGATGAACTCAAAAAGAAAAAATAGATAAAACCTTTTCCAAATTCTATTTATTTATTTCATAGAATGGCTTGGGTTGGAATTTGTGTAATTTATTCACATGATTTATTTAAGTGATGCCAGCAGCATACACAGAGCAAGGTCCATTCCAGTGATCTCTCTCAAACCTTAAATCTCATAGTAGCCAACCTAACTGTACTTCAGCTGTGAAAAAAACTAAAGTCTTTAAGTTCAGACTAAACATGAGAAACTGTAGCCACAAAAGAAATTTTTTAAATTTTTTTTTTGAGAAAGTTATGTGGGAAGATATAAACGCAGCAGGTTGGACTGGAGTGACTCTTTCAACTGGAGTTTATTGTGCTTACAATACTACTCAAGTTCTGAGGAAAGTAATAACCATCACAAATCTCCCCAATGTCCCATATCTTAGGGCTTGAGACTTCTTACATTGTCTGCTGGTTTAAAGCCCAAAAACAAAGAAGGTTCTTGATAAGACGAGCTCTAAAATTAAAACTACTCTGACATATCGAGATCTATAACCTCACCCTGGGGGAACCAACGCTTCTACTACAACTTTAACAAATTTCTTCCCCTCCCTCCAACCTCTCCTCCATCCCATAATAGCCTCTATGTTTCCAAAGTAGGGCTCCACATCTGTAATATATTATGTGCATAATTTGCACTTAATTACCAACCACACTGATGAAACCGTTGCGCGACAATTAAACTTAATTAGGTTTTTTTGCAATTCCCCATTTAACTGAGTGTCTTATCAGCTCTCGTCGAACCCTCCCTGGACATGTTTAGCCCAAAGTGTGAGCACCATTCCTTCCCAGTTCCAGGTGAAGGCAAAACTGGGGATTAACAAATGTGTGTCGGTCTGTGACCCAGCGTGAGGCACTTTGCATTCCCAATTGTTTCCATGTGGATGTCAGCAAATGTTCATCTCCAAGCTATAAATAGATGACCAGGCTGCCCCTTCCATGAAATCAGACAAGTCCCGTAGCGTTTCCCAGGAGTGGGGCTGCGGTGGTTATTCGGAGTTAAGCTGTGAAATTCAAAGGGTTTATTGAGTTTTCGTCAATAATTTCAAGATAGTCTTTTCCTCAAGCACAGAATTGTAGCTGCTATTAAAAAAATAGTCAGAATTATATGAAATTTTAGCTAATAATGAAAATGCAGAAGCCTAATGAGGTGTAAAAATACTGAGAAGCTGGTAGTTACATTTAAGGAGTTAATTTTTTACCCCACAATTGGTGTAGTTGAGATATTTCTGTATTTATGGATTTAAGGGGATGGGTTCTTTTTCTCTAGAGAAAGCAACACCAAAATATTTGATACCTTTAAAGTGTTGTTTCTGTGTCAGTTACTGTGGGCAGACCTTTCAGATAATCTCTGCATGAAATAACAAAATTAAATAATGTTTTATTAATGTATAGTTTTACTGGGGCTGAGTTTGGGGAAAAATTGTAAATGAAAGGAAAAGATAAAATAGATTCTCCTTGTCATTCGCTCTCTGATCAAAGAAAACAAGCTAAAAAATGATTCATGGTCACCGTGGAATTTCAGTGCTGTTAATGGAATGTTTGTCACTAAAATCTCCTAAATTCCCAGACATCTGAATTTTTCCCCGCTCCTCTGAGTATTGATTTCCTCACAGTTATAGACTTAGTCAGTTCTTATCCAAATTATATCTTTACCTAATATTCCCTTTACTTTCCTTATTAGTGAGAGCTTTTTTTATATTAAATTCACATACTGAAGAAGAATTATCTGTAAGCCTGAATACTGCAATAAGATAAAGATGAACCATAAATGTCATATATACATAAAAATGTGGCAGTGGCACAGGTTGCACTCTTAATTTTGAATTAAACCTGTCTAATTGTGTCAGGTTGTCCTCTCTTTTTCAGGTGGGAGAACTCAATTCTTTCCTCCATTAAATTTCTTGAGAAATATTTATATTTTGGGGGAAGATTAAGTGAATTCTGCTACAAGAGGAAGGTTTCATAAAAGCAGATAAAGAATTTCTGATTTCTTTTTTCAATAGCATTTAACCGATTGTTTAAAAATTCTGCTTCCTTGGCAGAGAAAATCATTGCAGTATTTTGATTATTGTCTGATCCACCAGTGATTGGAATCTGTTGAACATATTCATAGGACAATGCTTTTGGCAGATTTTTACAGTCTTTTCATAAATGATTTGACTCAAATGATATTCATCTCTTTCCCAGCTGATATTATTGCTTTGGGAATTTGCCCATCCCTTCCAGAGGAGAAAAGATTCCTGTGAAATCTTTCAAATAATCATCTCAAGCAAGAAATATTTTCCTTCAATCTGGTGGCTGTGGAATCCGTGAGGAAAGCTACACTGGGAAAGCTCAGTGTTTGTACACAAATAAATAAAGGTTATTTTAATTTTCCCCTTTTATTCTTTCCTCTAACGAGTTGTAAATAATAAACACAGCAGCATGATTTAACTTCAAACATGCCCTGGGTGCTTGGAAAGCCAAACTTTCCCCTCGGACACCCACCCAGAGCACCTCTTGGCAGGGTCCACATGAGGAGAGGGGCATGGGGTGGGGGAAAACACATCTTTTCAAGCAGCAGGAGAGTCCCAGCCCCTGCCATGGGTAACTCGGAGCCTCCCTCCAGCATTCCCAGTGACTCCTCTGGGCGAGCGTGAAACGCCGGAAAGCGCCGCACCGATGCCTTTATGAATGGCCTGTTTGTCTCCCTCTCCCCTGGCAGCCCATCTTTTTTTTTATTATTATTTCTTTTTTCCCCTTCCTTTTTCACCCCACACTTGTCCAGTGGCCCAAAGCAGTTTAGCAGATACGGCAGCTCCAGGAATTATGAAAATGTGGATGTGGCTCTGCTGATTTGTATCCCGTGCCCTGATATTTCGTCAAGTTGGGGTTTTTTCACTAAAAAATTTCCTCTTTTTGAGAAGGTAGAGGACAAGGAACTGCTTTTCTTTCTTAGAGATGTGACTCTGGGCACCTGATATGCTTAAAATAGTTGCTCAAATTTAAACACACATTGTGTCTAATATAACCCAAATCTAACAGCCTTCTCCATCACCAGCAGCTCCAACACTGCAGTCGAGGTCTGGACCCAGGGATAACTCCTGCAGGTGGAATTCATCTCTGAAATAAATCCATATCTGGGACACAACCAGGATCAGGCTGTTTGAGTTCCCTCCTTTGTGCCACCTTCTAAAAGGACAAAATCCACCTTTTTGCACTCCGGGAGAGAGGAGCTCGAAAAATGCTGGAGGTTTGTTTAATTAGGCGGCCTCGCACCTTATTTCAGAGGGGCTGCTGGCAAGCCACCCAACCTGCCTCCAGGGCTGATGTTAAAATCTGTTTCCACATTTTCTTGTGGGGGGAAAAAAAGAAAAAAAGAGGGGAAAAAAAGGTTATCCTTCATCCTTTCCAGCAAGCCAGGAAAGCTTGAAACTGAAATGGTGGCATAATGCCCAGACAGAGAGGAACTGAAATAAATACGAGCAAGGTTAAGAATTTTCTTTATTGAGAGCACCTGCTCCAATTTTATATGTAGGGTTGCTAAAAATTCCTTTCTTACAGTGTAGGAGTTCAGTGAAGCCTTTGGTGCTGAGAAACCCAAAGGAGTCCTTTGGATCTCTCCATGGAAAGGCATTCCCTGCTGCTCTCCAAGGGAATTCGGTGTGTCCAAAGCGAAGGCAGTGCTGGAGCTGCAGGCAAAGCTCCCAGGGACAGGTGCAGGTGATGTAACTCAGCCCGGCTGTGGATGAGTGACAGGGCAGGGACGTGAAAAAATGAGCTGGCAAATCCTCTCCACTCAGGAATTTTCAGGCAAAAACGCAATTTCTGCTGCTTTTCCAAGGGAGCCGCACATCTCCTGGGTGTATCAGGCCCTTGTACCTGCTCAATCACCTCAAGGAGAATGTGCCAGAGGAGTTGAATTATGACCTTAATTCGTGATGCACCAAACATTTGCGGTGTCTTTGATGGGACAAAGACAAAAGCAAGACAGAGTCTCAGAAATAGGAATGTGCTCTTATTGATCAGGCTGGTGTGGCTGGAAAAGGCCCACACCAGGCTGGGTCTCGGGTATTAAACAAGAAATTAAGCCGATTTCTTGGCAAAATGAATAATTTCAGTTTAAACTCACTAATGTTAAGCCATTAACCCGAGACTTTGAGACAGCACCATTCTTTTGGCTTTTGTCTGAGGGTGAAACAATTAGGGACTAATCCTTTAAACTGTATTATTTTTGGAGCTGAGGTTGATTATTCCCAGACCACTCAAACCTTCTAGCACTGCTGTCAGAGTCCAGATCTCCAGAGGCCTTTTGCTGCGGTTGTGATGATCCAAGGACACACAACTTGTCTAGGAAAAGGAGCAGCCTCTCTCACAAACCCACTTCCAGCTAAAATCTCTCTATTTTTACATGGTCTCATGACAAAAGAGGTGGTCTTTGGCGTTGGAAGTTTAATCTCAGTGTTGACAATGAGGCTCTCAGTAGCCCTGGTTAAAATTTTTGCCTTATTGCACCTTGCTTTCCCCAAACAGATGATGATTCCTCTGTTAATGGACTGAAAAGAATATTCACAATAAACTTTTCAACCAGGTCAAAGTCTTCAGATGACAGAAGTGCTTTAGGAAGTGCTGTTTGAGTGCTAATAAAAAGGATTATGGGTAAGGAAAGAGCAGCGCGCTGAAGATGGCCAACACGTCCAGGTGAACTACCATGTTTTACTCAAAATTCCTCCCCACCTGCAGCCAGATTCATTTTGCACTGGGCTGGTGCCTCCTGAGGGGGTTTTCACAGTTTGACCCCCCAGTGATTTGTCACAAGTCCATAATCCTGGCATGGATGGCACGGGATACTGCGGTCAGGGATGGCAAAGTTGGCTTTGTATGTGCTGAAAAGTGGGAGAGGAATTTTGGAGGTGTGTAGGAAATGGTCCCTCAGTGCTGATTTGGGGTTTTTTTATATTTTATTTTTCCAGTGTGAGGCCTAACATCAAACTGAGGGTGAGGGGGATGGCTGATACCTGAAGGGAGCCGACAAGAAAGACGGAGAGACAACTTACAATGTCCAGGAGGGACAGGACAAGAGGGAGTGGCTTCAAACTGACAAAGGGCAGGGTTAGGTGGGATATTAGAAAAAAATTCCTCCCTGTGAGGGTGGGGAGGCCCTGGAACCAGTTGTCCAGAGAAGCTGTGGCTGCCCCGTCTCTGGAAGTGACCAAGACCAAGTTGGACGGGGCTTGGAGCAACCTGGGATAGTGAAAGGTGTTCCTGCCCATGGGATGAGATGACCTTTAACGTGCCTTCCAACCCAAACCATTCCATGATTCCATGATTGTAGTGGGAGCAAGGCTTCGGTGATGCCACCACAGTGCAAGGCCGGGGTGAGCCAGAGGGATGTGACCAGCACCAGGAAAAGAGGAGGTGAAAAATTCACCAGTATTTTATCTGATGGGTCCTCATTTAACCCAGGGCATGACTTTGGCTAACGGTGAACTGAACCCAGGAAAAATCCAACACTGGGAATTGGTCATTTGTCCCATGAATAATGGCATTTTCAGAAAGATTGCCTCGACAATAAATTTTATCTCCCTGGTATAACCCTATCTCGCTGTTATTAGACGTCCTTTATTAAACATCACTTTTTTTTTCCAGGCCCTGCAATGACACCTTAGGTTCACCAACACAGCAAACCACAGTTTTCTGTCCTCCTTTTTGTGCCAGATCTAAAAACCCACAGTCATACGCCACAACATCCAGTATAAACTGGGAAATGAGACAGGAATGCTGCAGTGAATCCACAGCTGACCCAGAGCCAGTATCTGTGGTTTGAAGGGATCTGCAGCGTGGAGAGCCAAGGAGAGCCACCAGTGAGCTGACACCCTGGCACATGGGAAATCATTCCCATGCGGATGAGGATGGGCACAAACACGGGTGGAAAACAAGTGAATGAAGCTCCTGCATCAGCTCCTTCACTGAGATGTTTCCCCAAGGGCTGGCATGGCCGAAGCCTAGGAGCTGGCGGGGATTTTTGCTTCACTGGGAGAGAAGCAACATTCCTGAACCTACAGAAACTACCCCGTTTTACTAGGGGATAAATCTAATCAGATTGTATCCAAATGGCTTATCTGTAAATTTTACCCACAGATGTATCTCATTTTCTTAATACCTAAGCTGCTTAGAAGCTTTAGTGTATTTATTTTCCTTTCACCCCTGCACTGGGGAGATACACTGTCCCTATTTTGCAGCTGGGAAAGTTGCTCACAGGGAGATTTAAGTGCAGGTATTCACGGCAGTCACCGAGTAGAACGGAATTCAGCACGGCTGCAAAACCCACCTGCCACGCTGCGCAAATACTCAAGCAAGGAGCTCTGCGGTGAATGCCGGCAGTACCTGTGCTAATTAACAGAAAACAGGGTTAAGTGCACCTAAGTGCACCTGCCTGTACTCCCTGCAGGGTAGAAGTGGGTTCAGGGAATCAGGCAGGGGAGGCTGGAGCAATCCCAGGGGCTGATCTGTGTCCCTGAGGCTAGTGGTGGCTGGAGCCTGCTCCTGCCTGCTCCCTGCTCCATGGGAAGGGCTCACCCACCAAGAGCACTGAATTATTCCATGGGAGCTGGACACAAGGTGGAGGGAACTAAAGGGAAACAAAAATCTCTGTTTTTTCCATTCTCGACCCCTTCTTCTCCCTGGAGCTGTGTAAGAAGCATCCACCAGTACAGACCAAATTATCAAGCCTCCTGTCCCCTCCTGTCTCCCAATCAATCACTCCAGCTCAGTGAATTCCCTGCTTTTTTTTTTTTTCAGAGACTTGAACAGAACCTTTGAGAGGAGCAAGGACACAACGATAAATCAGAGCAGCAGCACGTGCACAAGCATGGCACCGCAGCAGAGACCATTCCTTGAGTCCCAAGTCACAATTAATTCCCTGAAGGACAGAAACCTGACAGGAAATCCAAAATCTCTTTGCAATCCACTAAATATTACAGGAATGAATGGCTGGCACGGGGGAAGGAATGTTGGCTGGAAGTGAAGCCTTTTGGTTTGAGCTTTTCCTGGGCTGTGTTTATTCAGCATACAGCTCGGAGGCACTCGCTGGTTCATATCTGGGAATGGGAGTTCCACGCGTAGCGTTGCGCTGGGAGATGGAAGGGTGGCAGCTCAGCCTGCTGATACCTGGAGTTAATTCTGCACCTGCACAGGGCCTCGGGTGGTGTTTGAAACATTTGAAGGGTTTAACTGTGGGTTTATGGGGAGCAGTTCAAAACGGGGCTGCCCTGTGGCTCTTTGTACTCAGACCGTGACGTCTGAGCTGTGAGTCCTTCTGGCTTTTTCTTTTTCCCTGGGTGAAATGGAAGCAAAAACCTACAAAAAATATCTGAACCCTTCACCTGCCAAACCAAAAAACTTCACTGCATTTCAGATCCAGTTTCCCTCACAGATAGGATGAGAGAAGGAAAAGACATCTGATGTCATGTAACCACGACCAGATGATGTTCATGAGGGTCACGGTGAGGGTCCCATGTGAAATAAACAGAATATAAATTATGAGTCTCAGGGAAATGATGCTACTTCACAACAGCTGCTCATTGCCCCCTTCCCCGAGAGCTCTGGCTTTGCCAAGCTTGGAACTGCAGCCCCGGGGTGACAATTCCCACCCTCGGATGTGTTGGAGAGCATCACTCTGGGCCAGCTCACCTCTGCTGCACCACAGCCAGGCAGGACCAGGCCCCCTGTGATCCTTCCCACCCCAGAGCAGCAGAGCTGAAAGAGCAGAGAGCCAGATTTTACGAGGCATTCCCGAGCCCTGGGTGTTGAAACTGCAGGTGATGAGTTTCCAATCAGATAAGGCAATGGCAATTCCAGATGACCCTGCCATCAGTCGTAGGAATCGCCAGGCGGGGAATGTAGGGATTGGGTTTCACTCAGAGCCTGGACACATTTATAATGTTTCACTAAATGAATAGGGAGTACTGTGACCCAGCTGGGAAATTTATGGCCTTGGTTGTGGCTCTGACAGGACTTTGGAGTGAGATATCATGGGCGTTGGGGGTGGAGGCTCATCTCAGCCTGAAATTGGGGTGGGGGTAGGGGTGAGAAGCAGAGATAAAGCAGCTGTTGAAAAACTTAAGCTCTGTGTCTCTGGCTAAAAGCAGCTTGAGAACATGCTCACTGAGGTGTCAACCTTCTACCAAGTGCCCAGGAAGTGAAAAACGTCCCAGCTGAAGGACAAATCAAGTCCCGTGTTGGGGGGTCCAGACGCTCGGTCATAAAATATGCGGATCCATAGAAGGAGGAAGAGGAGGAATAGTTCCATGGGAGGAGGAGAGGTCATTCCTGACAATGTGCAGCCCCACGAGGCTGGAGCTGTGCTACACAGGGACCTTTCACTCCACCGTCTGTGGTCACTCAACTCATTTTCTCTCAGGCTTGGACCGGGGGATTTATGACACATTTCGGATTTTCAACAGCATCCGTTACACAGCCTAAACTGAGCTCCTCAAGAAGTGGAAGTTAATCTTTTCCTAAGCTACATACAACGATCTGCTGTGACCTTCCTGACTGATGCTTACAAAAGCCTTCCTTAGAAGCTGAGGCTGAAAAGCAGGGTTTAAAGATTTACTGAGACATTTACAAGTGCGATAACATTTTTCAGCCTGTTTGGTTTTATGATTAATCATTTTTTATTGCCCCAGAAAACCTGGAAGATGGTGACCAGAAGTCGAATATTTTTGGCTTTGTCTTTGGAAAATCAGACCTAAAGTGTTTCAGCTATGAATGGAAGGAAATTTAAAGCACACAACAATCTGAGGTAACCAGGCAAAACACTTGCTGTGGCTGTCTGAAAACAACCAAAAAAAATGCCTAGAAATAAACAAAAGATGTATTTTGTAGGCCACTGAGAAGGTCTTTATTTTTTTTCCCCTTTTGATATTGAAGACTTTTTTTGAATTTTTTCCAAAGAAAGTAGTGAGGTTGAAAAATGGGGGTGGGGGGTGCATTAAAAATATGAATGTTTGGAGCAAGGCCAAGTGGTCATGATTTGTTTTATTTGAAAAATGTCAACCAGCTGTACCTATGAAACTGGAAACCAGGTAAAAATTGCCCCAATCTTGGCTTTTTCTTTTTTTTAAACTGAGAAGTCAACCAAGGTTCATCAGAATGGTTTGTGAGCTTCCAACTAAGTGTCCTAGGCTTGCTGGAAACTGGACCTGGATGACAGAATTGTTGGAAATAATGTGGACTCAGCTGAAGTTTCACTTTCATTTTTGCACACAAACCCAAGTTATGTGGCATTTGTACCAAAAGCAAAAAGAGATTTATACAAAATCTTTCCATGCTCATTGATACCAACAAATCGAGGTGCGCAGCGATGGATTTGGGGTGGCAGTGAAATAATCAGTTTTGGCATTGGCCTGATTGGAAATTGGAGCTCACCCTGAATATTCACCAACATATCCCCCTGGCTCCTGGTGTGATATTTCTAAATAAGCAGTGTTTTAAAGGGAGTATCTCATTCTAATTCTTCTAAACCTTCCAAATGAGGAAAAACTGATCAATTTATCTCTGTGAACAGTAATTCTTTGTTGAAGCCAGCACAGCTTGAGCTTCTCGCAAGTTTAGAGTAAGAAGAAAAGCGATTGTCAACCAGAAAAGTCCTTGGGTGTCACCCTCTGCTCCATGTTAACACCATCTCTGAAAGTTAAATCCTGATCCACGAGCAGGGCTCATAAACCTACAGCAACACGAATTAGGGACACAAGAGCAGCTGAATAAGAAAATAAAAGCCATTTTGAGTCTCCAGTCAGCTGCAGTTGTGCGCAGGTCTTTTTTCAGTGCTCATCATCTCACAATTCTAATTTGAGTTGTAAGCTCCCAAAACCCGTTTGGCTTCAGGACCCCTCTTTGGAGAGTTCACCTGCAGCAGGGGAAAGTGGTTGGTGTTCGGGATATGGAGTGAACCAAAATCAAAGGCTCCAGGTCTGTTTTTCCGGGGCAATCTACACCTATGCAGTAGCTTCCCTGGAATCTGAACCATCTCCTGCAGCACAGAACACTGAACCCCTGCCAGGAATGATAAACACATCCCATTTTTCTTTCCTTATCTGTTTGCATTTTGCTAATATCTCCTCTCAACCTCTTCCACTCACTTCCAGTGGCTCTTATCAACAGCCAGCAAAGAAATCCTTCCCGGCCGATGTCTGGAACTTTTGTGTGGGAAATTTTCTCACCCATGCACATAAGATGTGATTTACACGAGTGGTGATGTGGGGATTCATTAGGGAAGTTTAATTAAGATCAATCACATAACGGGTAAAATATAGGGATGGAGGATGACACAACCTCTCAACCTCTGATTGCATGAGTCACCAAAATATATTGCCACAGAAATCATGGAAAACATTCCTTTGACTTGCTGAGAAGAGTTTAACATTGAAAGCCTCATGGTAGTGTTTGTTGGAACATTGATGTTCATTGCTAAACGGTAAAAAATAAGAGGGAGAAACTAACTTGCTCTAGGTTATTAATTTTAAGTTCCACATCAATTTATTTGGGGTATTTTTTTTATTACATTATACATAAAATGCCATAAAAGAAAAAATGAATGTATTCTTTTGTATGTGTAAGCAAATTGGAAAGCTCTTGGGTAATCTATAGAAATAATTTTAAATGAGCAAAGCTTTTTTACTTAATCACCTATATTTCATATTCTGTGTGGAGGGAGGGAATTTGCCATCAGTACTTCTTTATTCAGTGTTTAATTAATGTGATGAATGCAGTGCAGTTTGGAGTATGATAGTTTCCCAAGCTCTAGGCAAGCTATGAAGTAGATACATCACTAACAGCAATATATATGAATTAATATAGATTTTTAATGCTAGAGATGTCGTGATGTTCAGGTGGGAATTGGAACCTTTTAAAATAGTGCACTCCAGATAGAAACCCAGCTCAATAATGTTTGCTACAAACGTGGGAGTTGCTGAAGGAGAAGCCAATATTGCATTCCTCAGGTCTAGGGCAGAAAAAGTGGAGGAGTTAAGATGAAGTGCAGATTTGCTCCTAATCAAATCCAGAAGACATGCTGCAAACCTTATTCGGAGAGATCCGCTAAGTCTGCAGCATGAACATGACAGGCAGGCAAAATTGTGGATTTGATCATTTAAAAACCTGTGGATTCCTGGGGTTTTGGCTACATTAAAGGCTCTGAGAAAAGACACGCTGAAAATTGCTGAGGGGTGTTACCAAAGCCGGTTGCCAAAGGCTTAGTCTGCTCAGTAATCCAGGGAGCAGCTGGTTGAGCTAACTCCCAGTTAATTACCTCTCCATTTCTGCAATCACTCCGTGGTTTGTTTGGGGCAAGGTGGACTGGAGGGTTTGGTGCTCAAATCGTTCAATTCATTAGTTTGCTGCAGAAAATAAAAGTTGGGAAATAAAGACCTCATTATTGTACACATTTTTTCGTTTAATTCGTTATGGGCATGTTACAAACTGGCTTTGTAATTTGGGTAATCACGCACAAATGTTGGGGTTTGCTGCAGCGTTTTCAGATCAAATACTTGTTTGGCTGGAGCTGGCAGGCGGTGCTGGGGCAAACCCAGCTCACTGAGGGTGTAGAGGTGATTGACTAAATACTCTCATAAATCTTCCACAGCCAGGTCCTGATGTCTTTTCACTCTCTTCAATACCCAGGACAAGAAAAGTACTTTTATGGGTGGAGCAAGGGGATCAAAGCTCTACATGCAATCATTTATCTGAGGAGGAAAATGAAGGATTGGCACATCTTCCTGCCGTTTAATGGGATCAGTGTAGACCTGTTTCCTACAATGAAGAGCCTCAAGTCCTTTGTGCCGCCTACTTTATTTAAATACTTCACTGTAGGTCAGCCAAACTTCACAGTCCATCCTAACTGCCATTGGTCGGTTTAATCCCTGTAGATTATCCTAAATATTTGTGATTTTTCTTTGTCATTTCTTATACAATTCCAAGTTTCGATCTCCTACAATGCCAGCCTTTTTTAAACTCTGCAGCACGTCTAAAATCAGCATTTAAAGAAATGTTTAAGTTGTAAAGTCAAGCTCTGAGAAGATTAAGAAGTGCTTGGATCCAGAACACCCAAGCAACCTTAAATCATCCCCATTCTATAAAGCCTTCAGACATCTGATTGCTCCAAGTTCATGCCCCTTCCAACTACTGTGAAAAAAGAGGTGAGACCTGCAAAAATGACTCCGTTTTGAGGCACAGCCTGGATTCATTCCCACTGTACTTTCCATCCAAGGCTTTGAATGAAGCAGGGAGCTGTATGGAAAAAAACACAGCGTGATCAACATTTTCTTGTGTGGAACCACAGCAGCCCCAGGAACCAGGGAGAGCAGATGGAAGAGGGTTCTGCCCCCAACTTTGACAATTTATCGTGTGAAATCGACCCACCCTTCTCTCAGAAAAGATCTTGAAATGTTGACAATAATCTATTTTGACTTAGTGTTGAGGAGCTGTGATGGCAGACTGCAGGGTCACTTGAAAATCTGATATTCCACTGAGAATCTTTTCTGCTCTACACTGAGAGCTAGAGACCGAATTTAATATCTGTTCTGAGATTCAGACCTGCCTGTCCAAATCTTCAGGTTCTCCTCCACCCCCTGATTTTGCATCCCTCATTTTAGCTCTAAGCTTAAAACCAATCAGAAAACACATACCCCCCCAAAAAACCTCACTGCTTTTAATGTGAGGTTCTAAGCAACCTTTTCTTCTCACTGTGGTGGTGGGGATGTCTTCAGGAGCCTTTCCAGTGCCGGATTTGACATCTGTTTTCTGAGGGACTGACTGGAATAGTCTGCCCAAGGAATGATCCAGCTGGCTGAGTATTCCTAGGTGCTGGATTATAAAGTAACGGGGAGGAAAGACATACTTGTGGGTATGTCAGAAAATGCCATTTAGTCTGAAGTATTCCAATATCACTTTGTTTAGGAAACCAAGCAGCTCGTTGTAAGCAATATGACTATTTTGCATTTTTTCTGTGTTCTCCATAATTCTCCTCCCCAACTCCCCAAAGAGAACAAAAATATGTAAAACTCGGTAAGATAATTTTCATGTTGCATCAAGATATAATCCCTGATAATTCCAGGCTAGCACCGTGGAAGAAATGACTGAACTTGATTCACTTTCTGTTGTGAAATTTTTAAAAAGCAGGTTTCCAGCTGACTTTCCTACTGCTGTACTCGCTTTGCCTGAAATGGTTTTGGCTTTCACAGCCTGGGTAGGCTCAACACAGCCACGAGGGATTTGGAAGACCTCACAGGGAAGACCTCCTACAATCTGCGATGGATGGTGTCCCTTCAGTTAGAAAATTTAGCTCCAAGGAGGTATTGCCTCAGCATCCCAGGAGAGGGATCTGCTCTTGGGAGGGTCTTATTTCCTTGATCACTCTCAAGACTTTGACCTCCCTTTCACCACACGGCTTCATGGCAGAATTCTGTTCACTCCAATATCCTCTCCACATCTGAGGGTGTTTCCATCCAGAGTAGGGGCAATCTTTTCCAAAGCTGGAGGTTCGTTATGGAGAAAGCCCTACTCATTTCTCTTTATTCAGATTTTTTTTTTTTAAGTGCATTGCTGAAGCCATCTAGAGTTTTAAAAGTCAGAGCTCCAAGTGGAGCACAGCTCTGGTGTTACTACATTGTTCCAGTGAAAAACCTGACCCATGAAGTGGGTTGATCAGCTTCCAGTTGATTAAAGATGTTCTCCAGAAGAACGGTCTAATTCGGAGTTGACAACTATGGAAACTATGTCTGCTTCCAATAAAACTCTCTGCCTCCTTGCCAGGCACAGAGGGAAAAACCTGCCTTCAAACTCCTGGCCATGAACTTGCTTCATGTTTTAGCAGTGCTGCTCCGTGGCACTGCAAAATCACTAAAAATGGCCAGAATATCCCCTGCATCCAAATCCAGGATGTTCCTTCATATATCTTCTTGGTTTTCCCCCATCCCAGTGGCAGCATGCTGGTCTGAGCTGGTCTGAGCTGCTTCTCTTCTTTATGCCAGTCCAGCAAGGTCCCAAGCACAAATGGGGAAGCGATTTGGCCAGAGGTAAATTCTTCCCTCCGTAGCACCCCTGATTGGCCAGGGTGTTGTCCCAGCCGTGGTGAAATGCTTTGGGTGAAGGCAGCGCATTGGGGTTGGTTGTTCTCTCGCTGACAGTGCTGAAGGTGCTGCTCTTCCTGCAGCGCAGTGCACCGTGCTGGATTCACGTACCGCGCATTCTGCGCCCGTGTCTGGGATTCATTGGCTGCGCTGCAACTTTTGGAATCCCGCTCCAGCAGTGACTCCCTGACATGCGGCTCAAACCCTCAGCTCGTCTCAGACCGTATTTTTATTACAGTGAGGAGATCTGTGTATAGCTTCAGACTGCTGCAAATTTCCAAGGGCCGCGTCCCAACAAGTATCACTTTCCAATTTCATTCCCCTCAAGAAATTCTGTCAACAGCTTCTCCCAATTCCATTAATCTTGTGTTTTACCATCTTAAAGCCTCCCATTCTCTCAACTCCCTTAAAGACGTGACCAGTGTTTCTCCTTGAGTGCTGACAATTACTTTCTCATTCTTGTGTGGAGCTGCTCTCCCTGCTAAGAACCACATGCAGGTTTCAATAATACCTATTCATCAGTAACGTATGGAGTGAGCCAGGTCTGGATTTCCACACCGAGGTACTGATGTGTTTTACATACCTTTCCTTACTCAAAAGGGATTTTCTGTCTCTGAACACTAAATATGAGAAGCATTTTTCAAATTCTTTGACAGAATGCTTTTAACATATCAGCAGGGTTAATAAATCTTTCCCATTTGTTCTGTTCACTTTTATTCATAGTGAAGTATTGATCAGGAACAAGCAGGGATTGTGAGGACAGTTCTCAAATCAAAGTGATATATGGTGCTACCAGGACAGATACAAATGGTTTGGTTTGGAGCTGTGCTCCTTTAGCCCCAAGGATTTTCCCGCAGCAGCAAGAAAAACCAGAAAGGGATCATTCAACCACACAAGACCACCAACCTGTTAGAGCTCTCCATGTTAAATGTTGAGATTTGCCTTTCTTCACCCCTTTTTCACCATGCTGCACTTGAATACCACAAGTATTTTATCTCTCCAAAATACAAGCAACGGATGGGGTCCAAGTGACTGATTGAAATCAGGGATGGGGTGGCATAGACTACAACAATATTGAAATTATATTTCACCTTCTGTCCGTGCCTCAGATCTGGAATATCCAGGGGGTCATCCCTGCATTGATTTGATTTTCTCTGGGGCTACCTCTGTGTATGTGTATTCTTTACAGATACCTCATGCTGTGCAACAATTAAATCAGTTAAAACCAAGAGAAAATTGGAAAGCTGAAAGCTGATTTGTCCTAATTAGAAGCATAGAATCATTAAATTTGGAAAAGACCCCTAAGATCATTGAATACTTCAATTTTGATAAAACACAAGGCAGGTATATTATCCAACAAATATTCAGGGAAAAACCCCAGACATTTCTTACTGAGAAAGTCTCAATACCTCAAGTCCTTTCATGAAGATGGGATGGAAAGATTGGAGATCCATGATGGAAAGGGACAGGACGCTGTTCTGAGAGGAAGAATTCAGTTTAAATTTCAGAAATTCTCAGAGACATCTTGGGCTGCGAATAATCTTCTTAGATGCTGGTAAAACATCTCTCATTTAGGGCTTTTAAACCAGCCAGTGGCATAGGGGATTATCCTGAATTAGCAAACAAATTGCCTGGATGACCTAATCCATTTTCCATTTTGAGTTTCCATGAGTCTGTAGTTCTGTGAATGTTTTTCTCCGTTGGTCTTCGTACGAAAAAGCTTCTCAACACTTTGTTGGTTTTTTCATTGTTTTTTGGGGTTTTTTTTTTGGTCTGGTCCTTGGAGTTCCTGTTTAAAATGTTGGTGACACGTTGTGCTTTTGTCAGCCCTGGCACGGAGGCAGGAACGGTGCATGCGATCCACTGAGGAGAACGGAATGTCAAAAAGCAGAGGTGGCACGACAAGAGCCGGCAAAGTTGGGAATTGGGAGTCTATTTTTAGTGGCTGAAGATTGTTCCGAGGTTAAAGGAACATACAATTCTGGGGGAAGGTGGAGGGAATATTTGCCGTCCCTGGAGGGAATCCAAGAGGATTGCAGAGTAAGAGGTCAGAGGAGCAAGGGGAGGGGAGGGCTATCTGTGACACAGCTGTTTTGGGAAACAAAAAGAAAGACTAAAAGGAGTTGGATGGTAATTCCTGGAGTTGTATCCCACCAAAGGAGTTTTCAGAGTGGTGGAGTGAAAGAAGCACAGTCATATTTAAGGCATCAGACCACCTACATCTTAACAGATCCACAAATTGACGTTAATGACGCCATTTATGTTTAAAAAGAAATTTAAATTCAGCTGGAAAAATAGAACGGATGCTGAAACACTGCCTTACTTGTTCCAGCCAGCTTTCTAAAGCAGTATCTGGTACCTTTGCTGGAGGAAAGAGCAGAAAGGACAAAGCCCTGTAGGGAAGATGTATCTCAGGCAGTTCTTCCCTTCAGCAGGTTCCAACCAACACTGGAAGACCTCAGGTTGTAGCAGTTACAAATTCTTGTGCACAAAAAGGGGAAGAGCAGTTTATTTATTATTTTGGCAGAAAAATGAACATTTGGGCAGTGTAGGACCCTTTCGGAGATGAAAATTGCTAAAGCAGCAAGATCTGTCCACTGTAAATTAGCAACGCCTAAACCGGAAAAAATAGTGTGATTTTTAAGTCACTTGCAAACTACATAAACCTTGAATGGGTTTTTTCTTGTATTTATTCAGTAAATTGAAAGTACAGCATTTTTTTTCTTGTAGGTCAATACTACTGACACTTTTTCAAGAGGACAGAGAGCAACTCAAAATTTGCAGCAGGAGAAGGCACGGGATCTGCCTAATTTAGCCACGTTTTTCTTTGCCCTGAAGAACTACGAGCTTTCTCCAAGGAAATGAGGAGTGAATGATTAAGCTCCATCTAAAACCAGACCAGAGCGTGTATTCCAGGGTGTGCACAACTTAAACTGACTTTTAGGCAGGTTAAGGACGTGCTCAGGATTATTTCCTTTCACCTGTCAATCCAGTTACCCACACAAGCTTTGGATGTGCATCGAAGCCTTTCAAAGGTTGCTCTCTGTGTTTGAGGATAGACCAGAAAGCCAATATTGTTATTTTGGGGCTATTTTTAATGTCTACATACAGAGAGGTCTCTAGAGTTGCCATAAATATCCTGTTCGCTTTCTTTGTTTCTCTTTCATTTGGCTCCCTTGCTATCAACCAGACTATCCTTCCTAAAATGCTTTACTGTGCCCCTGATGCTCCCTTTGGAGGAGAAAATCAGGGAAACTCATTTGCAGGGGGAAAGGGATATTTATTCAGCAGTGGGTAACTTTTAAAAATAGTTAAATCAATTTAGAACAAACTTTCAACAGAGAACGCTCACCTTTGGACAGAGATCAAGAATGGAAACTCTCAGACCAGAAGGAATTTGCGCAGGATGTAATGAGGAATAAAAAAATGTGAGTGGGTCTGGGGGGTGCCAGGACCAAAATAAGGCCAGGTCACCCCGACTGCCAGGCAAAAAGCTGCTTTTTCTCCATCTCACGCAGCTCACAAATGTCTAACATTTCGCTGAGAGTGTGAAGTGCAAATCCAAGCGCCCACAAGGATTAATTTACATGCCCGAGTGGGGAGCTGGGCTTAAACAGCACAGCTCAACCCTATCTCAACCCAGCTCTGTCCCACGTGTGCACAAACCCACAGGCAGCCATTCCAGAGCCTAGGGAGCATTTTCTCCTTGTGAAAGGCACGTGTGATGTTGGGCTCATTAAGACGAGATGTGAAATCGGATCCTCCTTTCTTCCTGCTCTGCTCTGCCTTTCTGCTGAGTGTCACAAAAGCCGATTGCATTTGTTCACCTTCTGCCCACAGCACTGGAGCTGAAGTTTATCTCCATTTTTCTTCTATTTTTTTTTACCTTTTCAAATTCTTGGCTCCCTCATTCAGAAGCTCATGGAAGAGGGAACTTCTCCTAGTGCAGCAAAGCACTCGTGTACTGGAGCAGAACGCTGTTTTATTTTTTGATAAAGCAAATGTTGCATTTCTGACCTTTTCCCGCGCCCGTTCTCCAGGCTGGCATGTGCAGATTCCAGGAACTCCTGACTGCCGCCGCTCACACCTGGGCTGAGGGCCTACCCTCACCAGGAGGCCTTTGCCTGAGCCTCCCCAGCAAGCTGGGGAAAAAGCCTTCCAGCAGCTCCTCTCACCTCGTAAAAGCCCGAGTGCGAATTGCCAGCGCATGTGGGAGACCCTGCAGGTTCTGGGGACACTGAATCTCTTCTGTTCTCCCACAAAAACTGCCCTGAGTTCTCAGCAAATCCCTCCCTTTGCTGTTTTGGCAGCAGCACAGTTCGGGTGCTCCTCTCCCTCTCGTGTGTCACTGGGAATTTGCAGGCGGTGACAGGAGGCAGGAGGATCGGTCCCAGTTTCCCGTGGTTATGCATAATTTTTGCAGGACATTCTGCCCCCCTGATCATCCAGCACATGGATTTTCGGGCCATCCTCAGCACAGGGGGATGACACACCTGCAGATGGAAGGCAGGTGGTGGTTACACCAATCCAGGCATTGTACGTGCTCTGGACTACTGCTGCCAAAAACTGGGCTACTGAGAGCTGGAGAGGGACTTTAGACAAGAGCATGTACAGATAAGACAGTTGGTAACCATTTCAAAATGTAAGAGGGTAGATCTAGAATAGACAACAGGAAGAAATTCTTCCCTGTGAGGCCCTGGCGCAGGTTGTCCACAGAAGCTGTGGCTGCCCCTGGATCCCTGGAAGTGTCCAAGGCCAGGCTGGACGGGGCTTGGAGCAGCCTGGGATAGTGGAAGGTGTCTCTGCCCACGGCAGGAACACGCTGATCTTTAAGGTGCCTTCCAACCCAAACCATTGCAGGATTCTGTGACTTTATGATCTCAGCTGGAAAGCCAGGAATTGTCACTGCACGGGAACACACAGCAGGGAAAGAAAGGCACGACACAGTCATGGCCATGTCAGATGCTTGTGCTCCTCAAGGACAGACAGCACCTGCCTCCCTGGAGGAAAATCCGAGGGAATTGTAGATGCCTTTGTAGCCTTGTCTGCCTTATTAGGTTAAAGGACTCCTGTTTTGGCCTTTGCCTGAGGGTATCCAATTGCCTTTGCCCAGCAGGAGCTGAGGTATGCTGAATTAAGATGATGTATTCTGTGGACAGGTGCAGAATGGAGTCATTTCTTCAGACAGGAGGGGGAAAAAAAAGGTGGCTGGAAAGTTCATCCAATGCCACAGAAAACCACAGCACTGTATATCAGGGGCTTGCATATTTATTATCATATACACCTTGTAAGTTCAGTGTCAGCCCGTGGCTGTGGCTGGTGGGAGATGTTGGTGCTCCTTGAGGGTGAGAGCTTCTGTTGTTTGGAATATTTTGACTTTCCCGAAGAGCCTGTGGCTCTTGGGAAGAACCTTGCTGCTGCAGGGGGCTCAGGTGGCATTTCTGGCAGCTAAACCCACAGAATGGCTTGGTCCTGCTCAGTGAGAGATGTCCCGATGTCGCTGACCCTACGACCCACACTGCAGCAGAGAAGTTTGCTCACTGCAGTCCCCACAAGGAAGCCTGGCAGAGGCTTGTTATCATCTCTCCATGGCACTTATGAGGAAAATCTCCCATTCCAGATATTTTATCCCACCAGCAACACCCTGCCTGACAAACCACGGGCATCCACGAGCCAAAAAGCAAAGCTTTTGAGCTGTCAGCATGGCTGTGGTGGCTCACAGGGGTATCTGGGCAGAGCGTGGTGTGTTTACACATTGTCCCTGAGTGACAATCGCTCTCTGTGTCCCCCCAAAGCCATTAGCGCTCTGAGGAGTCAGCAGATGAACTGGAGTGGTTAAACTCATTAACACCAGGTCAACTCCCATTGTGAAGCTCCTGGCTCGACATCAGAGGGCAATAAAACACCAAGAGCAACATGATGACTGTTGTGATCAGGAAATTTGGGACATGTGTCATGAGAGGGAACAAACAGGGCAGCAGAGGTGTCTGGCAGCAGCGCTGCTGAGTGTTCATTGCCATTCACTCCCCCTCCATGTTCCTCTAATGCTCTTTATCAGCTTCCTCCCCTGTTGGGTGCAAACAAAGTCTGGCCCTTACCTGAGGGTCAGAGAGATGAGAGACAGTGTTAGACAGGATATTCCCAGCATTTTCAATGCTTCCTTTTTGGTGGGTTATGAACGTCTGACTGACACGGCCAAGCGAAAGTGCTGCGGGTTCCCGCGGGACCCGTGTGGCTGTAAAGCTCACAAACATAATAATAACAAAGCCATAAATTCTGACCTGTGGTACAGTCCCAGCCGAATAACAGCTCCCCAGCTGTGGAATATGTGCCCTTGTTGTGTGAAGGTGGCAGACCCGGGGGTAAAGTTCACCTCGTATTTGTCAGGTTGTGCACAGCCAGGCCCGTTTAATGATCGAAACTCAGCCAAAAGCCCCAGCAGCAGGACAGATGCCCAACTGTGTTTTGAGCCTGTTATGATCTACTGAATATTTTGTGAGGGGAGAAAGCTTAAAAAAATACATGATGAGGGACAGATAACAGGCAGGGCAAAAAGTGGTGGCGATCCCATCTCAAGGGGTGGGTTTATCCCCTACAAAACACCCAGGATTTTTGTATCTCCAGAGCTTTACCCAGTGTCTCAATGCCTTCAGGCCGTGAGGACTGGATGCAGCCCAGGAGGAGGGATACAATAACCCATGGCTGTTTCTTCTTTCTGCAGGGATTTCTTCTCAGTCAAAACCCTGCAGCCCCAAACCCCTGAAAGACATTAGGAAAGCTCCAAAGCTTACAGAAAGGCAGGGAAGTGCACGGGTGAATATTAGGGAAGACTGACAGAGCCATGAGCTAATTTAGATCCTTCCCAACAGAGTACAAAAAGCTGGACACATGGAAAACCCCCAAGTACCCCATGCCTGCTTTTGGGAGGTGCTGGGATGGGCTGGCAGCAGGGAGATGCTCATAGGAGGAGTTGGGGAGAAAGCTTGGTTGGGTCTGCCATCATCAGGAGGGGATTTTTCCAGGGAAAAGGGACTTGGGAGGCGACTCCTTCATCCCCCCATCGCCTCTGTCAGACTGGGATCGTGTCCACCTCCAGCCTCAGTGACAAGCGGGAGCGGGCTGCGCGCCATCCAGAGAAGGAAGGACGAGATGATTTGTTTTTGTGTGTGTTTTTCTTTCCATGTCTGCTCCTTGGAAGGAAACATGTCTGCTTTTAGAGAACAATGCTGCCCAGGGCCGTGGGAGTGAGTGACTGGGCTGTGCGAATCCCAACCCGCAGCCTGTTCCCAGGCTGGCCCTCGGCCGTGCTCAGCCCTGCACCGGCCCCTTCCAGAGGATCAAATCCTAAATGAGGAGGGCTGGGGGCGGTTGGGAAGTGCAGCCCCTTCCTCCCTTTATGGCGGTGCAGCACTTGCTGTCCCTGAGCTGTTGGCAGCAAGGATGTTCTGGGGCTTCTTGAACACCCCCCAAATCCCCAGTCTGCACCCCACAACTTGCACTGTTACCTCAAATTCTTCCTCTGCTTCTTACCCCAAATGCTTTCCCTGGACTTTTCTTAGAGCTGTTTCTTCTCCTCCATCCATATCCCAATGGACTGATGAGGACAATAAAATGGGGATGGGAGAACCGCCAATCCAGTACGACAATCCAGCAATTCCATCTCCCTCCTCTGAAACCGAGGGCAGCTATGTCAGATCTCCTCATCCTGAGACAACAAAACTCCCTTCAAAGTTCAAGCCAGGTCATGTTTTGTTCTGGTGCTCTCCACACACCGAACTCTGAGGTGAAATTTGGGCTCCAACTTGCTAACTCCACTTGGAATGGCTGTTTGGGGTATCTCAGGGGTACAAAGCAGCATTTTAGGGATTCCCAGCCAGCTCTCTCCAACATGACTAAAAGCACTTGGCATCAATTAGGGAGCATCCAGAAAGGCTGTAATTCCCATCTGTGCCTGAGCAGAGCAGGACTGGCAGCAGGAGGTGTTACAGAGGAGTCAAACACTGTGGATTTGGAGTTACTGGGGTGAAGGGGATTGACAAGAGGTGCAAAGATACCTTTGGGAGGGTTTAGAACTCCCAAATGTCCAGACAAGTACTGAGTTGAGAACATGCACTCCGGCAGCAGGGACTAGCCAGGCATTTTCCTTATTTTACAGCATTTTTTTGTCACCTCATAGCTCCCCTGTCATTGCAGCCCTTCGAGCCCCGCCATGCCCAGGAATCAGGAAGGCTTGGGAGGGAAGTTTTCCTCTCTCCCAGTGAAATAAAACCCTTTTGGGGTCCTTCCCGGTGATCCTTGAGGTCTGCAGATCACACTTTAAGAGAAACCCTTGCCGTGGCACTTGAGGGATTGCTTGAACAAGGCTCCTTAACACACCCCCTGTGTCCTCCCAGGCACTTCTCCCACCCAATCCCGGCTGTCCCGGCGCTGAATGGGACCTTAGTTTTAAGGATAAACACATCCATCACAAACCTGTTTGGCCCACATCCCCTCCATGAAACCCCTTTTGAGGACTCTCTGCCCAGAGACCGAATCCCTGCTCCGCTTTCCACTCCCCAACCTGCTTTTTTCCAATGCTCCCCAAGCAAAATCCCACGTTTTCCAGGAGCGGGAAGAGGTGCAGAAAAACAAGGGCCACTTTAACCCCTGTTTTAAAGCTGTAGTTCCCTCCTGGTTTGGTATATTTTGTTTGGGCACAGTTCTGAAACAAAAGGTACAAAGGAGCCAAGTGTTGGGGCAGGGGGAGGGAAGAAAGTTGGTTTGACTTCGAGAGCCTTGGAAGATCATTAAAATTTCATAACAGGCAGAAAAAAAAGGTTGTTTTCTTCTAAGGTCTCTGGTGTTTAAAGGGCTAGAGACAAAACTGCCGAGCAGAATATTCCAGTTTATCCCGTGGAATAGGAAGGAATGGCCCCAGGCATAATTACAAGTAAGTAGAGCAGCGAGAGAGGGGAAAAAGCTCAGGAAATCTGATGGCTAAGAAGGATTTTTTTCGCCGGGGTTTCATCAGTTCGCCTGCTTGTTTGTTTGTGGTGATTCTTCTGATCCGCCTCAGCAAAGTGTTGGATGCTTTGACAGCAAAACGGGCGGGATGGGGGGAATTTTGACTTCTGGAATTTGGGGGCAGCTGAAAGCAAAGCCAGGGAACAGGGGTGAAACGTGAAGCATGGTTTGTGAGTTTACAGAGCTGGGTTCAGGGGATGGGGTTTCAGCAGCGGTCTCGCAGCTCACCCACTTTGGAGTTTTTATCCGCTGAACAAGCAACAGGAGAGAGATTTTTACAAAAGCAGGGAAATGATATCTCATTAATATTCCTACCTAGCAGAAAAAGAAGGGAATAATAACATTAATGGTCCTAAAGCAGCAGGGAGATGATGATGAATGTTAGGCTGCACGTGAAAACTATACAAGGCTGTATAGATTTCAAAAAAATATCCGTGCTATTTCTGTTCTTGGGCTTCGCTCTTTAAAAATACATTACCACTGAAATGGAGTATTAGAAGGGAATAACAACGTTGGCAAAATATTTCTCTGAAGCGCAGAACTCCCGATCTGAAAAACAAAATGGGTCGTAAATCACAGAGCACGTTAAGAGCCACAAGATACGTGGAAATCTAACATTATAAAATATTCTTCTCAGTACAAAATAGCATTTAAAACCGGTGTTTTATAGAGACAAAAATGCTAGCAAAGAGATTTTATTCCCGTCAAGATCGTAGATATTAGTTCCATTCTAAAATCACAGCACAGTACTTTAAAAAATCATTAATAGTGATTCGATATTTGTACATGTGATGTCAGGCTTATTCCTGAAAAGGAGAAACTTTTAGCTCTATATTTATATTTTATTATGAACTTACTTTCAGTTGTCTGCAATTTGTACAATATTGTTGTATTTAATGGCTTAGTTCTTGCAGCAAAAGATATATATCTTAACTTTTTATTTCGTTTTACCAAAAAAAAACCCCAAATCCTAGAAAAAATAACCTTACTTATAATTTCCTGTGCTGAAAATGATTGTTAAATAACCTTCAAGCTGAACACAAAGGAAATATATTGAATTATTAGTTGAAATGCATAATATTTTCTGCTTTTTTAATGAGTAGAGCTTATTACCCTTTCTCTTTTTATACCTACTACACAAATGTTGCACCCATAAGAGCAGCTTTATAATCAGACGAAGCATTTTTAAAGGAATATTGTTGAATTCAAAGTGAAATCCTATTATCTCTTGTGGGATCTGTGCCCCTAAATCATTGCCTACAGTAAATTATTGCTCTGATTTGAAATGTTCATCCCACAAGGAGGATTCATTATTCTATTAGGACACAATTTTCTCCTTATCTTTCTATCTCCTGGGAAAAAATCAGCTTCCCTGCTTTTCAGTTTTTACGCGAGTGTACAAATAAAACACTGAGATTATTTCTGAGGATTGTCCATTTGCAAAGTCCCATCATTTTTTAAGGAGTTTCCCAGAGAGGAGCCTGATCCAAGCCGCGTTGGAGTTAATGACTCATTTCTATCTGCTGTAAAAGGATTTGGAGCTGAGCACTGGACTCCTTACAAGCTGGAGGCTGAACTTTCACAGGAACATGAATTTTATCATCTTGCAAAATCAGGAATCATGGAATAATTTAGCCTGTAGCTGGAGAGCGTAGTTGGGTCTGATAATGATATTTTCCTCCATGTACTTCGGGTTTATCAGTGGCTTGTGTCAGCTGATTTCTCACCCCTGTGTTAATAAAACACTGTGCTTTGGCATTGTGTTTGTGTGGAAAAACAACAGATTTCGAACCTGACTCTGATTTTATTGTTTGTTTTAAAAATAGACAATGATATTATCTATAAAAGAGCCCATTCCACAATTTGATAATTAACAGGATACCCTGAAATCTCACTACCATATTAGAAAATGGAGAAGTCTGAGGGATTACAGGAATTCTGGAGTCAGTGAAGGTTCAAATGCTTTTTGCCTCATTTTCTCTCTTGCTTTTCTCTGTTTTATTCCTTGCAGGGGGGTTCCCTGCGCCTTCCCACAAAGCTTCCATTGGGAGCAGGGAGGAGGGTCTGGAAAGGGTCAGCTCGGTGTAAGCAGGGTCTGGAAACAAGGCCCATGTTGTCACACCAGGTTTGCTCAGCACTTCCAACCCAACCTGGGTCTCCATGTCCTGCCATAATGCAAATGAGGCTGTTCCTGCTGGGAACGTGGCATTCCCGGGAACATTCCCTCCTGGGAGCCAGGGCAGCAAGTCCTCCTGATTTCAGAGCTCTTACTGATGCTGCTGTCCTTACTTGACAGGGATTCACAGCCTCCCTGCTCAGCCTTTCCCTTATTTCTACGTGGAAAGAAGTGAAGTGGGAAGGCTCCCAGCTAGAGGATTTTGTAGGAATAATTGGAGCGTGGACTTGTAAAAGGAACCTCCTTCAACTCATTTTTCAGAGAGGAAGATTTTAAAATGCAACACTAAATAACACAGCCACACGACC
>VZTI01004617.1:206947-292340 GCA_013397865.1 Struthidea cinerea | reverse complement strand
CCCCCCCCCCCCGAAAAAAAAAACCCAAAGAATCAGTGGGTACAGTTACTTGCAGATAATGCCATTTATGAGCCCAGAATTCTTCTGGGATTTTCCAGCATGGCTGGGAGTACACAGGGGTCTCATCCCTTTGTGCCAAAGAAGCTGGCACTGCAGGATTTCTCTCCCTGATCCATGCCCCAAGACTTTCCAAGTCATGTGAGACACCCCAATAAATCATTTAAAGAGATTTTGAAGAATCAGACTTGCCTGGGGTAAGTGAAAAGCTGGATTCTACTTAATTTCTGTTCTTTCTGTGCAGGATAAATTCACAGAGCCCAGTGCAAAGAGTGCAAACGAGCCCAGAAGGGGCAAAACGTGGTGTATCATTTCCAACACCACTGACTTCCCACCCTGCTCCCACCCCTGGACAGAAATCTTGGCTGGCTCAGGGATGCAGTTTGTAACCTCTCTGCTCCACCACTTGTAAATAAAGGCCTTTTTATCTCTGGGGTTTCGTGTTCAGAAGAAAGTTATCTGTGGCCATAAAAAACACATCTGTCGGTAGCGCTGCTGAGGGCAGAGCAGCCAAGTGTTCAGCATGGCATGGAAATGCTTCCAGCAGGATCAGAGCCACAGCTATGTCCTTTTTCTTCCCTTTGTCCAGTGCACTTGATCCCGACCCAGGCAGGATCCTGGCTGTTCCTTCCGGAGGGTGGCAACTCAGAAAACGCCAAATATCTGATTTTTTTTATGCTCAAAAAAGCTGTCCTCACATGAGCCGAAAGATTTTTGTTACAACATCTCCAAAAACCCTTAAACTCTCAGAAACTGCCCTCAGCACTGGTGGAGTTGTCACAGTTCCAGCACCCCTGGAGAGGATGAAGCTCCTTATCCTGAGGCACAGCTCCTTATCCTCAGCACTGCTCCGCCTGCAGCAGGGGCAGGACAGGGATGGGGATGGAGCAGATAAATGGGGCTGTAATAGTTGGGGAGCAGCTGTAAAACCCAGTCTGCCAAATCCAGCAGAGGCAGCTGCCCTTCCCTGCTCCCAGTGAAGTCCCTTCCTCCTGTCAGTTTGCTGAAAGGATTTCCATTGTGTGGTACTTAGCACATCTGGGAATTTATTGCAGGCTGATGCTTTCTGTTTTCTATCTCAGTGGCACCGACAGAAGATGCAGAAGAACAATTCATGCCAGATCGCTGATCCAAGCTGCATCCAAATGTGGTAAAACCCTGAAAAGCTCTGACGTAAGAGAGCCCTGCTTGTCCTGGTCTGATCCTGAATGACACTGACACCCACTGACTTCTCCCTGTAACAGATGCTGCTGAGGAAAAATACATAGATTTGGATAAACGATAGGAAAAAAAGGTTTCTTTCCAAAATACAGCCTTTAAATACACGGCACTGGCATGTGTGGCAGGGGTGGAACACAACATTGACCAGATTCCTCTTGTCCTGACTTTATTACCACACTGAATATGGAGAAAGGGAAAGAATAAAGCCTTCCCAGGCAGGACTGAAGCTCAAATCTCAGATTCTCAGACTCCATAAAGGAGCAAGGAGGGATGGTGCATGGCAGAGAGAACTTCCCTGGTAATATCCAGATGTCCCTGTCCTCCCCACCCAACGGTTGCCCTGGAAAATATCTGATGGCTGGGTTGTGTTATAGCAGAAATTGGGGATTTTCCAGTTGGACAACAGGCTGTGGCCATAGGGCATCTGCACCCCAACACCTTTCCCTGCCCTTTACCTCAGCTGGCCCTTTGCAATGGGCTGCAGTGAAATTGTGTTCCCAATGCCAGGAACACAAAATAACTCATGATGTGCCTCAAACTGTGAGCGACGAGTATCTGATCCTGCCCAAACACAGACCTGCTCGCTTCAAAGGGGGCAATATTTACACAGCAATCAACATCTAACTCCCTTTCCCGGCCCAAATATTCCCTTCTGTGCTCAGCCACGTTTTCTGCCCATCCAGAAAATCTGCATGAGGTGGGCTGGGCCAACGTGGGGATGTGAGCAGCGCTCCCAGGGAATACCTGGATCCCACGGATCATCCCAAGGGCTGCAAGCCCTGACACCCCAGGACCAAGGATTTTCTCCTGGCTCATTTTATTTATAACCACCAAGCTTGGGCAGGGCTACCGACGATCCAGATTTCTGTTCTTTCCACACTTTCAAAAGAAAATTTTCCCCCATGTTAGTGAGGAAAGAAACACCTTCCTTGCCTCAGGGATGGGGAAACAGGAGCAAAGAACCAAATTGCAGCCTCAAAGTATGATTTAGAACTGCCAGGAGGCACAAGATCTCCCTCTTGCCATCCCTTTGCTGACTTCAACATCTCAGAACGACCAGCTGGGCAGAATGAAATTCCTTCCATTCCCAGATCCTGCCATAAATATTTAATAAATAATCAAATTAAACCCGAATGTTGCTCGTATTTTTTTTTTCCTTCGGTCAGCATCTGCAGCTTCTCGTGCTGTTATTTGTGAAACAGCTTTATTAACCTATTACGAAAGCAGGCATTTGTTATGCAGCAAATTGAAGTTTCAAAGTCAATGGATGTTTTGTGGCCTGGGAAAAAGGAAACATCCACTGGAAAAGTGACTTGTGCCTATTCTTGTTTTTGCCCAGTGAGAATTAATATCAGATGTGTAAATGGTGGAATTCCTTGAAGGAAATGCATCTCCTTTGTTAAGGGACTGCTAGCTGGAAGCTGCAGAGCCTCGGATGATGTAATAGCCAGACGTCTGCAGACTTTTAGAACAATTGTCATTTATTTCCAGGAATAAGAGGAAATTTCTTTCTACTTCTCTTCCCACATCACTCATCCTAGCAGGGAAAGATGCTTTCCAAGGCATTTCAGCAGTCACTAATGGCATAGTTCTGTATGGGTCACTCCACTTGACAGATGGATTAGGATCCAGTGTCAAACTAAGGAAAAATGGAGAAGAAATCTCCATCTGAGGATGGAGACAGACTGATGAGTCCACCCTGCTGATAATAGGGAATTATTCAGGAGCTAAAGATGAAAGGTGACTGTAATGAAATGCCAAAAATCCGTCTGGAAGTCCATGGCTGAGTGAGAAAATGTCAGGTGAAATTCAGGATAGATAAACGTCAAGTGATGGACACGGGGGAGGAGAGTGCTGGAAATCCTCTGAAGTAACCCTGACTCTTGCACTCTAAACTAACTCTCGTCATTGAGGAGAGATAGAGCTCTGAGGGTGATTATCCTGGGAAATAGTTTGGACTTGTATCTCTCAGGAAGCAAAGTAAATGTTAGAAATTATTAAGAAATGAAGACGGGATCGATAGATTAGATAGATAGATAGATAGATAGATAGATAGATAGATAGATAGATAGATAAGGTGCTATTTATAAACCTTTGGTGCATCTCCACCTGGAACACCTGAAACTCCCAGCTCCCAAAGGAACCAGTCAAACTGGAACACACCTAGAGGATGGCTTCAAGGATAATTAAAGACTCAGTCCTCAGTGTGAGAACGATTAAATGAGCTCTGTTTCTTCATCCAGAAGAGAGATGAGTGAGAGGATCTGATGGCCTTCTCAGGAATTAGGAATGACAAGGAGAGAATAGCGAGCAGCTGTTTGCTGTTTTTGCCTCTAACACAAAACTCAGAAGCATGAAATGAAGCTGGTGGCTGGCAGTTCCGACCAAGCAGGAGGAATCCTCCACTCCATGCTTCGTCATCCTGTGGAACTCCTTGCCACGGGATCCTGGGAGTGTTAAAAGTTTACTGGATGCATTCATGAAAGAAAAACTCATCAGAGGTTTTTAAAATCCATCTGGGTTTTGTATTAAACAGAAAGGCTCCATGTCTGGTTCAGAAAGTGCCTGAGCCAGAAACCACTGTAGGTTGGGCAAGTATTTGGGGGGAAGTATGGCTGTAGGACTGACCTACATTTGTACTCTTTGCTGGGCTCTCACTACTGTTGCAGATAGGAGGTTATTTGGCATGGGCTTCCAGCCTGACCTGCTAAAGCTGTTCATATCTCCTTGTGAGCCCAGACTTCCAAGTGATAAGTAATTCCAGACAAATGCATTCCTTATGTTCTCTCTTAAATGTAATAATAATGTTAACTATTAAGTCAGGTGATGACAAGCCAACACAGAGCGGCCTCAGGTCTTGAGCTTCTCCTTTCCCAGTCCTTATTTCCTTTGCTCTGGGTGGAGGTGACCCGGGGCAGCCCATAGGTGCTGTAGGGGCAGGTCCACATGGGTGGACATCAAGCCCCCTCTGCCAGTCTTGTCTCCAGCAACCTGTGCAGGGCCACCAAGAGACAAACAGAGGTAATTAATGCACAGCAGGGCACTGACAGGGTTGATTTGGTGACCAGGCTGATTTTACTTTGCATCTGAAAATCACAGGTCAAGGAGCTGTGCCCAGATTTCCTCCAACTACCAAACAGCTCGGGCGTACTGATAGAGCTCTTGGAGCTCAGAGCATTTTAGTAGGGAGGAAAGCTCAGTTGAAAACATTCCTTTTGGCTCTAAACTGGCAGAGACCTCCATAAGAGATATTCACAATCTTGTGAGCAGCTCCTCCAACTCTAATTGCCTGTCCAGGAAGATTAAAACAGCTACGATGGTTTCTGGGCAAATATCTCTGTGTTTTAGTGAAGCGTTTGATAGTCCCATAAAATCTTATTTGAAAGCTTGACTCAGTCTGGCCTGGATATGAGTACTTGTCTGTGGTCTCTGCCTTGGCTGGGATACCACAAACCAGGATAAAGTTTGATATGTCACGTTTGAGGAGATGAAGGAGGTGCTGGTTGCTGAGGAAAGTCCGTTAAGCCTGACTTTATCTAATTTTTTCATGGATACGTTGCAAGACACAGCAAACAAAGCGCATGTTGGACTTGCAGATGGGGGGAAACACTTGGGAAAAACACAGGAGCTGAACTACTGGCAAAGCTTCAAAAACTCGGGATAAGTCACCTCCAGCAGAAAACACCTCCACGCATGAAGGGGTATGTGACCACCACTGAGGAGAACATTTGATCTCTGCTTGGTTGTAGGATATGGCAGTGGAAAACTTGTCCTTCGTGAGGCTCCAGAAGGAGAGATGGATCTGAATCAACCACGGAGATAACAGCTTTCCAAATTATCCTCCTGGTGATCATCGTATTTCTTGAATGCTGCTCCACTCAGGGAGCCTCAGCAAGGAATCAACACCCCAGAGGCAGCTCTGGGAGAGAGGAGAGAAGGAAAAATGAAAACAATTTTTAAAAAGTAATAAAAAAAATGAAGAGCCATAGAGGAATGGTTTACGAGAAAAGATTAAAATACCTAAATATGCTTAAGTTGGCCAAATTATGACTAAGGGAGGATATGATAACTGTCTGCATGTATATGAGGGCTGTAAACCACTAGGAAAGGAAAGGCATTTTTTTGATTGACATAAGAAGACATTTCGGAGAAATCCCATTAAATTAAACAAAGGAAAATGTTGAATGAATAACGGGAATTGCTCCTAATGGTAAACTTGACCAGAATTTGCAAAATGTTTTATATAAATTGATCTGAAAAAAAACATCAGGGAGATGTGAGAAAGCTGCCTGGATCCCAGTTATTAAAGATATTGGCTTCTCGTGCTTCCTGCAGCAAAGCAAGGAACAAGAACAATCGAACTCAATGGAAAGGGTTTGGCTCTCTTTGTTTTCTGGTGCAGGAAACCAACGATTTTAGAAAACTCTGCCAATGGTCTCGTTGTTAAAAATGTGGTGAGTGCATCCAGAAAGCTCAGTCACAAAAGAACATGGGTTTCTGAGGGCTTAGGGCTGAGTCTTCCATCTTTCCAGGTTTTCAAAATATTTCTCAGCAAACCCTGCCAGAACAACCCCCGAAGCGCTGCAGCCTGGAGAGCACAAGGCGTGATAAAAGAGGGAAGGAGCATCATTTACATTCCCAGCACAAACATCAGCCCATGTAAGACAAGCTGGTCCAGGTCCAGCTTTCTTGAAGTGGTTTTTGACCAAAATTCCCAGCGAGGTGCCCAAACGTGGGCGAGAATTCCCGTGTTGTCTTTGCGGTGCACCCAAACCACAGGTGGAGTCCATATGAACTGGGGAGTGTCCACGCCACCGTAAGGCCCAGCTCTCGTACTGGGAGACGTTTAGAGCTGGCAGAGGCAGCGTAACGTGGAATTCCTCCCGGGCACTGGGACCCATGTTCCTTTCACAAAACCGCTTCCATCAGCAGAGCCCAAGAGCAAGTCCTTCTATGCTCCAGTGTGTCCATCTAATTGAGGTGTCCCTGGTGGCTTCTTTTCCAACAGGAATCATGCAGCAGATTGAATCTCAGAATCCTAGAATCCTAGAATTATGGAATAGTTTGATTTGGAAGGGACCTCAAAGGTCATCAAGTCCAAACCCCGCGCAATAAGCAGGAACAGAGCATCATAAAATCATAGAATGGTTTGGGTTGGAAGGGACCACAAAATTCATCTTGTTCCGAGCCCACTGCAATGGGCAGGGACACCCTCCACTAGAGCAGGTTGCTCCAAACCTCGTCCAACCTGACATCTTCAGCTGGATCTGGCCCTGGATGTTTCCATGGGTGGAGCGAGGAGAGGTCTTTGACAAACCTGTTGTGCCAAGATTTGGTTTTGGCCATGAACAAGTGAAAGAAGCTTTTAACACTGACATGTTGGACTAAAAAAAGAGCAGGTGTGCAGAGGAGACCTCAGATCTCCTCTAGGCACCTGGACTTTTTCTTGCTAATCTTGCAAGATGAAGGTTTTACTTTGAGAACCTTGAGTTTCTCAGACCCTTCTTGAAGCTGGGATCATCTCTTTGGTCTTAAATGAGCAGATTCTCCAAAGAACTTGAAGACTGAGCACTTCCATTGAAGCTATAGCAGGGAAGGAGGAAGCAATCCTCACCTTTCTGAATCTTTGCACAGTTTGTGTCACTTCATCGCCACCCTACGAGGGCTGTGCTCTTAAATCAGGTCTCTATCAAATCCCTTGGTTGCTGCAAGCTAATCAAATCCATGGAGGTGGCTGGCATCAGTTCAATAATATGGATTGTATCAAGACTCAGGATTTTCATATTTCAAAGAATGTTATGATTTTTAAAATCACAAACAGGGCCGTATTTATGCACAGCCCCTTGCTGTGTGCTACATTATCCACTTAGACTCATATTACAAAAATAAGCTGTAAACACTATTGATGAAAGGGTTGGACACTTCGTTTACACCCCGAGAATGGACTTTTGTTTTAATGCCCAATTTCACTTCGGTATTTAACCTTTCCCCTCTGTTTTACATATATTCTGTCATTTCGTTCCAGCTTGCTATTTATTTATCTTTGTGCAGGGAAGAAAAAAAATGGGAAATCATATTTTTTTTTAGAAAAAGGATAAGTAAATACAGTTACCAAAAAAGTGTTCACTCAGCTCTTAGTTAAGTGTATGCAGCAAATCAGACTCTGTTTACCCTGAAAGTGTTTTGGTTGGGGTCATAGATGATTTCCATTGGCCATGAATATGCACCAGCTAAAAGCAAAATGAGAAACCTTTTACCTGTCGAGACATTAATTAAAGTTTAATTAGCTCCTGTTTGCACAGTGCTTTGAAGACGTGAAAGCGTTTTGGAAATCCTGTGTGTGTTAAGGCCTGCGCTGGCTGCTTCCGGAGTAGCTTTTGGCATTGGAAATACCCAGGATGGAACTGGGGCTCGAGGCATCGTGGCGAGGGCTCGCTGACCAGTGCCTGCCTGGGGTTGCCAGGGAAACACAGAACCAACACGTCCTGGCAGCTCCATAAAAACAGATTTTCATATATTTTTTAAAGGCTGGAATCCATCCTACTTGGCTTGGGCTTCCCCGCAAATGAAGCCTTGCCTCAAGGACACACTGTGCCACGAGAGCTGGGAGCAAGCTCCATGTCTCTCATTGAAAGGCCCAAAACATCCCAGCAAGGATGAGGGATCACAAGGTCCAGCTTCTTGGACACCTCGTGCAGCAGAGCGCCTCCCAAAATAAGGCAAAAGATCAATTTTTGGCATTGTTGGTGCCCTTTGCTCTCTGAGCAACCACACTGAAGTCAGCACTGTTCATAAATATTGGCAAAATTATTTCCTCATGCCAGGAAATGCAATTTTTTATGGATTTTATTGTTCCTTGCAGGCACTGTGGCAGAAGAAAATGTTAAAGGAGAGCTTTGAAGCAAGGAAATGAGCAAGCTGGATGGATCTTTACGGTGGGATCTCCTCCCAGCTCTGTGTGAGGAAGAAAATGCACAGAGTGGGGTGGTGGGTGGTGCTGTTAGGAGGGGGTTGCTGGAGGTCTGGAGCGGGAGATCCGCATGGAAAGGGAGAAGCAGCACCTTTGGATGAACAGGATTCAGAAGAGGAAGCCAATAAACTGTGATCTCGAGAGAGATTTTCCATAGATTCCTGATTATCATCTGAAATTTTTCTGAACCACCAAATTCTCCCCTCCCCTTTTTTTTTTTCTTCTTTTTTTTTTTTTTTGATGTTTAGCCATCACTAATTGTAAATGAGCCCTTTGGCTTCCTTTGCTCCCAGACCTTTAAACTGCCCAGGCACGATTAAACACTAAAAAATGTCACAGAATTCGCAGAGAGGGAGAATAATAGCGAAATCTGTTCCTCATTTTTTTTATATTTCATATGGGATGCGAACCGTTTACTCCCTAGTAATTGCAGATGTTAGACTGAGACTGTAATAATGTAGCTGGCAATAACTGCTGCTTTACCACAAAAAGCTTCCCAGTAGCATTAAAAAGACAACAGAAACAATAGTTTCAACACATTCATCTGTACCAGGATTCTGGAAGCACTCAAGCTACTGATTTATCATGTAAACTTTTGCTGGTGTACGTAGGAACTCCAAATATTTTCTCATGCTGTTGCTGGAGGGATGACAATCTCACATTGTCTTCCATCATGTAATCGCTCAAATTTGCAGACAAATTTTGCCTTCCCATGGATTAAAAGCTCTTTAATTTCTGTTTAATAGAGACCACAAAACAGATTCTTTAATATTTCTTTTTTTTTTTTTCTAATATTTGTGCTTTTTGGTTTGTTTGCCCATGTCAGTCTGGTGTGAGGGGTGGCAATTTTGAATTCATTATCTAAAATTTACTGCAAAAAAGCTTTTAGAGCCTCCTGGCCTATGAGCTGTCCTGCATAACATGAATATAGGTGATATATGAAGCAAATAACACCCTAAAATCAACCCTTCCAAGCTGGCTGGGTGCTCTTATCACACATTTAACGTGCCAGGCAGGACCAGGCACATATCACCGTACCTTCAAAGTGCCCCATTTTTGTCACAGATGTTTTGCATAAATAAATGGTGTCATCCTGGCTGATTAAATCAATACATCTGTATCAACTCGCAGTTCCTGGCGGCGTGTTCCAGAGGATGCCTTCTGCTCCCGCTGCAGCCTTTGAAATTTCAGAGAGGAACAAATAATAACAATAAAACCCCCTTGTTTTTCCCAGGTTAACTTTTCATCTTTATCTAAGCATAACAGTGGCCGCGCTGATTGTGCTGGAGGAAAACAACCCGCGGATAACGGGGCTGAGGCTGTTCCAGCACAAGGTTATCCATCTGGTGGAACTGCAAACCACACGAGCAGAGCTCAGCTCCAGTGTCATCAGATCCCGAAGCTGGAATGTTCTCCTACTACAATTTAGGTTTTGCAGCCATTCCTTTTCTAATCCAACCCTCATACAGCGAAGCCTTCTTCTCTTTCCATCCATTGTTGCATATTTGCGTGTTTGGGTTCAGCAGTGTGAGATTAGGAAATTACAGCTCGAAAAAGGGCGCCTGGGGCTGTGGTTTCTGGTCGCGTTCACATTGCAAGGAGGTCACCCCTCCATTGATAATTGCTGAAAGTAATGAGATTTGGAGCATGCCAGTAATAATATCACATTGTGTATCTGCTTGGTGCATCTGGATATCTTCAGAGCTTCTATCTATCGTGTGAGTGCTTAGTAATAATATTAACAGTGTGACACTGGGACTGGAACTGGGATTTTACGGACTTTACAGCTACCAGGGGGAAAAAGTCCCAGAGATAATGTTCACAGTTTTGCATCTAAATTGATAGCAAGTTAACAGATGAGTAACGTATGGCAGGAACGTTCTGCGCAGAGGATAGGCTCCCATTAGGATTTAAAGATCACATTCTCCTCTGGCTGCTCATTTCTGCCTCACTTCCTGGGCTTACATCATTTATGGGGCACTTCCTGAGCTGGTGGCAGTGTGTCACCATGGATCTGTGGCATCCTTGGGTGCAGAACAGAAACTGGTCCACCCAAACTCAGCACGAGCCACCAGATGGATGAAATCTGGACCCTGATGCCAATTATGCTGATTACACTTATTTTTATATGGGGTTGTACCTGGTCTGGTTTTGAGAATAACCCTACGTTCTGGGTTTTTATCCACAATTATGTCGATGAAGATTAGAGATAAGCAAGAACAGATCCAGGATGTGCCATGAAAAAGCATAAACACTCTTGAAAAAAAGCAATATTAGCATTTGTTCTGTCTTTTACACAGCTTTGGTGTCAGGTATTGCCAGGGCCCCATTCTACAAAATGAAAGAAAAATCTTGGAATCAGAAAAGACAGGATTAAAATTCTAACAGGGTTTCTTAGCATTATCCTCCCATGGCTCTTTTTAGGTGGTTTTACAGGGCCGTCATCACAGACAGCATCTTAGCACCTTTCAAGTAAAACTAAAAGTAACATAATGTTATAAATGAGCAGAATATTGGGAAAGAGTGAGGGAGAAAGTGTATCTTCTCTCTTTTCAAAGATCCGATGCTTTATGGGTAGCTGGAATATTTCTGCCTTCATTATCTGTGTCTTGACTTGGCTTATATTCAACCCCCGAGTTTTATAGAAATGTATCTCGGTATCACTCTGACCTTCCAAAGACATCAGTCTGGCTAGGAAATCCAGAGAATTTCTGGCATTGGGGGTACTGACTCACTCATTGTTCCTGTTCATTGTCAGTTCAGGAATTTCCTCTGGTTTCATTGGAAGGAACAAAACCCATCCAGCATCAGTTGTTGGTATTTTGCTGTTGTTTGCCAGGAGCCTAAACCCCAAAATATTTTCTCTTCTCCACAGTGTCATGTTTCTGATTAATCAGGGTCAACTCTTCCTTTTCTCTCCTGACCTCCAGTAGTGACCCCAATGTTCCTTTTAATTTCCTTGATCTATTTGCAACATTCCCAGCCAGGTCTCTGGGGTGTTGAAGATTGAAAGTAATTTCCAAACACCTTCAGCTGTGTTCTGGTTCCAGTTAAGCTGGTCCGAATCGAGGCTCACTCTGCAGTAATCACTGGGCAAAACAGACATGGGAGCCAAGCCACAGACGATAACATCAGGGATTATGTCTTTCCAGGGGAAAAAGAAAGCTCCCACAAAATCTCTATAGTATTTGCCTTGCCTTCATACTCCAGAGCTCTCCTTGTCTTCCTCACCAGCAGAACATTCTCTGCATGGGGATGTTTTCCCAAATCCCTTGGTCAGAGGAGATAAAAAGAGGGGAAAGGCTGTGTTGTGTGGACAGTCAGGGGATGCTTCTGCACCTCTGAGTGACTCCATCCAGCCTCTTTCCCATCAATCCCAGACTGACAACAGGGATGTTGTCAATTTTATGGACATACTGTGGGGAAAGAGATGGATCTGGACTTCTTATTCTCACCAAAACAGGACAGAAAGGGAAAAACTGATGTCTTCATTTATTAAAGAATATGCCAGGCTGGATATCACCTGGTCTCCAGTTAACCATGTGTTATCCTAAGGATCCTTTCTGAGGGAGGTCTGCTGTCCAGGACTTGCCTTTGGGAGGTGTAAACTCTGTCAGAGAGGAGCTCAAGCTGTGAAGTTTGAAGAGCTTGCCTGTGTCTGAGCCTTGGGGCTGTGCTCAGGACCTCAGAAGTCAGATTCTGCTTAGGAACAGGCATTGGCACTTTGATTCTGCTCAGGGAAGCCTCGATGATGGATTTGGGCTGGAAAAGGAACCATAATATATTTATACCATAATGCATAGAATGGGGTGTGTTTGTGAGGGAATGCTGGTTGGGGGTACATGCATTAAGGCACGATTTATGTTGGCTCCACAGAGGATCTCTGCTCCTTTTATCCCATCTGAAGAGAAGTCTGGGAATTTCATCATAGTAGGAAAACAGCGAGGTGGAAAGGCATCCTCGCTTTAGGTGATCCAACCCCAGCCCAGCTCAGCAGCATCTGGGAGCAGGTTACCACAAGCACAGTCCTGGTGCCAGGACTTAAACAGTTTCCACCTCCCCATAAAGGCCAGTTCACATTATCCAGCGGAGATGAACAGAATTTCCATTTGCCATGGTGGGCTCATTAGTTCCAGGTAAAATTTGTTCTCCTCACCAGCTAAATCCCTTAAGGGTACTTTGGGCCCATTCCTAGACTCATTAAAGCCAATGGCAGCGGGGTTGAGTATTATTCTGGTAATACCTTCTTGGTATTATTCTTAATTTAAATATTAATAGTTTAACTCTCTGTTGTTAATAATAATAACCCCTTGGAAAATTCAGCCCGAAATCCGCTTCCTTGCGGAATTTCTCCTCTCCCATCAGGCATTCAGGCTGGTTTGTTATTGTTGGGTTGCTCCGGAGTGCTTTGGGTTGCACACACTGGTTTGTTATTGTTGGGTTGTCCTTCGGCGCTGGGCTGTGCACACCAACTAATTTGTTTTTGGAGTGTTGCTCTGAGCTACACACTCCACATTATTACTGATGGGCTGCTCGCTGCGTGTTGGGCTGCTGTCCTTGTTTTATGATTATTATTGCTGAGCTCTTTTGTGAAGCTCCTACCCACACAAACAGAAGGGCAGGAACTGTGGCGAATTTAATGCAATGTTTGGGGATTAATCTATTTTGCTTCACTTTTAAAAAGGGGCTAATTAAGGCTTTCAGGATTAGGAAACCCGCTTCTTACTTTAACATGGTTTGAAATACCATTTCCTTCCCTACTTTCCTTTCTTCCCACATCCCTCTTTTGAAACATGACTTTTTATGGGTATCCTATCTTCCATCTTAATGCTCCTGTTAGCTTCCCACTGGCCTTTCAGGAAAAACTTCTTTATGGAAGATTTCCTTTCAGGTTCAGTGCAAGAGCAAATACTCGTGACCCTTGATCTCACTACTTAGTTTCTTCTATAATGTCTTCATTTCATTTTGGTGCATGTGTTCATAATCATCAGGAAAATGGAAATAAAAACGATTGGAAAATATTATTAGGACAAGAATCTGGCATATTTATATGATATAAACCAGAATCCTTCATTAGCATCATTACTGAGCAGCGTAATATTGAATAAAATTTTTTATTTCCCCTGTTCCATGAGCAGTGCCTCTGGTGATCTGGTAATGCTAATTTGGGGAAACTGAGGCCAGAAGTAGCTGTAAAAGAGACATTATGATATAAAGCAGCCAAGATCTCTGAAATTACCACTGTTTACCTCTTACTTGCCTTTGCCAAACATCATTCTTAACATTTAAAAATGAGTTTGAGTGGAGTAGGTGTATCATTCTTCAGCAAAGGAGAAATAAAAGAGCTACACAGTGAATAGGACTGCTCTTCACAGCAGTAATTATTTCACTCTTATATTAGTGTATTTAAAAGAGGAAGGAGAGGAATTCTGGAGTAGTTAATGAAATATTCCTTGCATGACCCATCACAAAATCCCTCTCCCACGTGCACAGCTGGGTTTGTGTTTGTGTCTGTTTTCAATTCAATTAAATGACTGTAAAACCCCAAATGTGAGCAGAAGACACAAGGCTGAAGGAATCTTATTGCTAAATCCAGCTGCCTGCTCCCAAAGCTTCTCACAGCAGCCTTGTGGAGCTCCATCCTGAACCCAGTTAGGGTTTGATTCTGCATTCCCACCTCCTCTGGGTACAGCTGGACAGCAGCCATGGACAGGACGATGACCACAGACATGAATGTGGAAATGCCCTTGCATTTTTTTGTGTGTTGCCCACCAAACCCCAGAGAAGGGCAGTCGGCAGTTTCGAAAGGGAAGCTATTATTGGTTTGTTTGAAGAGAAGCCAGTGAAGGCTGAGCAGTTCAGCCCTCAAAGGCATGGGCAGTCTGGGAGAAGAGTGACCAGGACCAAGCGGTGGCTCTCTGGCTCACAGCAGCTTTTCTGCTCCCACCAAAAACCACCCGGAGCCTGAAAAAGCATTTTCACCATCCTGTCAAAGCAGGGTTGTGCTACTGCAGTTTCATCGCATCCCAGTGTCGTTCTGGGAAGGGAAATGCATTTTAACACAAATTTCCAAATGGCACCATCCCATGCTCCCTGTGGACTGCTCCTCAAAGATGGCAGTATCTTCTGATTTGCCTAACTCAAACCCATCTTGCCTAAAGTCTCTATTTTCCTTTTGAAGGAATTCATTGTTTGAGGGACGTTTGGGCCTGGCTGGGGATGGTTTCCTTCCACAGAGTGTCCCAGGGACAAATGGATTGAGGGGGCTTTGGGTCAAACCCTGCCCTCAGCTGGACGCTCCCCATGCTCATTGACTTCCCAAGCTGCCCGTGCATATCTGAGGGCAGAGCTTGGCCTACGGATGTGTTGTTTTGGTTATTTTGCCATTCCAGCACAGAAAAGGATTTTTTCCTCTCTGAAGGAAAGGAGTTCAGTGCCACATCCCAGCCTGGTGGTAAACGAAGCCCAGAGAGTTTATCGGCAATGACTCTTAACTACTGGGCTGTGTCGGGATTCTCATGTTTTACAGCCGGGGTAAAGGATCTCTGATATGAGCACCCCAGGATTTATTGGTCCCACAAGCACTCAGGGGTTTGCTGGCAGTGCAGTTCAGAGAGTCAGGAGAAGTCAAAGGTTATCTTTTGTAGGGTAGTATGGGAATTACCAGCTGACCCTCCCCCCGTCCTCTGGTTCATCTGCTAAAATCATTAACGAGCTTTCCTTTACCCTCCAGAACTGTTAGTGTCTTTTTAGCACCGAGATCGAGTTACTGACCTCAGCAGTGCCAATATACCCTGAGGATTTCAAGAGCCTGGGGGTATTTTCAGTGCTAAAAGGAACAGCACGAAGAAAGATGAATAGGTGGGTGCTCTGCCCAAAATGAATCTTAATGTTTTTCTTGCTTGTTAAAAGGAGGCCTCTCTTGTTTATACATCACTGTCTCAAGAGGGTCTTTTTTTTTGTTGGAGAAAATGTTTCACTCTTGCAATGCAATGGGAAAATAATGGAGGTGAAAGTGGGATGTAAAAATGAATGAATGGTACTACAAATGCTGTACTGGGGTGCTCCCCACACCAGGGGAGTGGAAAGATGCTGTTGTTCCTACTGAGGATTGATGGGGAAATCATTCTGGCATTCAGCCACACTGCTGTAGGACCCTTCATGTCTTTCCTGAGCTTTCTGGCGATGATCCTCTGAACCCCAGACTGTCAGAGTCGTTTGCTCACCCTGCTATGCTTGGAGCTGAACTGCATGATTCCGGGGAAAATCAAGAGATGAGAGCTGCTGCTCCACCCTCCTGATGGGCTTCTCATCCCTCCAGCTCCTCCATCAGGTCTCCTTACACAGGCTGCAGCAAATTTGTTTCCAGTTAAACTCGTCTTGGAATGAGGCCACCCCAAAATGAACAATGAAATAGTGACAATCCCACACCATGGGCTTTCCTCCTGTATCCAAGAGCAGCGAGCAGAGGTCATTTAAGGCCTCCCAGTGGTGTCCCTTCCTCCGTTCTGCCGTCCCCTGCCCCATACATCAGTGATCTAATCACTTGTGAAACCCAAGGCAGGGGGCTCTGAAGTTACCCCGTTACAAAATCAAGATTTATCGGAACATGAGAAGCCTGGCAGGGTTTTATGATATGCACGGCGCCATTCCTTGCCCTAAACCTATTTGTTACATTTATACTCTGGGACTTTTTATCATTCCTGACACCCCTCCATCTGTTCCTCACCATGCAGTAGCTGGGGGTCTTGTTTCACGGGACAGCAAGGATGAAATCACTTCATCTCAATAATGGGTTACAGTAATTAAGTTGCTGTTTGAACACTTGGATTTTGATCTGCTTTTGGGACAAAGTCCCCGGGCTTCTTTTTCTTCCCATCCTTCATAGAATTTCACACCCATATAGCTGCTACTCCACCAAGTATTAACTTTAAAATTTTATATATTTTCTTTCTAACAGAAACAATCTGAATATCACACTTCCTTCTTGTAAAAGTAAGGCAGGCAGCAAATGTTCTCAGGCATTAATTACACCCAGATTATCTGATATCAGGATCCAGAAAGCAGATTTTTTAATATGTAGCGTAAAGTGCGAAAAGGAGACGAGGGAGGAAAAAAAAGTCTCTTTGTTTTCACTTCAGTGTGAAGCCATTTGGAACCTGTTAGCTGAGCACAAAAGCTCCAAGACGCTCTTGATTAACAGCAATTACATTGATGCAGCAACTAACGCAGTGACATGATCGACACCGCCTCGCCACCGCTTCTAATGATCTCCTTAAAAAGTTAAACTCTGCTCGTGTTCCATGGAATCCATCAGGAAATTGGAAAATATTGAAGATGCTTTGAGCCACGCCGATGGCAGAGCCAGATCCTCGGCGCACGCTGTGTCACTGCGAGCCTGTGCTGGCAAAACCAGCCAGGAAGAGGTTTCTTTATGTCATTCCTGAGATGACAATATCCAGATACGTGGAGGGAGGCTTGTGGATAGAGTTCTGGACATGAGGCATCTGCTTTATTAAATCCGGCTTGTGGAGCTCAGCACCAGCCCAGTGGACCCTAAATTTTTTGTGGATGCATCATAGAGCACATCTGTGCACAGCAATTGTCCTGCAATCATCTCCCACCACTTATCTCCATCTGCCTGGAGCTGCTGCTCTTTGCAGACCAAGTTTTCTTCTCACTGAAGCTCTCAGAGGAACGGCAGAGACTGGGAGTGTTCCCAAGCTGCACCCAGAGGGGCTGGAGCAGGTCTTTGACCAGCAAATTTGGTTTTATTAATTAGAGTCAGGTGTGTGAATGTCAGAAATAAGGGCTATAAACAATGTCTACGTGAAATGTGAGTGTAAATACAGTGAGGTGTCTGCCCGGACCTGAGCTGAGTGGGCTTTGGTCATGATGGGCAAGTCAGCTCCCAAAAAATGTTCTCCTGCCTTCAGAGGGAATATTTGTACCACAAAGGCTGGCTCCACCTGCCTGTGGATTCAAATGCACCGCAAACCCCCCCGTGCTGAGAGAAAACATGGGAAATTAATAAAAGAAAGTTATTACGATGGAATCGAAAATGTTAACTCTTTACTCAGTTTTAATAACACAGCTCTGCACTGGCTTTAAAGTTTGGTTTAAAAATGACCATTTTCTGCCTTATTTAGACACGGTGCCCCAGCAAGAGAGCGGGGAGGCACAACCATTTAGAGAAGTTCAAATAACTCAACTGGCCGTGACCTGAACTAAAACTAATAGTTTGTGTTTGTGATGGCTACGAGAGCGGCATCTGGCTTACATTTAAATAGAAGGCTATTCAATAAAGCCTCTGCTTCTCCAAACTGCACAGAAGCAAAGATTAATTATTGCAACTAATGATGTTTCGGCCATTCGTGCACCCAAGGGAGAAAAGCAACCCCTGCCCCAAGAACCAATAACAACAAAAATCCTGCAGAAAGCCCCACAAGGGAGAAACCCCAAGAATATATTGTTGTTCCTGATATTCTGCCCAGGCAGCCTAACCATGGAATTAAATATAATTTTAAGCAGCAAATTCGTTTTTTTTTTTTTCCTTGTTATCCTCCCAGAGGAGAACCCAGAGTTTCAAATGGGCTTTTAATAGCAATGCTCTGAGAATCCAGCCTCTGTGTCTTGCAGCGTCTTAGGGAGATCATGTTTCACATTTCACTCATTCCTCAGTGTGTTGGCACAGCCTAACACTGGCTTCAGACATTCGGTATTTGAAACAGAAAATCTTGGTGTTTCATTCCTTGCCTCACTTCTCCCTGTGTTTCTCCAGCGTCATGTAATATTGACAGCCCCTGCCTGGAAAGAAAGGCCAGGTTCTCTCGTTTATTCAGCTGCAGGCTTTAAAAATGGAGAATAGGGGTTTTGTTCAGAGGAGAGAGCAACTGCCAGTGAACTTTTTCCTTCTTTACATAAAAGTGGGATAGCACAATAAACAATGGTAAGAGAAGTGGGACCCGAGGTATGTGTACCTATATGTAATATTTTTTAGCTGACTGGATTTTCAGGGCCCGAGTTTCAGGGTACAAATCTGCTCACATTTGTGTGAGTGATTTATGTCCTCTAATAATCTCAGAACCTGGGCAGTGAAAGGTCTGGCCATAGGTATGGCTCATGTCACGTACTGGACCACGCCAGTGACCACACTGGTGTCTCCAGGGCTTTCAGGAGCAAGAACATGCCCAGATTTGTGGAAAAAAAAGGAGATGAGAAAGAGGAGATACAGAAACCAGTCATCTTAATCACAAGTGGAAAAAATTCAATGGTAATGCCCTAGCTGGAGATTTTGTCCGTGGCTACTTGTGGGGCATTATTCCTAAAATGAGGAACCATTGAGATTCTCTGGCTTTTCTCCAATGTGGGTCAATTTTGTAAGGAGAGTAGGTGTAGGTTTGTCTCCTCCTCTTCCACTCCAACCGAGGCACTTTTCCTGGGGCAACCACAGTGGACTTTTATGATTGGAAGTATTTTTAGGTAGATGTCTGCATGACTCTACCCTTGATAACACCATTTCTTAGAGCAGTGCTTCAGCATCAAGAGAATCACTCCTGCACCAACACGGTGACGGGCAGGAAATGGCATCACACTCTTTCCCTGTGGGCACAAAACTGAAATCATTGCTTCCCTTCACACAGGGGCCAGTCCCATCTTCTCCCATTCCTCTGCTTAATCTCCTCATCCCAGCTGTTCCCCTTACCTCCAAACCCTCGATGAGCCAGAATTGGGTGAGCAGTCACCCACAGAGGCCACCTGTTGGGGACAGACCTCAGTGACCTCTGCTGTCCCACAGACACGGCTTTGATGGGGGTGTGAGCGTGTGGAGCGGGGGCATTCCTGTCCCTGTGTGACATCCCCCATCCAAAGGAGGGTCCAGAGGAGGGAGAAAAGGCCCGCGTGGAGGAGAGGAGTGGTGATGGAGCGTTGTTCTGAGAATCACCAGCACTGAAACAGCGAGAACAGGAATTAAATCGCTCTGCCATGAACAACACCGGAGAGCTGGATTTGTGTCCCATCCTCTCAAGGCGGAGGGAGCCTGCTGACATCATCTCCCAGGCGTCCTCACACATGATTAATGCTGTTTCCCTCTGCTTCTGCTCTTCCTTTGGGGAATTTTCCTCCTCCTTTTGGCCGTGAGCACAGAAGGGACGTGAAAGGGAAAGGAAAGCAGCGTTTGGCTGGTTGCTGTGCCTGTTGTGAGGAGTGGAGAGCGAAGCTGAGTTCTAATGGGAGCGGTTTGCTCGTCGGGGTGTAATAGCCCTGGAGCTGTCATCAGGTGTGGGATTGTGTAAATATATATCCAGGCACTTCTTGTGGAAGTGGATCTGTGACCCAGCGGGCTTTATTTAGCTCCTTCTGGCGACTGTGGGAATGCATCATTTTTGGCATAGCCAAAAGGAGTCCGAGTCAGTCCTGTAGGAGTAAGGACCTGCGAGGGATGTAGAGGGAATAAATCCCCCATCCAGAGCCTGGAGCTGTACCCCAGAGAGGGGGAAATTACCGAACTGCAGAAATTAGGGGCTCATTGTCTTCAAAGTGGGCCAAGTTTTCCCTTCAGTGCTCAATGTACCTAAAGGAGGGGATGGTGCACCCTACAAAACTCTCCCTCCACTGTGGGTTATTATTGACAGCCCTGGATTTGCTTCACACGGAGGCTTCAAAACGGGAAATATCCTGGGGAGGTCAAAAATGCTCCTTTGTAAACACATCAGGGTCCAGATGAGACCCTGAGATGTTCCTCTGGAGAACTCTGGGTGCCCAAAGGTATCCGGAAGGGATCCAGCTCATCCACGGTGCCTGTGGGGAGGAATGGTTTTGAAACCACACCTCAGGCTGCAGGTGAATAATTGCATTTTCAAATGCCCAACTGAGCGTTTAACTTATACCATATTATGGGAAGGCGGTGGAATTTTTTTGAGATTTCTTCCAATTAAAAAATGCCTTCTAACCAAAAATTCCCAATGATCACTTTCCACTGCATTTGTGGGCATGATTTTTTTTTTTTTTTCATAAAGTCTTATACCCAAAATATGACACTTTGGGGCTGCAAAAAAAAAAGGTCCAGGTTTGAAGATTTAAGTTAAAAGTGAGTTCCCAAAAACCAGAATGTTTTGACAAAACCAGATTTATTTTCAATGAACTAAAATTTCCTTGGGCAGCATCCTTCAGAAAGACAGTTGAAAGAATAATTTGGTGTTAGAATGCCATAATACAGTATATTGATTTTATGAGTTTGTACTTAAATTTTGTTTGTATTTATTCAAAGCTTGTTTAATATTATTTAAAAATCCCATCACAACAGGATTTAAATATCAGATTGTTCTTTTTGCCCTTTTTTTACTGAAAACATGGGTTAACTTATAATATGCCTATTCTAATGTCAAAAAATAAAGTTTTAAGAGGCCCAAATTAATTAAGTAGAGAAAAAAAAAAATTAAAATCCAAAGGCTTTTATTGAGCTTTGTCCAAAAATCTGACTCTGGTGCACTTCCTTTCTTCAATCTGATATTTGGAAGCTGGAATGCAATGGGAGCTGTGATAAGCACATCCAAAGGCTGGGACAAGCACCCGGGTTCCGAGGGCTGCTTTCTGGAGGTCTCTGTCTCAGATACGGATCACATTTCCTCCTGTTTACATGTAAGAAGGTTGTGAAGATCTGCAATTTCGAGATACATCTGGTTCTCGCATCAAATTAAACAGCAACCCAAGCCCGAGCGCTGGGGCAGATTTTAAAATGTAGGAATGAATGTGTGTTTATACAGTATTTGCATTAATGCTTCCTGGGGTTTATTTTGAAAGTGAAGAAAGAACATTGCATGGTAGGCAACTTAACCCAAACAATATCGGTTTAAAGTTAGGGCCATGCTCCTTGGAATATTTTCCTAGTGTTTTGAAGTGTCCACTTGAAGAGGGAGCAGGGAGGAGGGGGGGGGGGGGGGAAAAAGNGGGGGGGGGGGGAAGAAAAGGATTGTTCTGTCTTCTGCTCTGTGTTTGGCCTGGCTCAGTAGGGCTATTGCTGTTGCTCATCTGGTATGGATTAGTCCTTCTCTCTCACACTCTGTCAACTTGGGTGTTCTGCACGCAGGCTGTTCCTGCAGGGGGCTTGGGTTTGCTTTTTTTAACGGCAGGAAGTGCCCCGCTCAGACCACATGTGAAATTGTGTGGGAACAGTGGGGGGGATGAAAGAGCCCCATCAAACATACCAAAAGTGTGGGTGGAGAGACAGGCAGCGTAAGAGGAGAGATACCAGCTGAGTAATTTCACCTCCTGGGCTGCCCAGGCCGCGGACACGGTGGAAGTTTGCTGCCTTAAGAGTGGCTGCTGCTCGTGACATTGATTTCTAATATTTTATCATCTCAGGGGCTGTTGGGAGTGTGAGGGATTACAGCCGCCGCTTAATTTGTTCTAAATTTCCTGCGAGCCTCACCAGACATGTACAGGAAACAGGCAGTAAATGTTTAATAGGTAGTACCTAACTGGACAATTAACAGGTGCTGTCACACCGAAAATCCAAGCCTGGCTCGGTGGGTGCACCTTGGGGACGTGGACATCCACCACCACACTGTGGTACCCAGCCTGCTGTCTCGCATATCCCAAAATTCATCCATGTCCCCACATCCAGACGTGGACTCATGAAGATTTTTTTTTTCTTTTTAAACCACTCACCGATGATTTTGCTGTTTCCATGAATAAATGTCACCACAGAAACTGGTCCAGCCTGCAGCCCTTGTATTTATTTCACACACAGATTCCACCCTGGTTTTTCACAGCCTGGAAGAGGCAAATCCAATGCTCATCAAGGGATAGAAAATTGTAACCTGGTTTTCCACGTCAGAATAAATTCCTGTCTGTGCTGTCACCTCAGCTCTACCGGGGACCAGCAGTTACCTTCCCAAAAAATAGCAGCGGGCAGGATATATTAAATGATCTTTCCCTTCTGGACTTTCTCAACTCCTGGCAATCAGCAGGTATGAGGTTTCCTGCTCTGGAGTCTGTATCTGGACTTTAATAGTCATTGATGGATGTTGTTTCTTCATTTTCAATTAATTTTTACTTCTGGTCTCCATAAAATCCCGTGGCAATGAGTTCTACAAGTTAATAGTGTGTTCTGTGAAAAGTACTCAGGCTTGGTTTAAATCTCAATATTAAATGTGACTTTAATTCTATGCTGTCTTTTTTTTCTCCTCAGTGGAAGGTTATTCTAAAATAAATTTTCCGTGGGATTGCCAACACCATGGCAATCAGGTAGTGTCAATCAGACACAGCTCCTTGGACTGGCTTCTCTGCCTTAACGTGCCAATTAAATTTTAAAAATGTTTTTATTATTATACAATTTCTATTTTTACATTATTACTTCTATTAAATTATAACTTCTATTACACCTCAATTATTTTGCTGCAATCACAGCAATCTTTTGCAATTTTTCATTTACCAGCAGATAAAATATTAGAGAATAACTGTTTTCCAACCTTCAGCCTTCTTTACTAGTTATAAGCCTGCAATTAAGCTCTGATTGTTCAGAATAATTGTATTCCCAATTAAGGCAGAATTAGGTCAATTGAAATGCTATTATTATCTACAGAGCAATATTGGTTTAACATGTTTGGCCAACATAAAGCAAACCCCTTCTTTGGAATTTGCTTTTTATTAAGTTCAAGTCCAATCGAGTTCAAAAGCTCCTCCTGTAAAGCCTCGCTGTCCCCTAATAGTGCATGACTAATGTCTTACACTTGGCTTTCCTATAAATTGCTCTCTTTACTGAGCAATTTCGGTGTCAATACTCAGACATCCTTATCAGCACTTGATGTTCATGTAAACCAACTCTTGTTAATGACTACAAGGATGGGGAAGGGGCGGGGGGGAAAAGTAACATTGCCCAGACCTCAAGGCTCCTGCTCCATCTGAACTTTGAAGTCCAGCTGTTAATAGCAGCGTTGAGTACTTACATAAAAATGTGCAGTAAACTGCGCTGACATTGTCTGATTTCCAGGGATTGCTTTAAACCATCACAAAGGGCCCGAGCTCCCACCCTTTTCTCATCTCTCTGTCCCAGCGCCGTCACTCAGGGTGATTAACGCTGCTCGGCGATGCCCAGGCCGTTGTCCCGGCCTGAAAAAAAGTAAACATTTTTACAGTTGGGAGCAAGAAAAATTTCAAACAAGTTCCCTTTTGCCTGAAAAAGGGATCCCCAGCTGCTGTTTATTATCTCTCTGTTTACATCACACATGTGCATGTGGAGGACAAAGTAGTTCAATAAATTACTCCTCGACCATCGGCTTGGCCAGGCCGGGCTGCCGGGAACAAAAGCATTTAATGGTTTGTTGAATGTCTCTGAATGCTCCTACGGTCATTTTTAACTCTCACCAAGTAGTTGATCTGATTTCATCTGCTTTAAACTTTGTGTAGGGCTCTGAATGTTTTTTCTTATTGCGTGCAGTAAAATAAATTATAGCTGTGCTCTACTGCTGAAGCAGTTATTAGGGGTGGATATCACGCTGGGCCATCTGACATGGGCGACGCGGATTCTCACCCTGGTCCTAACTCCTCACTTTTGCACTCAGCAGTTTACCCAGGATCTCCATTTCTGGGTTTCTTTTATTGGAGAATACCTTCTTTCCAAAGGAAGAAATATTTTAAAAAGCAACAATAACAACAATCACTAACACTGCCTGAGTGGTTGTGCACACACACACACACGCACTCACATCCACTTGGCCACCTCTCCAGCCTTGAAGACAGCTGGAAATTCCCCACATTTTTCAATGTTTTAAGTCCCTGTTCAGATGTGATTTTGGCTGTTCTTCTGCACACAACCTGCAGCTGGGCACTGGGATTTCTCCAGTGGCCAGAGGAGTGTGACCGCCCCTCCCAAACCTTCCCACACCATCCCTCCTGTCCCTGCTCCCCATTCCCTGCCTTCCTCCCTGAAGATCCATTTCTAGCACAAATCTATACAACAATTGATCTCTATCAAAAAGTAAAACCTCAAAAGCTGCTATTCCCAAGCTCTTTCTTCCCAGCTCCTCCACTTTCCAGTGGAGCTATTCCCGATTAAATCTGGTACCTGCCTGCAGGTGAGACACCACACGCATTTTCCTCAGCGCACGGAAACATCAGTGAGAAGATCTGAGTCAAACAGAGGCACTTCTGAGCTTTTTATTTTTCCCTGGATGATTCCAGAGTTCCCTTTGCAGCACAGCTCCCTCAGAGCTGTGTAAATAAAGATTTATACCGGGATTTCTCAAATCAAATCAGCTTCACCACCACAGGAGCTGCTCCGCAGCCTGGGCTGTGCAAAGCCTAGGTGCTCTGGGATCACTTAGTGTAAATCTAATCTTATCATACACCAAAATCCATCCAGAGAGTTCATGTGGTATTAACATCAACAATCCACTTCCCTTCCACTTGCTGTCATCCCAGTAAAAAGCTGGGAAGTTCTCTTGATGGTGTCTCAGAAACAGAGACTGCCAAGTCCGGGATATGTTTGTAAATACACTTCAAAACACCACCAGAAAATTCCCTTTAGGAACTTAAAAACTTGGAGTATCATTGCAGAAAGTGGCTCAGATGAGCTTAAATCTGTGTCATTTGCAAACATTCCAGTTTACTGCTGCTGGGAGTGTTTCTGGAGCACAGCATCTCCAGAAGACTTTGTGGAATAAAGATAAAAAAGCCACAATTTGGAGCCTGCTGCCTCAACAGTGTCATGTCAAAGCAATGCTGACATGAAAAGATACAGGCAGAGAATTAACAAAGAGGGCAGAAAAACCCAAAAACCTGCAGGTTTATCTAGGTTTTCAAAAGAGAGCAGCAGTTCATCTTTGTGCCACTCTAAAACCCTTGGTTACCTTTCTTTGGATGTGTTTGGACTCACGTAAATGTCACACCACAAGGAAGCACCAGCCATGGAAGCAATAAGGAGCAGGAATTTCCCACAGACAGCTCGTTCTGGTGCAGTTTTCCAGCCCAGGTTTCTTAACTCAGGAAATGTGGGTATTTATAAGCCTCAGGAACCAGATGAACCCTGGGAGGATCCTTTGACAGAAACCCAAGATTTTTCAGGCTCTCCAGTGACCACGTTACACTGAAGCTGCACCAAGCCTGGAGTTACACAGTAGTTGCAGTCAGTCAAATAAAGACACTGACTTGCTTGATTCGTTTTTGGCTAAGAGCAATGCCTTGTACATTCCTACCTTTCACCCCTTCTTCATTAAGTGGAAAATCCAAAGTTTCCTTTAATCAGGTTCGAGCTTGGACTGATGTGATGTTTACTGACTGAGACAGTGGTTTTCAAAGACGTCAGGAACATCTGGCCTCGTGGCTTGGCAGGGAGCCCAGCAAATTGCCAATCCCAAGGCCCGAGTTCACAGGCAGCTTTGGGGCTTTCATCCCGTAACAAGCAAGCCCCGAGGGCAGGGGAGATGGTGCTGCTCCTCCCTGCTTGATCCTGCTGCTTTCCTACCTGTGTGCTCCACAGCTCTATGCTCTCCCAGAGGAGAGGAGGATCCTCACCCTGTCCATCCCAGCCCGACCACACTGACCTTGCCTCTCTCATGTTCTCGCTGTGTCCCGCCCGTTTGTGCCGCTCCCAGGGAGCAGATGGGACAAAGGAGGGCAGGGACAACACCCAGCACGTCCCCATGTCCTGCCCAGCAGGTCCCACCCTGCCAGGCTCTCCGTGTCTCCAGCTGCCACTCCTGTCCTCGCAGACGGCCGTTCCCTGAGGCTCCCGGGGAGGCTGTGCCTTGCACAGGGTTGAGCCCAGGTCTCCAAACTCCCAGAGGAGCAGCCTGACCAGGAGACCGAGCTGACATTTTGTCAGCAAAGCCCGCGTGGAGAGCGCAGCTGCTGCAGATGTTCTGCAGACGGGAAACATTTGCGTCCAGTGCAGTTTATAGCCCCACAAATGGTTTAAAAGCTGAGTCTGTGATGCTTCTACTTCTACTCCAACAAGTAGATCCATCCACTCCAGAAAATGGGGAGATAAGACTTCAGATGAAAACTGAGGTTGGGTCTCACTGTGAGGAACCTTCCGTATCATGACCTGGGTCCTTCTGTTTCAGATTCCATCCTCTTTACTGGGCTGTTGGCTGGAGCACAAAATTTTAGCCAGTTAAAAAACGAGCAGATCTCTTTATTCTCTATATCTGTCACTACAGCGGACCTTGCCTAGGGAAAAAATGGTGCCTGTTTGCACACAAGCGAAAATCTCTGAAGGCAGAGGCGTGTGTGGCTTTCACTACGTGGAAGATGGATGTGGAGAGGGCCATGGTCAAATGAAATGTCTGCTTGTTAGAAAACAAAGCATCGCCCGGCCCTTTAGGGATTAGCACCAGTTGTCTGGAAATGGTTTGTGAGGTGAGGGAGATGAGCAGCCAAGGGGAAAAAAGTGTTTCCAAAAACCAGTGACCAACCACCAAGAGAACAGCGCGTCTCTGTCCTGACCTCCCGTGAGCTCTGAACTCTGCTGGCACTGTCCAGCTCCTTTCCCTGAGAAACACGAGGCTGAGGGAGAAAGTCATCTTTGTTTCATGAAATATTTACATTGGAGAAGGGAAGGGCTTTTGTATATTGTCACTGACCTTTGGAGGGAGGGGGGGCGATTGTAATCAGGTTTCAGGACCACGATTTTCACAGCTGCACAGAATAATTTGATTCAGGTATTTGATTCACGCGCTGAGGCTGAAAACTCCTCTAGAACCAACAACTGCTCTGCTTTCCCACAGGCTCTGCACAAAGATACCCTCGACCTGGGCACGGGCCATGCGTGGAAACATTTTGTGCTAAACGCTGGAAGAAAAGGAAAAAGAATAAAGAAGTTCCATAAAAATGCCTAGGCCTGGTGATCTTTTGTGTCTGATGATTTTTTTTTCTTCCAAACAGTCACAAATGAAAAGGAAGAGCTAATAGGAGTTTGGCTCCATCTCCTCTTCCTGAGACAGAGTGGGGTCTACAGAATTTCCTGCTCCTGGGCAGCTATCTTAGAAAGGCTTAAAAACACAGCCGGGTCCAAGAAAAATCAAAGGGCCATCTCTGAAAAGGGATACAGAATTTCCAGATCCTAGGGTGGGAGCTGCATTGATGTGGCAAATTCCGTGGCAGTGGAAAAAGGAAGCAGGTTCAGTGTAAGATTTCACGTGGATGGCCTTTGGTGCCTCCGCAGCCTAACGGGGATAGGGGGTGGTGGGGCCTGCATGGGGGACAGGAAGGATTCAGGCTCCTCATTTCCTCTGGAGCAAAACACGGGCACTTACTACTTTGAACAGTGCCTTACATGACAAAAATGTGTAATTGCAAAAAACCGAGCTTAAAACATTTGTCCCTCCAGTGCTGAAGCTTCAGAGATATTAATATGCAGCCTGCCCTGGCTGTAGGATCTCCCACAGTTCAAAGGGTCAAAATAAGGCAAGGGGGTTCAGAGGAAATCTTTTATTCTCCAAAAGATCACAGCTGCCTGTCCTAGCTGGAAAAGTCTTTATTCATCCTTTATGTATTTGTGTACCTACCTTATTTCACACCTGCAATAGGTGTGTTCAACTGTATGGCTGTGACTGCTCAGGATGGATCTTTAAAGACAAAACCTGGGAGCAGAAATTCACCCTTTTCTGCAAGCAAATCTTGTGCCCCGCTAATATTGTGTCAGGGGTTTGATTCACATCAATCAGGAAGTTAAAAGCAGAGCGGAAGAGAATGAAGCAGACGCAAGATCTGCAGTCACAGAAACTTCTCAAGGATTTTGATACACTTGGGTGCAAATTGTCACAACAGGAGCAAATCCCCAGGAACACCGAATGCTACCACATCACCCACCTCCAGCCCTTCTCCTATAACCTCAAAATGCAGGGTTTTCTTCATTAAATATACGTCTGAAGTAGCATTCCTTCATTTTCAAATAAACCCCATGTAAATGCTCCAAACCCAGGAGTCGGTGGGAGGCAGAGAGGTCAGCTGGTCAGCAGAGACGTGCAGCAAAGCCCGTGACCTCTGAGCACACAGTTTGCCATTTATATCATTGCCTTCCCACATTTTAAGCTTCAGGGATAATCTGGAATGCGCTCCTCCTGCCTCGGAGACAGATGGCAGCGAGGAAGCAGGTTGGAAGAAAGGAATAATAAATATCCGAAGGTGAGTAAATGTCTTGGCTTCAGGCAGCTGCGCCTGTGGTTTTTCTCAGGGCGCACAAATGTCCGTGCGTTTGCTGTTCTTGTTCCTAGACCCACTAAACTTTTTTATGACGTGTTTCCTGCACTGTCTGGCCAAGGGTCAGCGATGTTAAGTCCTGGGGGAAATCTGGAGTTGAGGGCACTGCATGATCGGGGGGTGATAAGGCAGACTGGCGGGCTGGGTTGCGGCTGGGAAGGCAGAGCTGGGTTTACAGGGCAGAAAGGGCGGTGGAAGTTCCTTTGTTAGCAAAAAAAGGAGTATTTCTCCCGATTTTTGGGCTGCTAAGAAGACAGTTTACCCCCACTGCCACATTGCACCTCTGTGGATGGTGGCTGGGCAGCAGCTGGAGATGAAACAACATATTCGAGGTGTCCTGCTGCACCCTTTCTGCCAGGAGCTCTGTGAGCATCACAGACTGTGATTCACCGCTGGGCAGGAGAGAGGTTTTACCCCGTGTGAGGTGGCTGGTGGCCGATGGCTGATATAAATGGCAAACTGTGTGCTCAGAGGTCACTGATGGTCCCTGGTTTGGAGGCAGCTCTGTGCTGTGGCACACCCTGAACGATGCCTGTTGCCAGCAGTGCTGCAGAGCCATCCATCAACTGAAAATACTCAGAACAGGGCAGGCAGCTTCCTGCTCCCATCCATCCCCTGTCAGGAGGCACAGACCTCGTGCAGAATTCGTGTTTCCACTGCCTGAAGAGCGTTATGTGCAGGGAGAATTTGTGGAAACTTATCTGCCCTTCGTTTCTTTCTGGGGCAAAGTTTGCATCCCCAACTGGACAACCAGCACAGGTGGAAGGAGGGTAATTCCACAAAGCAGTGCTCTGCAAGAGTTTAGGAAAAATGGAGAAAAAATCGCCAGAGCCAAAGCACACCACATGGAGTTGACATAGGAGGCTGAAATAAGATAGGCAGTTTGCAACTACTTACATTGGAACAGGGCCAGGACATGGAGGTTAACATCACAGCTTCACAAGGACTGCAGAAGCAGCTGAGGATCTCTCCAGGCTGAGGAGACACGCAGGGAACTCCCCTGAAACCTCCTGGCTTGGGCCAGCACGTCCAAATCCTGCGAGCCAAGGCCAGGAGGAGCACAATGGGTAGGAGCAGGATCTGATCCGTGTTCAGAGACGTGCCAGAACTGAATAAAAAAACAGAGGGGCTCTTGCTCCTCAGCCCAGGGCTCTTGGGCTTCTGCCACAGCGTTGTCACTCTTCCTGACAGTGAGCATCTGCCTGGGATAGTTCACCTTCGGAGACGAGAGCGTGAGAGGGACACAGGAGGGCAAAGGCAAAAGCAGCTGCAGCCCACGAGCACCCCACTCAGACTGGAGATAACCAAGATTTTTTTTTTTTTTTTTAAATAAATTTATTTCAAGGAGCATCTCTGAGCTTGTCCCACCTGCAGGGCAGACTGGAAGCCCAAGGCACTGGCTATCTCCCTGCCAACACTGGATTTTACAACAGCTCTTAATTTGACCCTAACCCGACTCAGAGGCAATAATTCTGGAATGTTTCCCTCCAGAAAGAGCATACCTCAGGTTTTTCTTGGAACTCGGCTCTTTAGAGGCGAAACCTGGATTTTTATGTCCTGCTAAGAACTCAGGTGTTTGAACCATGGACTGAGATGCCAGTGGTTCAACCTTCTTGCTTTCATTTAAGTGGCCGCAGCCTCACAGGAGGAGCACGTAAAATGCAGAAAAAAGCCAAGGTGTCATATGGACCAAGGACATTCCTCCTGTCCATAAAACCTTGGGAAGGGAAAGGAAAAGAAAAGGAGGCTTTGGCAAAAGACCTTTTGCACATGTTCAGAGATGTACAGATGAGCTCTCGACCAGTCAAAATAGGAAATACCACCCTTTAAAGCTGGATGTTGGAAGGTCTGAGGAGCTGCGTGAAACTGCGCCACGGAGCGCTAGGCAGAATGGAAAAATCATTCCTAAAGCAAGTCTCTGGAGATTTCTGGGAAAATTGGCTCACCCACTGATTTTTGCTCGATTCTCGATGTGACTGGCCTTAACCCTGGCAAGGACTTTAATCTGCTCACTTAATCTGGCTGCAGAAAGTGCCGTGTTGCAAAGGGCTGAGATGCTGTTTAGGTCATTTAGCTCCACTTTTTCTTCCCCCTGCTGCAAGCTGAGCCAGCCCTTTTTGTTCACTTGAAAAGTTTCCTCTTCAAAGGGCTGGGGAAAAGTCTTATTTCTTCCCCCCAAGTGACAGATTTTGAAGCAATCTCAAAGATATCTTGTCCAACACAATTACCCTCCACAAATCTGACCCTGACAGAGCTGAGGCAAAGTGTGATTTTTAACCTCAAGCACTTAAAACATGTCAGGAAAGTTGTAGCTGTGGCGGAAAGACCTCGAGGTGGCTAAAATTTATGGAGAAGGGACGTTAAAAGTTTTAAATTCCAGATGTGTGACGCCCCAGCCATTTGGTGAACGATCTTGGAATTTTGGGCCATTTCTCAAGCAGGAATAGCAGCCTCAGAAATCTATACAGAATGTGACCCAGCTATTTAATTGTTTGCAATTTATGCAAATAGTTTATTCTCACCCTAGGGTATGGGAAATTTGCTGCTCCTTAAAATCACGGAAGGAGGCAAATCCATGTATTTCTGCCAAAGAATCCCCTATAAAATATTGCCCAGCTTTTGGATTTATTGAGGAAACATGGAGATGATGTGTTGCAGAAGAAGTTTTTGCACGTGAGTCTCTTTAACCTCTGGGATTATTTTAGGCTAAATATGAGGGGTAAGGAATTCACTGGGACAATATTGATTTCTGCCTCAATTCCTGTTTCAAATATTTAGCTTGATTTTAGTTCCCAGGAATGTTCGTAGGATGAGAGTGGGTAACAGCAGAAATATGTGTTGTAAAGTAAAATTGTTCACCTCCCATCCCATACTGTGGGAAAAGGAAATCAGGGAATCTAATAAGGCAGGAATGGTTTGTGTCTAGGTGGGGTGTATCAATGGACTAAAAAGGGTAAAGGAGATTTAGGTAGACAAAAGAAAAAAGTAATTTAAGGAATTATTTTTTTACCCTTTAATCTTGGGAGCAGAAACATCTTTCTGCCGGAACTTGGGCCCTTTCCCAGACCAGTGACCCAATTGTATGTCATGGGAGTAATTTTGGGACAGCAAAGGCAGCCAGACTTTGTCTTCTTGACTGTCTCTGGCTGTCTCTGTTGTAGAAAATGTTCTGATTTTAGGTGATGCTTTTCCACAGCTGGTCGATCAGAGCAGCACTAGCCAGCACAGCCAGATCCAGCTTTGTTTGCCACCTGGAAAGGAGGAAGGTGGGAATTTTCAGAGGAAGCGGGGATGGCAGAAATGCTCTGGGGTGAAAATAGATGGGCCGAATCCGAAAGTGAGTCCCTGCTCTCTACCATTCCCAGCCTGTTTGGGAATGACAAATTGGAGGCATGAAAAGAAGCGGGGATGTGACGGCAAGGGAGGGGAATGGGGTGCAATGGATGGCTTAATAGCAGCTTGTACTGATGGACAAATTGCACCTCTGGACGGTTTGGCTCCTTGTGTCGGCAGAAGGATGCTTGGATCCTTGTCAAGGAAAACTGAAGGATGGCTCCCAGTGGGACCATGCAAATAATCAGTTGGCCCCAGGCTCCAGCACTGGGCCATGGACCTGTCAGAGCCCTAAAGCCCCCAAGCTCTCTGGGGCCCTATCAGTGGGAAACCAAAAGGATGCAAGGGAAGGGGTCAGGCAGACTTCAAAGAAGACAGGGACTTGGTTTGAAATTTAACCCCTTTGGAGTTTAAATTTCCTCCAGGTCTCCATGTGGCCAAGCGACCCTGTTTGCTTCCAAGCAGCCTGTGGGACTGTCCAGCAGGAGCTGCAAACGCCCCAATATCAAATATGGGCATTCCTGGATTTCTCTCCTGGTGGTCTTCAGTGAGGTATCCCAAAATTTGCTCCCATGTCCCAAAAGCTGCTCCCAAGGAATACTGCTCTGGGGCTGTGGGAGTCTGACCATCACACTGTGGGGTTTCTGTGCAGGCAGCTCTTACTCCAGCAGCTCATTTATATCCCACATGAGATAAGCTGTCATTATTAAACATCCCATGACTTCAATAAATAAGGCTTTCTAAAGGAACCTGTGATATTTCAGCAACAGAAACTGTCTTTCCTCGGTGTTGGACATGAAATACAGCACTGACCATGACCTGGTGTAATTCCTCCTGGTGGCTCTTGCTGCATCTTTCGTGGCCCTAATCCTTTCGTGCAACATTTGAAGCTGCTCTGCCCCCACTTTCTCCTTCTCCAGTGCATCCCGGGACATTCTGTCCTCTTTGCCTTCCCAGCCTCCTCAGGAAAAAATGTCACAGCCTTCCCGCCAGGGCTGGAGAGAAACAAATTAGTGGGGAAAAAGGAAATGCTGAAGGCAGATGGGTGCTCCTGGGGCCGCTGGTGTTCCCTTCCCTGGGAGATGTTCCCACCGCAAGCCCCAGAGCGAGAAGGCCGGGACTCAGCCCTCAGGCAGCCCAGATACCAAAAACCATCGTAAATTTAGAGAATGGGCTTGTGGAATGACCCCAAATGGCTTTTGGCATGGAGAGAAAATACGCCCAGTAAATTGAGAGGAAATGAAAGCGTGTCCTCCTCACTGAGGGCTTTTGCTGGATTTTGAGGCACATTTCTTAGCCTTCGGCACTTGGGGTTGGCACAGACGCCAACTTCTAGGGGCAGTGTTTTCCACCGGAGATGCAGACCACAGAAAAAGAGAAAAAAATAATTGCTCTTGACCTTTCTCCCATAGAGCAGTTTCCTTCAGAACTTGCTCTTGTTAAAAAACTTATTTTCCAAACTAAAATTATTTAGGAATATATTTTCCATTCTTTTTAATCTTAGGCATCCCGGCTTTGTTGTGTATTCCCTGCATTTTGTAGGTGAGTGTGCAGTACCAAGAACAGTAAAACCTCATGCCCCAAACAAGTTGAGGTTATGCAGCTACTCCTCTTGGTCAATTCTAATTCTATTTCCAAAGATTTCTAATGAAGATGTAGAACAGTCATTGGCTTTGGTGTTTTAGTTAAACAAAAAATTAAAAATTATTTGTCTTCTGTTATCCTAAAAATAAAATCAACCTCATGATCCTTTCTGCCTGCGCTATTAATTAATCAATCTATTATTATTATTGTTATTCACAGAGTGGTTGGGGTTGAAGGGGGTCCTGCAGTTCCAATCCCCTACCATGGGCAGGGATAATATTTAACCTCTAACTGCATTTGTAATTAGGGACTCCTAATTATGAATACAGGAACCTACAACATAGGGGGGCCTACAATGCAGGGGCCTACAATCTTTAAGGAAAATCTCAGGAATTCGCAAACAGTAGAAATTTGAAAGCCACCACAAAGAAGTGGAGAATTGGGGTTGAGGGGTGCAATCAGTGCCAGCAAGACAGACACGTGAGTGACTGGAAGGGACAGGGCTGGACCAGGAAAAATAGGATCATCCTTTTTAAGGTGAATTCCACGTAAAAAATCTGTGCTCCTTCAGTTAAGGAAAAACAAAGCACATTGGTTGCAATACATGTCAGGAACCTGAAAAGGGAAGCATCTGAAAATCAGGAAGTGGGAAAAATTGTGGTTGCCCAGCCCGTTACTGCGGTGTTAATTAAGACTCTTGGGCTGGGTGCCTTGGAGACATACAGGAGGGAGTTCTCCCAATCTGGGGTGAACAAACTCTGCCTCTGTGGAGACTTGGGAGTGGGAAGCCAGCAAAACTTTAATCTCTGATTAAAAAGCAAAATAAAAACAAAGATGGAAAATAAGTGGGTTTTCTTAAATGTGTTTACACACACACACACACACACACACACGCAATTGCTTCTTTTTAACTGCTAATGAAAACAGGAACCGCAGGCAGAACTGGGCCTTTTGGTAATAAATCCATGTACAGTAGCCCGGTAATCCATGATTTCACGCTCAGGGTAAAGGTGGACCAGCACCACCATGAGTCACACACAGCTTAAAATCCTGGGAGAGGCTACACGAGGGACTAGCAGCAAAACAAAAATTGCATTTCATTCTGATTTTGTTCTTGTGTCTCAAGCAATCAGATTTCTCACACTTTATAAGTCAGGCACACGATTTTGTGGCAGTAGAGCACGCAGTCACCCTGACATTGAACTGTTCAGACAGGATTTTTCCCTTTCCTCGTCCCTGTAAATGTGACACCGAACTGGTTTGGTTCAGAAGTGGAAGGAGATTGTCTTTTAGAAATGGCATTTTGGCAAAGCTACTTTTGAGGCTGTCATCTGATCTGAAGCCTCGGAAAATTAAAACTTTTGACCTCCTTTCAGTGGAGAACCTCAACTGTAAAGATCAGAAGTTCAACGCAAGGCTCCATATTTGAATATTTGCCCAATGCTCAGCGCAGTGAAACACCCAACTCCTTCCGCTGAGCTCAGCCTGAACTGTCAGAGCCATCCAGGACTGAAATCCCTTCCAGCCTCACCCATCGGGGATGAGTTTCCTTTGATCACCAGGGGTAAATAATCCCGGTGTGTCAGGGCTACAATTAACCCACTGTGTCCAATTCCCAGATGACACAAATCTCTCCTGGCGCTGCTTAGGCAACTTCACCTCCAGCTCTTTCAACTGTCGACTTAAAGCCTTGGCACAATTGTGCAGTCAAGGAAAAAAACACAGAGAAATGAAGTTATTCCCTCCCAAAGCTCATCCTGTGTTTTGTACTTCCCAAATAAGTGAATGGACCCATATTTTTGTTGACCACTACTTTATCGCAGAGGAGCACTGGCCAAAAGCAGTCCAAGACACAGCAGGATTTATTTGATGTCCAGCAGATGATGGATATTTCCTCCCAGGGTGGGTTATTTATTTGTCTGGAGCTGTTGGCACGCACGAGTTTCTGACTTTTACAGGTAATTCTGAAAAATGTGGCTTGCAAGAATATGAAAGAAAGGAACATAACAGAACTTGGTGAACACGCACGGGCCAGAGCAAAAGGGGCTCCCCCAGCTTTTAAAATGCTCGTTGTGTCTTTAGTGGAGGAGCTTGAATGAAATCATTTATATGAGCTGCAATATCTGGCTGACTCCACTGATCTCCATAATCAAACGCAAGAGATTTGGAGGGGAGAAGGGAAGGGGGGTGGGGGGAAGCGTGTATAATTAAAACCTTGTTCTAATCCTGCTTTGATGCTTTTGCCAGGACAGGTTGGACTAGTCAAAAGCCCCAAACATTTTAGGTAGGTTTTTGTTTTGGTTTTTGATTTGATTTTTTTTCTTTTTTTTTCATTCTGTCAGTGGCTGCAAAGCAGCAAAGTGGTTATTACCCTTATAAGGTATCAAGGTAAATATTTCGGATCCCCTGTGACTTTCAGTCTCTCCCGACTCAGTTTATTTGTTCTTGTCAGTGGACAGTGAAGTTTTGTTTGTGGAAACCAGTTGGGGCAGAGAGTGACAGCACCGAGGCGCTGTGATTTATTTTCTGCCAGCCACCACTTCCCCCGAGCTTCTTCCCCAGCCGGCCCCCGGACTGGGATGGGGGACACTGCCAGCACCTGGGGGACACAGCTGTGGGGTGACCCCGCACAAACCCCGGCGGCGCCAGGGCTTTTCCTTCTCTCTTTTTTCACAGCTGTCTCGGGGCCCTGCTGCTGACCAGTGCAAAGGAGTGACCCCGCTTCACGCGGCCCTTGTGGTGCCAGGTTTGTCTGCAAGGGTTGTCCCTTGTGCTGGTGGCCCCTGGGGTGGGGATCTGGAGGGTGGTGGCCCCCAGTGGCAGATCCAGCTGGGGTAGCCACGGCCACCACGGGCATCGGGGCTGACGCGAACTCGGAATGTGCACATGATTCCAGTCGATCCCGTCCCACAAACATGATAAAAAGGGTGTGTAAAGCTGCACAGAATCATTGAATCTTTTAGGTTGGAAAAGACCTAAAGGCATCAAGTCCAACCATGCCCCAGCACTGCCAAGCCCACCGCTAACCCACGTCCTCAAGTGCCACATCCACACAGCTTTTAAATCCCTCCAGGGATGGTGACTTCGCCTCTTCCCGGGGCCGCCTGTTCCAATGCTTGATAACCCTTTCCATAAAGATTTTTTTTCCTAATATCCAATCTAAATCTCCTCTGGCACAACTTGAAGCCATTTCCTCTTATCCTATCAAAAATGACATCCTCTTGTCGTTGAAAACATGATTTTATTATCCAAAACTCCATTGCCAGCTGGAATCTCTTCATCTTGAAGGGACTGAGAGCAGTTGAGGCAGTGAAGGCTCAAAATGGCTCTTTGGGGTATTATTTTGGAGAGGATGTACTGAAAGTCTGGAATGGGTGTTGAAAGTGGAGCAGACCCCTTTGCAAAAATCAGCTTTCCTTCGCAAAAGCTTTTGTTTAAAATGTCGGAGGTGTCTGATGGAACAGACTTAAGGAAATTGGTCTGTTTAGCTTATTAAAAAGATCAAACAGAGGCTTGATTACAACACTTTAAGCATTTTCACCAAGGAGAAAATAACATCTATTAAAGGTCTCTTTAATCTAGCCAAGAGAGGACAGCTGAGCTGCAATGGCTGGGAGAAAAAGCCAAATAAATTGAAATTGGAAATGAAGCATTTCATGTAATTCTGTTCCCTTTGTGGGGAAGAACAAGGTTGGGTAACAGCGACAGCAAACAACAGCCACAGCCAAGGGTGTGTGATGGAAGTGATCTCAGGGAAAGCCTTGCTGGGTGATGTGGTTTGTCAGGGCCAGGAATTGTGGGGAAGATCATGTCTTGGCCCCTCTTTCTTCATAAATTCCTTCTCCTTCCTTCACATTTTCTGATCTCCAGGAAATGTGTTGGTCACCCATGTTCTGCTTCGCCTGTTCCTCCTTTATTTATTTATTTTGGTTCTTCCTTGGCATAAACAACAAAACCCACACCAGGAATACAGAAAGGAGCTTAAGGTTCAACATTTTTTCGATTGAAAAACACAAATGAATTATTCTTAACAGCACATTCTGAAGGCTGAAATCTATAATTTAGCCTGACATTTTAAGTGTACATCACTTGAATTGCTGCCAGCTTTCTAGAATGATTAGGTGACTTGAAAAAGGCAAATATTTTTTCATATGATTCCACTGAATTGGAGACTCTGCTGCTGAAAAGACTTCAATAATCCTGGCTATATTTATTTCCTAAAGCCTCACTCATCATTGTCAAAATGTTATCAGTCATCCCCAGCTTTCTCTCCAGCCCAGAATCTAATTCCAATTATTTAAAAAAAAGAAAAAAAATCCCATCCTGGAAATGAATCTTCTGCAGAACTCTCTATTTTTCATGTAAGACTTAATCAATTACTGAATGGAATGTATTCATTAAATGGAATGTATTTGCCACGTAACTGTTGTGCTTCAGTGAAACTCCTCTTGTGTGTTGGAGGAAGCTGTGGCTCGGGAATTCAGGATGCTTTCTGGGAAGCTGGGAGCACATCGTTCACGGGAATCTGCAAGAACACTGGGATTTGGGGCACAGGATGCAAATTCACCATTGAGGATGGTATCAGAAGGAGTATCAGAGGGGGAGCAACCCTTTCTTGATTTCTTCTCTTAATTGCAACTAGAAATGAAGAATTTGGTTCCAAAACCATCACCTCCATCTGGAAATCACCAGGGAGATGGATCCATCTCACTTGGCCCCACAGCAGCAGGGGAACTCAATGCCCACAAAAGTTGCAGTAGGTCTGTGCTCTGCTGCACCCTTCCAGGACCTTGGCCTGTGTCCTGTGCTCCCTTGGGAAAAACACCTAGAAAGAGCATTTTGTGCCCTGGGAGAAAGCAGTGGAAGAGGAGACAGCAAGAGAATCTCATCTTCAAGGCTGACACTTCAGGGAAGTGCTTTAGGCAGAGCCCAAACTCTCTTATTCTGGAAATGGTGTTTATTCAGTGATTTATACAGGATAACTGTAGGGGGATAAATCCACACCTTTCCCTGAGGGTCCTTGGAAGTCAAAGTTCTGTCCTTAACTCTGATGGGACTGAACTTTTTCCCCTAAAATTATCCAAAGGAGAAGGAAAAGGAAAAGTTCAAAGTATTGCAGCATATTTGTGTCTCTGGGATTTTAGCTCTGGGTGAGGGCTTGTAGCTGTTGTTTGATTGTCACCTGAAAGGAGATTATTGGTGCTGCAGTGCCTTGGATTGTTAAAGTCTGACAGAATTAAGATGCCTTTGAGACAGCCTGGAAAACCCCAGGTTTGCTGATATCTGTGTGGCATCGAGGTCAGGTTTCCAAGTCTCACGTGGTGAACTCTCAGTGACTTTCTGGATCGTGTCCTCCTACAGCTGAACTTCCCCTGCCTGTGATGGGAAAAGGTGGGGAAGGAGTCAGAGGCACCAAGGCCTCGAGTGAGCACATTTATACCTCAGGGGGGTTTAAGGAGTTCGTGCCTGTTTTTATATAGAGTTTTTCAACCTGCTTTGAACTACCTTCAAACAACAAAAGTTCTCTCTCCAGCAGCTTGGTTTAACGGAGAGATTTACTGTTTTTCCATTCTCCTGCTGCAAAGTGATAATGAAGCCAAGTTCAGAATTCAGAGTCATAGGGAAGGTCCTTTTAGGGGAATTAAAGGGTTTAATACCATTCATCCCACCTGGATTGCTTTGCAGGCAGGAGACCAGGATAGTCCTCCATGGGCCCCAGCTTCATACAAGTAGGGTGCATTTTTATTAAAATGTGCCGATGACAAAATTAATTTGCTGAAATTAAAACTTCTAAATGAAACCTTGCGAGTTTAACTCTTCAGCATTATTGTACCAAAGGCCCAGCACCTGCCTGTGAAGGGCAGCTCATTCCTGGTGATGCTGGGTTTGTGCCTGGCCCCAGTGAGGATCATGATCCTCCTCCACTGGCACCAGAGACACAACCAGGGCTTCAATTCCTCCTGTTAAAAGATGAAAGTTAAGGAATGCATGTGCCTATTTTTGATCTTGCCAGCTATTTGCTGCCTCCAGTGCAACTTTTTTAGTGCTTCACACAAAACATGTGCGTAAGGTTCTTTGGGCGAGAAGATCCGGTGGGAAAGAACAACTTTACAAATCTGCTGCCAGATGCCCTCATCGAGGAATCCATTCGGTTGCTGTTTGCTTTCTGTACTTTCCTTCCCAACAGTTTGCACTAGAAATGACCCATTTTATGGGCTGCCATTTTCGACTTTGAGCCCTTTAATCCCACACATAATGCTGGATAAGGAATTTTAGCTTTCACAAACCTCTGCTACAGCAGCACTGAGAGTGTAGACTTTCAAAACCTCCCTTGACTGCTCGGTGCTGAAGGAAATAAGTAAAACAAGCCTGAAATTGGGCTCGATAATTTTTTGACAAGTTTTAACTAAGCACAGTGACAGGGAGCTCTGCAAGAGAAATTTTAGAAGCCCAGGAACCAAGGCATAATAAGCTGTCAGAGAAAAGATCAAGTAGCATTCCCCAACTCATCTACCTAACATCAATGTTCCAGCTAACAGTAGGCAGTGTTAGCCAGATTCTTGCCCTTTTTATCTACGAAAAGCTACATTTATCAAAATAAGCAAAAAATGTGAGGTATGGAATGCAGTTCATTGGAGGGCAGGGCTTTATTGGTTGATTGGTAAATTGAAACACATGGAAAAGTGCTACATGTAGGAACACACTGCTGACTGTATTACTCCTTTTTTATTGGGTAATCTCTAATAAGAACCAGCTGGTAATAAAGGACGGAGTTCATGGGAACCCACCCTTTGTTGAAAGCGAAGTTGGTGTCAATACCAGAAACACATGAGCACAAAGAAAACAGATGTAATTGGCTTCTGGAGGTCAGGTTATGTAAAGACCCCGGTGAACAGGGGTGAGGGTTTGGCTGCAGAGAGTGACAGGCTAAAATAGCCGTTGTTTCTGGGTGTGTGTGTCTGGGGAGGGGGTGGCACTCACGGGGACCTGTCTTTGGTTGGAACCGGGGCTTTGTGGTCCCCAGAAAAGAGGGTGCTCCACCTGAAACAGGCACTTAATAAATCAGGGAACAATTGCTCTTTAGGGAAGGAAAAATGCGGATTTGCCTTCAATTACAGGCTCAAACCTGCTCTGAGAATTAATAGAATTAATTAACTTCTGGTAGCAAAATCATAAAATCACAGAGTGGTTTGGGTTGGAAAGGACATTAAAGCTCATCTCATTCCACCCCCTGCCACGGGCAGGGACACTTTCCACTATCCCAGGCTGCTCCAACGCTCATCCAACCTCACCTTGCATATTTTAAAAAATTGTATCAATGAGACCCACGTTCACCCACAGCTATTTATGAGGTCCTGGAGCCCTGGAGGGGACAGGCTGCAGCTTCAGCACAAGTTTCAGGTTCAACAGATGCTTTGATACTTTCTGACACAACAAAAAGCATCTATTTCTTCATTCGGAACATAAAATCATCTTTAAACTAATTATAAAGAGGGTAAAGAGGGGTTTTATTTTCCTTTTCTTTCTCTGAGGGCAGCAGTACACTTTATATAAAAAAATGACATAGGTCAGAAAATTACAGAATGGAAATGAAAATATCCTGGGCGTCATCAACACAGATTTTAATGGGGCATTGAAACCAAGCTCTATCTCCCTTGCACAGAAAGGATCCTTTAGGAAGAACCTCAAGGATAGGGATCTGCTCCTTCATTTGGATTTCTCCATTCTTTCTATACCAAGATGCAAAAGATTTGCATGAGTAATGTGGGAAACAAGTGAATTTTCAGTTAAACCCTTTTTTCAGCATTTTTAGCCAAAGTTACCTTGGCCTGAGGATTTCCTGGGAGGAATTCAGCAGTGACAACCCAAAACCCAAGAGTTGTAGGTGGCACTTGAGCCGTCGTGTGGTGGCAGCTCTGCCCCATGGTCGGCTCCGTGTAATCCTCAAACCAGGATTCTGTTGTGAATATTTGTGGTTTGGAGTTCAAACTTCATTTTCTTCAAACATTCTCGAGTCAAAGACACTCTTTCCTGCCTGCAGGATTCCTTGCTGGAATACCACTTGCACAAAAATCCAGGAGGGACCCAAATGCACCCCAGGTGAACTCCGGCTCTGGTCAGCCACCCTGGCCTCCACTTGCATCAGAAACGCTGCACTAATGCTCTTATTTTTGGTTTAATTCTTGTGTGCACTGCAGAAATGTCTAAAACCCCCAGGTTCCCCAAAAACAGATGTCATGGAGCAAAGAACCACATCAGAAGGGAAAAGTCCATCTCAGCCCCCTGAGATCCTCCCACCCTGCAGAGGATAGAGGAGCTGAGCTGCCCCAAGCATTCCAGGGTAAGGTCTATCCAAGCTGTACCAAGTAGGAAAGGTTTAGAGAAGGTACCTGGGCAAAGCATGGCCAGAAAATGGGAAGGAATTTTTGAATGAGTTGCTCTGGGCCTCTCTGCTGCCATATTTTTGAAACACCTGGAATGAGGGACAGATACTCCACAAACTGTATTCGAAAGGTTTTCATTCCTGCAGCAAGGACACAAAGGGAGATTTCTTTAAAAAAAAACCCTATTTGCTGCTGTTATTTTAAAGTCAGCTTAATGCCTTAATGCCTTTCAAGAAGCAGCGGTTCCTGAAAAAATAAAAGGGCTGGGAAAGAATTATTAACACAAAATTCAATAACATCCCCCTGCTTTCTCTGAGGTATTGCCTGAGTGACTGCAGCATTTACAAAAGGGACTCTAATCTGAAATGAATTTGCAGCTAATTCAACCTGTAGGCTAGTGACTCTGGGATTTCCTAGATAATACAATCCAGACAGTAATGTTGATGGATGTTAAAGACTTGCCTGTGTAACTGTTGTAAAGCTCTGTCATAAGAACAAATGAGGCATTATTACTTTAACAAAAGTAATCCCAGTGCTCCAGTAAATTCTGCTCTCCTTCAATATCCCCGTTATTAGTTACAGTGACTTAGCGATGTATCTTCCTTCAAAGACACAACAAACACTCCACTCCAGGATTTTCAGCGCAAAAAGCTCCCTAAAAATACCTTTTTTAAAAAAAAAAATATTAATACAGAGTAAATTCAATGTCACAGCTTTTCTTGTCTACATGGACAAGCTGGGAGAAATGTGGCCAGTGAGGAACGACTGGTACCGAGGTCAGGGGGGTGACAAAAGCAGATGGTGATTTTTCATTACTCCCAATTTTGTTCCTGACTCAGCCCTGTGAGGCAGGTCAGGAGGGCTGGGAGGGAAAAACCAGCCTCAAACAGCTAAAGGAATATTTCATGTTTGGAGGAGGCTGAGTAAAAATGGTTTAGTGGTTGCATATTTTCCTAAAGGCTTCTATTGAAGCCACAGATATTTGGCTAACCTGGAGTAGACTCTTTACTACTTTCACCCCAGAACTAATGTGTTTTATGGGTTTTGATTCCTGGACCAAGCCTCACTTCCAACATCCAGGTTTCCATCCTTCTCTTTGCTCTCGACTAAAATGGTCAGCCTGTCTTTTTCTTTCCTAGGCAGCCACACTCTCAGGCATTACCAAGTGTTTCACCCCATGCCCATAATCTATTTTTTTATCCAGTGCTTTAGTCATCCTCTCACATATTTTATCATTTACTCATCTTTTGCAGAGAGGAGTCCTTCAGGAAGAAATTGGTGCCCAGCCAAAATAACTCTTGACTTTGGTGGCAGGGAAATATTGACCAATGGAGGGGAAAAAAATGTGTTAGATTTGCACACATTTTACCTGTCAAGTCCTGCTGTGGTGTTACTGTTAAAACTCTGCTTGTAAACACTGAGAACCTCTTCTGCTGATAACTTCAGCATTAAAAATACCATTTTTCATGTCTGGTGGTCTCTCTGTTCCTAATGCTTTCCAGGTTCTCTTCTTTCCTTCCTAGCAAACAGCTGATGGACTCGAGCTTTCTGAACAGCTACTCCTTAAATCTCAGGGGCTTTTTGTTCACTTCTGCTTTTCCTAACGTGACCACTTTAGGTACAGCCCTACTCAGACAGCACTAAAAAGGGATAATCTAACCCCATTTTTCCAGGGGAGAATTCTCCTGCTATCAGCCGCTTACCATTGGAATTGCTTGTGGAGCTTTCCAGCTTTAATCCAGGCCCTGGGACGGGTTTGGTTTGTGATGTGGACAACCACTCTGATGCTCTGCTTGTCCTCAGCAGATCCAGCTGGGACCACAGCTGGACCTTAAGCAGTTCTGCACGTGTCAGGCTGCAGCAAGAGCCAGGAGCCAGTGGTGGGACCAGCTCCCCTCCCTGTATCTGAGATCGCTTGGCTGAGCAACGGGAACGTGGCCTGCGCTGTGAGCAAGGCTGTGGCTCAGAAAATAATGATAATAATAATAATAATAATAATAATAATAATAATAATAATGATTATGAAGTTGGACTATCCAGGAAAAATCACACTTATTAGGAGTCTGCCTCGAACCTGCCTTGGACCCAAAGGTTAATGAGGAGAGGACAGGGAGGGGATGGGCACCTGATCTTCCATGATTAATTTGACAAATGTCTCTCTGGCTGCTGCCCAGCTCCTTGTGGAGATACGGCTCTTGGATGCATTCACAATGACCTACTTTTCACTGCTGGCCAGCGTTTTGCTGCTTCGTTGTTATTGTTGGACTTTGCTGCTGCTTTTGATTTTGTTGCACATGAGCTGAGTGGCCTTGTTGTGCTCAGTACAGGACTTCTCCGAGCACTCTGGTGCTGACAGTGACGATAAAGCTTTGCATCCTGGAGGATCTGTCCTCTGAAGCTCCCAAAAAGGTTTAAAAACCCTGGGTTTTATTATTTGCCCAGTGCAGAGATCCCAGGATTTTCTCGTACACCTGTTTGCTCCCAGTGCAGGACAGGGAGGGGTTTGATGTTCATCATCACCGATATGAGGCGGAAGGTGAAAGATGATGATGCCCCGTGAAAGATCACAAGGAACCTGCCTGGGCACAGGGTGTAATGAATGACTGGCACTCTGCCCACAAGCTTGGCCTCCTCCTTTTCCCCATCCCTGGAAGCGTCCAAGGCCAGGTTGGATGGGGCTTGGAGCAACCTGGGATAGTGGAAGGTGTCCCTGCCAATTTTTTGTATCCTGGGGTTTGATGGATGCTGGAAGCAGGTTCAAGGTTTGCCTGTATGAGTTTCCACCTTGCTAAACATGTCCACAAACACTTATCAAATAGATAATGGGATAACTTGGAGATCTAGTAAGGAGCAGAGTGTTCGTTTAAGACGTTACACACAAATCTGTTAAGCCAGAAGAAGCTTCAGGTAACAAGAGCATTAAAGGAACTTGGAGAAACTGCAAAAAGTCCCCCAGAACTGATAGATAAGCAGACAAGTGAATATATTAATGCTGATTTTTCCTATTGGATGTGTCAATTCTGATTTATCAGGGGAATAGATCATCATTTCTCGCCTTTCAAATGCAAACATGAAGAAAAGGCAAAGGTCTGTGGATGGCTCTTTATTAGCCCAGCAACGCTGATGGCTATTTAGTCATGTTTGAAACTGAAATAATATTTTCTTCGAATGCTGCCTTTGCCAAATGCAAAGTGAGCTGACATCTGCTTGGCTGGAGCTGGGGTCACATATGAAGCGGTGCCTAAACTGAACAAATATTTCCAATATATTAAAAAAAAAAAGAAAGAAAGGAAAAGAAACGAAAATCATTAACCTTTTGTCATTAGCATGAGCTGTTCTTTGAGCTGCTCAGCAGTTTGAATTAGTGCACCTGCCAAAATAAGCACCAAGTGTTGTTACCCTCTCAGGGACAGCCCTGTTCCATAAATCACAGCCTTTCAATGACAGCTAAATGTGGTTTATATCATATAGAGAGCCTGTGTTTATGAATGTGAGATAAAAGGGGTTTAACCAGTGCAAACACTAAGACTACTGTGTGCAGCCTGTCTCTCTTTCACAATTCTTCCCCTTTTCCTTTCGTGGGATTTCTCCCGCCCATGCGCACGGCTCCCTCCGAGTTTTCTGCCAGTTTTGTCCACAGTTGGTTTTCCTTCCAGTTCTTCCTGTCCTGAGGTGCAGAACCGACTACAAAATCCCAGTGAGTGTCCAGCTGGAAGGAAAGGGGATTTTGAGAAAATAATTATTTACATGTGGTTTATATCCAGCTAAAGAGATAAAGACATGGCCTAATTCATTTAAAAACATGTATTTTGCAGAATTAATTCCTGTACTTTCACAGCTTGCAGAAGTCCAGCATCAGGATAAATTCCTCCGTTTTCAGGGCTTGGGTTCTTAATTCTTCACTGTTTTTCCACAGACAGCATTTCTGTGGTACTCGAAATGGCAAAAGGGAGATGCCCTTCTGTTTGCTGGCAATTAAATGATTTTTATTACAAAGAAAACAAATTTAAACTTTCAGTTACCAAGTTTCCCAATTGCCTAAAAAATCTGTCACCTCCAAAGGGTGATGAAATGCAGGTTCCTGGCGTTCTGAAAGTGTCCGAAGTCCCTGGGATGTCTCAGGTGCCTGGTTTTCCCCAGCTATTCCAAAGCATCTTGTAAATGGAACGTGTTGTAAGAGCATAGAACCTGGAAAACGTGCAACCTGCAAAGCTGAAGGAAGATAGATTTAAATGGAATATTTGGAAGAAATTCTCCCCTGTGAGGGTGCAGAGGACCTGGCACAGGGTGCCCAGAGAAGCTGTGGCTGCCCCTGGATCCCTGGAAGTGTCCAAGGCCAGGTTGGATGGGGCTTGGAGCACCCTGGGACAGTGGAAGTTGTCCCTGCCCATGAAATGAGATGAGGTTTAAGGTCCCTTCCAACCCACACCATTCCATGATTCTATGAAATTATGGTTTAAACCATCCCTAGCCACTCTCAGCTAAGGTAGTGACAGCAAATCCTAAAAAGAAAACAAAGGGTTTGTGGGTTATCCAGGCAACTCCTGGTCCAGAGCAACCACTGACTCATTATTTATCAAGAGTCTCCATGTAAATAGATGAGAGCACTGTAATTTTCACTTGTATTTCAATGCTATATTCTAAGGGCTGTAATTTGTCCTAACTGGTTTTAAATCCCTTGGAAAAGGATCACCAGAGCTTGCACAGAGAAATCACTTGCTGGCCACGGCAGGAAACAATCTTCATGCATGTCTCCCTGAACTCATTCCAGAGCAATATATTGAGCTGCAATGATGGAATTATTCGTTTTTACTGCAGTAAAGGTGGATGGAGGAAAAAAAAAAGTCAGAGAGGAGGCAGAGATGAATTTAACATTAAAGACCAGTAGAAGAATGGGGATAAAATATAGAAGAGGTGTATTTCTCTGTTAGAGATTTTGAGTGTGAATCTGGTAAAATCCCAGGCCAGGAAATCCCATCCTTGTGGAGTTTTGTCATTGAAATCAGGGAAGTCCAGCTGCATCTCTCATTAGCACAACCCCACTTTGGGATGGTTTGGTGGTGAGGGCTCCAGAGGGATTCCACACCTAGGCTGGAAGGACACCATCCTCCAGCAGGGTAGGAACACAGCCAGCAGATTTTAAACAGCTACAGTCGAATGTGCTCCTTTCAGATGGAGTAAAATAAATTACGGCAAGGTGGGGGTCAGCCTCTTCTCCCACTTGTGATGGGACAAGGGGAAATGGCCTTGAGATGCACCAGGGGAAGTTTGAGTTGGATATTAGGAAAAATTTCTCTATTAAAAGAGTGGTTAAGCAATGGAACAGGCTCTCCAGGGAAATGGTGGAGTCACCATCCCTGGAAGTGTTCAAACGACAAGAAGATGTGGCACTTTGTGATATAATTTACTGGGCATGGTGGTATTTGTCTGAAGGTTGGACTTGTCACTCTTGGAGGTCTTTTCCAATGTCGGTCATGATGATCTTGGAGGTCTTTTCCAACTTTAATTATTCAGTGATCCTGTGATTCTGAGAGCCGGAATGAAAATTCACAGGAATGTCATGGGAATGGCGGATTTCCCCTTCACTGCTCAGAATCACAGGCACTGCTGGATGCCATCCTTCTCTTGGGAAATGTTGTGTCAGGAGCAGAGTTCCTTCAGGAAAAAGGGCCCAAATACCAATTCCTACCAGAAGTTTGCCACCCAGCTGAGCTGTCTCAACAGCTATGGCTTCTCTACACCCTGTGGTTGTCCCTAATTTCGGCTCATGAGCTCGGTCATTTCCGTGTGGCTTGGGAAAGCTACGAGCCCTTTCCCCAAGGCAGCTCCCAGCCCTGCCACAGGAGGTCTGCTTTCCACTGGGAAGCAAGGAAGTGCCTGAAGAAGCCATGCCCAGCCCTCCTAGGGGAATTCTTTGCCACCTCAGATGTCAGTTCCTAGAAACTCTATTGTCAGGGTAGTCCTGAGAGCTCTGCGGATCTTGGAGAGGCTCAGAGCCATTTTCTGCTGCAGTGCCTTGGAACGGCTCCGTGTTCCTGCAATCTCCATTACAACACAATAACAGGAAACGTTTCAGTGGCCTCTGCAGTACTTGGCGTATAATTTCACTCTAATGCTCGTATTGTTTGAGCATTAATAAAACTGGGAACTGTGATATAATTAAATCCATTCTTCCCACAGAGAAATGACTGTCTGAGATAGTGGCAAGAGCAGCAGACTCACAAGTCGCCTGGAGAAGAGGGAGCATTCCCTTGCCAAGGCACAGCGGACACGTGCTCGGGTTTATATCCCTCTGCAGAAAAAGAGCTCCAGTTGAGAGCTGGAGACCTCTGGTACCTCTGGATCCAGAGCTGCCAGACTTTATTGCTTGAGCTCTAAGATTATCCCGTTAGACCTAAGGATAAACCGTCCTCACTCGGCGCAACCTGAGCCCCTCGTGGGATGAGAGACCAAATATCTGGTGGTGCCACGGCTCATTTGAACCAGCTGAGCTAAAATCTGAAATGGGAATTTAGATTGGAGGGGCGGGATTGGGAAGATGGCAGACTAGAATTCTCTGTGCAGCACTGAACGTGGGGATTCTGAGGCTTTTTGCCTCCACCTGCACCAGGGATGTTCTGACCAGCAGCGGCTCCAGGCGTGCACACACATCCCAGCTCGCCACGCCTCCCATCCAGCTACCAGCTAAGCTCATTCTCTTTCCTTTCCCTTCCCTTTTTTGTTTAAAAAAAAAGTCGAATTTTGAGCTGATCTGCCATTTCTGAAAAGTTCAAACACATTTTCATTTCATTTTTGTCTTCCTTCTGGTCAGGAATAAGGTGGGCGGTGTTGAGTAGGGCAGGAGCAGGATTATACTGCAATTGTCTGCATGTTCAACATCCTAAGGAAAATCTAAGCTAAACTCATGATATCAGGGAAATACCCAAGCAGAGGACGGGACCTCTCTCCAAATTGTGCCCACAAAGCCCTTTGTGTATTCAGTCCCCTTTGCTGCATTCTCAATAAATTTTCAGGTTTTTGCAGTGACCAAGGAAATGTGTTTCCTGGAATGGGAGGAATATTTTCCTTATTTTCCTTTGGCCCTGCCTGGCATTCGCTCTTTTGCAGTAGCCCAGAGTAATTAAATCTCCGTTAAACGCTAAATATTCCCTCTTCACTCTTGCTTGGATCAATACTAAGAAAAAGACAGATTTCTGCAGTGTTGCAGTCTCTAAATTAGCTGAGAAAATTCCTGCTTCAAGGAATAGCACAGGTCATTAATTGTTCAACAGATATTCTAAAAAGCTGATGAAATTAAAACCATAAAGAACATCCTGTGTTTAGTAAATTTTATTGAAGATTGTGGAAATTTCCCAGAAACACTTTTTTTTTTCCAGTTCAAGAGGTTGTAAGTGGACTGGTGAAACACAAAGAATTGGATCAGGAAATGCAAAATGTTGCTATGAAATAATGTTACAACACAAGTTTTCAGGTTTAATCCCATGCAATAAGTGTCTCTGTACGATCTCATCAGACAGCTTTAAACGCTGAAACCATTTTTCTATAACCATCAATTTAAAGTTTTCAGGAGAGCAATTTTCCTCCTTCTGTATTACCAGTTTGAAAAATTAATCTGTATAGTAGTTTGCCCTTTCCAATCTAATTGTTCTTAGGGAAGGGCAAGGAGAGGGACATCATAAGTTATTAAAATTATTCTTCTGCTAATGGAATTTAGCGACAACAAAAATAAGTGAAAATTGATTTGCGTATATTGTACATATTTATCGCCAGCTGCAGATTTTTTAGAGCAGATCCAAAATGTCCCATTTTCCTGGAAAATTTCAGGCCTGGGGGGAGGACAGCTGGGAATAGGGTGAACAGCGGACAGTGCTGTCCAGGGCAGTTTGAAAGCCAAATGTTTGTTAGATAAATGTTCAGTTCCCACTCCTTGTTTCCCTGTTTCTCCTTGCAGAGCCATCAGAGGGACAGGAGCAAACTCAGAGCTCCAGAAATAGGGAGAAATTTGGGGACAAATGGGAGACCTCTCAACTGGGCTGCTCCTTCTGCAAATGCCTTTCCCGACATCATCCCACTGGAGGGCTTTTCCTGCCTTTCCACAGCTCTTGCAGGGAGCAGAGGTGGCTCTGGCTCATTTTTTCCCCCTCTTTCAGACAGGGAAAATAGAAATTCTGGATGCAGTATCAGTTTAAATAAATTTACACCAAGAGATGTCGCACTGATCACAACCTCCTCCATTGACTTTTAGTGGATTTGGGGTTTCGTGCTGAAGTTCTGATGAAAAAAAATGACCCTGATTAATTCAAGTTTATCATTGATTTCTGCTCCCTGGGATTTCAGGATGCAGCCATTTCATGGGATCTCATCCCAAACCTCTCCTTAAAGTGCCAGCAGCTGCTTTGGTTGGCTGTTGATCCAGTCAGGAGCTAAATTCATCTCTGAGCCTGGTTAAGGACAAATATTTTAGATCATCATGTCATCATCATGGCTGAGGAGTTGGAAGAAATTTTTCTTTGGTGGCAGCCAGTTAGAAACCTGTAACACAGTACAGAGTGTATTTTCAAAAAGTCTTAGAGTTCACAAAAGAGTTTGTCCTGTTCTTGATGGGGATTCCAAGAGGAATCCGGGCGTTTCTCCTGCATTCGCTGTGAACTACGTGCGGCGCGAGGTTACAAAATTGGAAGTGGGGGGAAAGATCAGAGGTTAAGGAGCTCAGATTTCTCCACAACATGACCTTATCTCAGTGGCAACTGGATTCTCATGATGTGCTGCTGTGTTCTCACAACGAGGAGCCTCCCCCAGCCCACAGAAGGGTGTTTGAGCCAGGCAAAGACAGGGCTGCACCCCCGGCGGTGCCTTTGAAAGGTTCCCCTGCCTGGCAGTTACAAGATACTGTACTTAAAATGTCAAATCTGGCAATCTGTTCTGAAAGGAAAATTACCGCAGCAATCACAGCTCTCGATTTCCTCGGCTCTCGTGGAGCACAGGCAAGATGATGAAAATCGTTTGGCCACCCAGAGCCTTAATGTTGGAGTGCCAGGTCAAGGAAAGCTCCAGCAATTAGCCTGCAGTGCTAATGACGTGCTTGTTTGATATAGGAGCTGAATAGCACCCTGATTGCCCATAATGTGATTAGGCACATTTTGGGTTGCTTAAAAAAAAAAAAAATTAAAAAAAGTTTGATGCCTTGGAAAAATAGAATCTCATTTCTCTGGCATTTCTGAAAGACCTTTGTTTCCTGAAAAGCCAAGGGCAGGTTTCAGCTCCTTGGGTTTCCACAAGTGTGTTATTAGATTCACTCCCTGACCTAGCTTTAATGAGGAGAAGATGTCATGGTTGGGAAAGATATTAAAATACAGTAGCATGAAAACCTTGTCCCATCTCAAAGCTGTCATAATTCAAGGGGTCTGTTTCTCTTCATGCATCATTAAAAAGAAAAAATAAAGGAGGTGAAAGAAGATTGCTCCAGGTTGGATATCCTTAACAATCCAGTTACTGAATACACAAGTTAAATTCTGGTAATCAGAAAATATTCTCTTTCCTCTCCCCTTTTTTTTTTTTTAAAAAAAAAAGTCAAATTTTGAGCTGATCTGCCATTTCTGAGAAGTTCAAACACATTTTAATTTCATTTTTGTCTTCCTTCTGGTCGGGAATAAGATGGGTGGTGTCAAGTAGGGCAGGAGCAGGATTAGATTGAAACTGTCTGGATGTTCAACACCCGGAGGAAGATCTCTCCAGGGTCACCAATCTGCCAAGCTGGAGAATGGGATTTACCACCAAATGAAGCAAAAATAAACAAGGAAAAAACGTTTATTCCCATGGAGACACAGCCAAACACACAGAGGAATAAAATTGTTAGTTGGAGGATGTGTCCAAAAGATACCCAAACACCCACGGCCAGAAGTTTGTGGGTGATAAATTGAATTAATGTCCCAGGTAAAGCAGCCCAAAAATCTGAGCACAAAAAGCCTGAGATATCCAACAATTCTGCAGGACAAAGAAAGCAGTGACACAGCCGAGGCTGGAGCAGCACAAATGTGAGATGAAAAAGAGGGTGGAAAAAGAATATCCCGGACCTAATTCAATATTTCGGTTGGGAGGTGATCGGGCTTCTTTTAATGCAGAGGTGTTTGGGTATTCCAGCCTGTGGGACCTTCACTGTCCATGAGGCAGCACTTGGAGAGCTTGGGACAAAACCACTGCGTGGTCTGCACCCAGTGCCCACTCTGGGAACAGCTCAGGGCCTCCAGCTTGGGGCATTCCAGCTTTTTTTCCCTGGAATTCTGTTCCTGACAGTCTAACCTCAGGCAGGACTATTTATTGACATTAAATAAAAAGCAAATCCCCTCTTTGGGAAGAGGAAAGGGAAATCTCAAGGTGGTTAATGCCGTGGGTCTGGGGACAATGGCTGCTTGTGTCTCACAAACGCTCCAGCGGGATTTCAAACGATCCTTTTTGGATTCCCAAGGAGAGGAGCGGGAGCTTTCCCAAGCTCCCTGTCTTCATCCATATTCAGGATTTCTCTTTTTTTTCTGATGAAGGGATAGGCTCTGTCCTTAGACTTGTGAATGGTCCCTTGACACCAGCCCTGCAGATTTTTTTTTTAATTAGGCAAGCCTGGAATTACTTGAATTTGGACCGAGGACTGACAGTGTAGCCTTGGTTTAAAATGGGGTTTAACCTCAAAGGAAGTGGAAATCTTATATTAATTTTCTTCTGCTCCTTGAAAGTTTTTTTCACCCAAAACTCTTTCTTCCCTTCCATTTCTCCCTTCATTTCTGCTGCTCCTCGGGACTATCAAGAGAGTTTGTCAGAAAGAAAGAGGGCGAAGAAAACTTTTTTAAAGCATTTTGCACTGGACTTTGAGCTGATATTCTGAGATGTTTGAGTTATATTTGTACCCCCTGCTCCACTTTCCAGACGTGGCACTGGCTGCTGCCGCACCTCTGGCTTCCCTGGGGTGCTGTGCCAGCTCCGAAGCCGTGGGATGAGAGTTTTTGCCTCTGTCCCAGCTCTGGATAAAACCAATCCCTCATCTCCACTCCAGCCCAGCTCCACCCACCCCAGGCAAGGTCCCACCACTCCACTGGCAACAGATCCCAAGAAAAGACTTCCCAAATCATCCCAAATCAATACAGAGGGAGGACCAAAACAGAGGCAAAAGGACGATCAGTCAAACCTACAAATGATCTTTAACAAGAAGAATGAGCCGGAAAAGATAATCAAAACCACACTAAGTCCTTGGCACTGCTGATCTTCTCTGTGGCAAGGTGCAGAAATGACCAGAAACTGCTTTTCTCTATTTTTTATAAGACTTTGTACTAAAACATGGTCACTCTTAATCAGAAGAAGAGTCTAGTGATCTCTAATTTTACAACCACAACACTTCAAATGTTGTTTTCCCCTTTTTAACATTGTGGAGGGAGAAGAAAACAAAGATAAAGATGTGGAGATACAAATAATTCACACTTGCATCAGTCCTCTGTTCTGACTACTGGAAAAAGCTTGAAATATTTACTGAATTTAGCATATTGCACTTTCCTAATCTATTCATACAAATGGACAATATAAATATATATATATATATGATTTTACTATTTCAGTTGCCCTCCTTTAAACCTGCAGTCCACCATTAGTGAGTTACAGAAGGATAAATTGAACTTCAGACCGGCAAAATTGAACTGAAAAGTCTCAGCTACAATTTGTCCAAAGCAGCATGTTTTATAATTATTTTGTCCTTCCCTACTAATGACTTTCTGACTCTTTCCATCCCCTGGGTACCCAAGGGATATTCAGCATTATCTGTGCACATCAATAATTTTTATGGGACATGTGTTTTCACTTTGTAGCAGACTTTTTTCATCGCTTAAAAGTAGCAAATAAAGCTCTAATAAAAATTGATGCTCGTGTCCCTTCAACACCAGGTATAGGTTTTCCAGTCAGCAATAGGATTTCTTGTTGCAATCCAGATTGCTGCTGTTCCTGGTTCTCCACACAGCCAGGAAAATAAAACCAGGCTGTTGAGGCTTTGGAAGGGAAAAGCAAATCAACCAACAAATATTTGGACAAGAGTAATTTGGGGGAATATTAGATAAACTTTCTTTCCTTACTTTAGTGCAGGAAAATTATCTCCACTTCCAGTTTTTTAATATCCCTAATATTATTTCTGCATCTTCTGGCTCTCTGGTTTTTGCTGACTCATCTGCCATTTGAGACTTTTCCTATGCCTCTAACTCGTACATCCTTTATTCTCTTGGAATCTCTTCTGGAGCCCTCAACTCACCCTGTGGGATTCATTTAGATTTTTTAAAAACACTCATGTTCGCATGAAACCTCTTAGTCAATATTTAATTTAGACTCTCCTAGCAAAGACCCTCAAACTGTTCTGGTTTCCAAAGGAAGGGGGAAATATGGGCATGGAAAAGATTTTGCTGCTGCAAGAAGCCAGGAGCCTCTGCCTTGCAGAAAAAGGTGCGGGGCAACACATCCCTGGATTCCTCCAGCTTTCATTGTCACTCTTATCAATCCCAAAATCTGAAAAAACTGCCAGTTCTCCCCTTGCTGTGTAAATAAAGCTGGAACATCTCAGCCATCCCCCTGGATTGCTCTGCAGGATGCAACCTGTGGGTTGTCCTGCTGCTTTATCCTTCCTGAAGCCGTAAATCCCCCCAAATGTCCCCAAATTCAGAGCCGTTTCTGTATTAGAGCAGAAATTTAAATCAATGCCATACTGGGATGAAATCAATCCCACAGCAGGATTTAAATCAACCCCTGTGCTGGGATTGATTTGCAGAATGAAGGGTATCAAGTGGCAGGAGCCACTCCAGTTTCCATGGAGTGCCCAGAGGAGGCAAGCTGGATTAGGAGCCTGAGGGTCTCCATGATGTGCAGGGAATATCATCTCCCCTCCCTGGGCCAAAGTCTCCCAGCATTTGCACTGCCACGAGTCTTCGTGGTCTCCAGAGGGTCTCACACCACTCACAGCCCCAAGGAAAGGGCTCCTCACCAGTTTGGACCCTGTCTCCCCCTTTTCCTCATAGACATTTAGGTTTTTGGGATGGTTTTTGGGATGCTCTGCAGCTGCTGATCGCTCTGGGTTTTCCCCATGTGTCTGACAACTTTTGGCTTTCTTGAAACTGCTCAGTTTGAGGTTATTTAGGCTCATCTCTCTTCTCTCCTTCCCCGTGCCTGTGTTGACAGGAAATGAAATCCTGTTTAATGTGAGGGACACACCTAAAGCTCTGCTTGGTGCCCAGCAGACGCTCCCCAGGGAGCTTTGATCCACAACACGCTCTGTCCCTCCAGTTCTCTCACCTTTTAATCCTATTCATCCCCATAAAACCACCAGCCCGAGCTGCTGCTCCAGCCAAGGGCCCTTTCCAGGCTCTGACAGAGCTGGAAGTCGTAATGGAGCCTCAGATCAACACCTCCGCTCGCTCTTGATCTACTCCTGATCTGCTCCAGGGTTTCTGGCAGGGACACAGGGAGGTGAAGGTCCACGAGGGACAGGACATTGCAGCAATACCTGTCTGCCCTCCTGGAACTGCCGAGTCCTCGCCCTGCAGGAGTCTGCAGCTCGCCCTGAAGGACTGGGGTAAACTCATTACCACCGGGGCTCCCCTTCATCGCAACTTAACAGCTTTTTATGGATTTGTCTTGGATCCGAGTTCAAGTGCTCCAAAAGCAGTGATGTCCTGCCAGTGATTTAACTGGAACCTCAGACAAAAATGTTCCCTTTGCTCTCAGCTCCAGCCTGTGGACCAGGGATGTGTTTCTTTTTAACAGAAACACCTTTTTTTTCCCCTCCAAAAATCCCCAGAGGAAAAGCAGACAAACCTGCTATGAGTACCTTACCTCTAATGCTCTGTGGTTTTTGTAGGCCTGGGACGGTGAGATGGGCAGGATTCATCCTGAGCAGGAACTGGCACTAAGAAAGTTTTGCAGCTCTTTAAAATGGGACCAAGAAATTCACACCAAAGGCTGCACTTACTGGAAACCTGTCCCTGAGGGGCAAAATCCTGGTGCTGCTGCTGGATTTTTACAAGCCAGGTGTGCTGGCAAGAAACCTGCCGTGGTCCTGTGAGGCAGGTAGCCTGACAGCTTCTCTCCATCACATCTTTATAGGTTCATGGAGCCTCTGCAGACCCAAGAAATTTTGCTCCAGGCATCCTGGTCCTCTCTGGTGGTTTCGGACGTTGAACAGGGTATAGGGCATGGAGCATCCTGTCTGTCCCTCATTCCTGCTCCTCTGAATTGGGACAGCACGAAGAGGATCAGGTGCTGTGGGTAACAGGAGGGTGGTTTGGGTTTTAATTTGGTTTAAAGGGTGATTTGGGTGGCCAGAGCAGAGCCAGGGACAGGTTTGTGAGTGATTACAAGAGCCATCACTTCTTGGGAAACAGAGATAAAACAAAAAAAGTGAAAAGAGGCAAATGCCAAAGCAAAAGCGTGAGCAGAAAGTCTGGGATGGGGATAAAGAGATGGAGGCAGCAAGGAGCAGGAGCGAACCCCACACCTCTCTCCCATCACACAGCCCCACCCCGGCTCATCATCCCCTCATGTCCTGCCATGGGAGCTGCTGAGCTCCCCGTGCCCCAGCGCATCAGAACACTCAGCAGTAACTCAGCCTTGCACTCAGCACCATAAAACATGCCCAGGTTGTTTATTTTTTTCCTATTGCCTAAGCATAAAAACCCCCTTTAAAAAAAAAAAAAAAAAAAAAAAAAATTGGGGTTTATGCTCTTTCCACTCCCTCCTAACAAAGAGCTGTTTCTTTCCCGTTTTTCAGGGGGAAGTCGGGAAACCTTTGGAGTTTGCAGGCCGGAGCAAAGGCGAGCATCTCCTCTCTTCCTGCCGGTGACAAGGGCAGCAGTGATCTAATGAAGTGTACATGTTCTAAGTGGGGCTTCTTCACTTGGAAACACTTGCCAGAGCTCCATAAATGGGACTCCTTCTTTCCTGACCCTTTGCCCTACTTCAAATGAGCTTTTAAACCCTTTGGAAAACATGCGGTTTTGCTTTCAACTGCATTAACGCTCATAATGTGTTATTTTGGCTCTCCTCGGATATTCAGGTTGAAGGCCCAGATTTCAGAGATTTTGGCTGGTAATGTTGACAAGCAAGCCCTACTCGGGGGCTATCAGGCACCCAAGTCAGCTTCTTTTCAAAAGCTCTGTTAGCTCAGCTGTATTTTCCTTTGTACACCCAAATCCTTCTGGCCGTGGCAGGAGGCTCGGCGCTCCGCACGCTCCCAGCAGTTCATACATAAAGCCCCGAGTGTCCACACGGACGCTGTCAGGACTCACCTGGGCTTTACAAGGCACTAAAGAAAATACTGGTGGCATCTTGCCCTGCTGGCAGCCCTCCAAAATCCCCCAGCTCGGTCCCCGTGCCAGCAGGGACAAAGCCGGTGTGTGCCGGAGCTCGGCAGCGCTGCCCACCTTCTCCACCCTCGGTATTTATTCAGCTTTGTGCCATGAGAATTTGAATTTTAAAAGAGGGATTCTGCAGCTGGAGTGAGCCCGGGCTGGGAATAAGAGGGAAGAGGGGGAAAGGGCAGGAAATTTCTGTGCTGTGCAGGGGCGTTGGGACGGCTTCCTCCTGCAGATCCCCCGCGCAGGAGCTCTGCGAGGGGCCTGTTTGCAGATGTCCTGCGAATAGGGATATTTTCCATTCCTCAGTCTGGGCTTTCCTGGTGGATTTCAAAGCTACAGACACAGATTCACAGAATCATTTAGGTTGGAAAAGACCTTTAAGACCGTTGAGTCCAATGCTTAACCCAACACTGCCAAGTCCGCCACAAACCCATGTCCACAGAAAATAAAAAAACACAAATCCCCCATCAAACCCAAAAATCACCAGTTGCAGCCAAAATTATATTTTTTTGAATTCTTTCTCTCTATGTAGAACAGTTGGTTTTGAGCATCTGCTTCCTTAACACATGAAGAAACATCTACTAATAAATAATTTCTGATGAATTAAAAGTTGTGCGATGCAGAAACGTCTGCTAAAAAATAATTTCTGATTAACAAAAACGTTATACAAGGTAGTTTAACCACCCTATTTCGTGTTTTGTTCATCATAATTTCATTCACAATAACCTTTAATCACTGATTTGTCGCAGATAAGTTGTTTTACTGTAAAACACCAGAAAATCATCATGGGATAAATAAGTTTTGACCTGATATATCTAAATAATGTTTTAGGGAGGGACAGTTGAGTGTATTCACCCCACACAGACAAAAAAATCCAGCTCCAGTGGTAAAATTACAGCCTCATCTCCCTTGGTTCCTGCTACAAAGAGCAGAGGGATTTTAGTTCGTCCATAAATGGCTCTGAGCAGCCCAGCTCTCACCCAGGATCTGCATGTGGGGTGTTTTGGTTGAATTATTTTAACAGCTCTGGTGAGGCATCTCCCATTTCTTTGTCCTAATTTCTACTCCCGCCAAAGGGGTGAATCCCATTTCCCAGCCCTCCTTCCCCTGGGCATCCCAGGGAAGCCACAAAGCATCACCAACTGAAAGAAGAGCAGCCAAAAACAAGGTGACATCAAGTGTCTTTATGTGACATCTTCAATCCAAGCTGTAGGTGTTGGTCTGGCACATAAGGAAATCACTTTCTGCAAAAATCCCAATATTTCATCCACAAAAAAATGGCAAAAAGGAAGAAAAAACCTTGCCAGAGCACATTTAGGGAGAAGCATCCCAGCTTACAAATGTTTTGGGGTACGTGACCAGCTCTTTAAAAAGTTATGGTGGATTTTTCTTCAGGAAAGCTTTTCATTAAAGTCATATTTATTTCTTTGGGCTTAAGTAATAACATAAAGCACTCCTACTTCTACTAACACACTATTAACAGCGTAATTAATTCTCAGCAACAGGAAACAGAAACCTTTCTTCTTCACTTCATCATCTCAGAGTCAGACCTTCAGTCTTCTTCCAGGATCCCTATCAAACAGATGGCTTTTATACTCATAAACATGTTGAGCTCAATTTTCCTCCTGCTGAGTGAAAGATTCAAACAAACCAAACTTCCCTACTACTGCTAGGAAATTCCAAACATCTAGAAATACTTTTACAGATGTTCCTTGGCAAGTGACTCTCCGAAATGTGTGTGGTTCGAAAAAGCCAAGCCCAAAGCAATGAATTTCACTGATGAAAATCGCTGATTAAAATAAAAATGAGGGGGGGAAAAAGAAGGGAATGATAGAAAATAAGAGAAGGAGCAGACTTTTAGCTGGATAACTAAGTTTGGGAGGCCTGGGATGGAGCATTTTTTAATTTAGATTCATTTGTAAGATGGAACCTTTCAAGCTAAACTGGGTTGACTTTTTAATGAACGGTGTCCAAATTTCGAGACAGCCTTGGCAAATTTCTCGCTTCGGGAATGGAAGCCGGTGGTTCAACCACACTTGGAGCCCGAGCCAGGCCAATTTTTGGTGGTTAAGACTAATTTTAGGGGGTGAAATGTCAGGGATGCAAATCCATGCAAGATGGAACCCTCGCAGATACAAACAGCCATGGTTACGTGCTGCTTTTGAGCAGAGCTCTCCTGGATTTGAGGTCTAGCTGTTGTCCTGCTGTTCCCATTCCCATTTGCAAGACATTTATCCTGTTAAATCCTAATCTCTGAGTACAACTAATGCTGATCCACGAGTGGATAACTCTGCTGAACGCTGGGACAATAATCCAGCTATTTCACCTAGTAAATACATGAGATATTCTGCATGAGGTATTTTGGCAAGTAGAATCTTTGTTCTCTCACCGATGAACGCAGCGGAATTTCCAGGGGGATTTAGCAATGGAGGGAATGGATAAGAAGTGGGGAATATTGAAGGAAGTCAGACTCAGATCCACGCAGTCCTACACTGGCTGGGAACTCAGCAAACAGTGCAGGGTACATTTTTAAAGGTGTTTTCTGAAGGTGAAGAGACATCCATGGGCACGACTCCGGTGCAGTGAAATACCACAGCCCCAACCCTCAACTCTTGGCTCCACGGCTAAAATATATTTAATGAGGTTTGGAAATCTGGGATGCCACCACTTCTCCCCTCTCTTTTTCCAAGCATTAACCCTGCCCACAATTTTTTTTCTTATAATGGCTCTCTGGTTTGGTGGCTTTTCCAGCAATCTGCATTTTTCCTCTCCCCGAGTTCGTGTTCGTTACACATGAAACCATCTCCAGACCCCTGGGAAAAACCTCATAAAAATTCAGGAATTATATCATCTCCATGCTGTTTTTAAGGAAAAAACAATCTGTTTTTTTGGAAAGGCTCTAGTGAGCATTAGCAGCAGTCTCTCCTCCACACTCTGTGTGCGTCTGGTTACCTTGCCCTGAGCCAAACAGCTTCATTAAATCTCATTTAAGCGCTGGCTGCGGTCAACTCTTGTGACTCCAGCCCGAGCTGGAGCACAAAATCCACGACCTCTACACCCAAAACTCATCTCGTTGGGCCAATATTATTTTCATCTTCCTGAACATCATTGTCTGCTCTGCACAACCAATCAGAGCAGCTGTTAGTTTTGGAAACGGCTCAACAAAATGTGTGTGGATCAGACGAACGCGGGACTTCAAATAGGCAGGCGTATTTTTTGGCTAATACTGCCTGATAAGGCAGCGTTATCTGCACCTTTTCCCTGAGCTGGCTCTCACCCTCTTCGAAATAATTCTATTTTACAAGCTGGATGTCAACAGTACCTGTTTATGGAAGGTGACACCGGCTCCCCCCTGCCGCTGGTGTTATCGACGAGGAAGCACTAAGTGGGCGTGTGAGTATTTTTAAAGTACACTGCAAAAATAAAATAACAAGGGGGCCCCTGATTTATCCCCCTGTTAACACAATAACGAGGCTGCCACCTACAAATGTGCCGCTCTGTGCAGCATTCCCAGCTCTTCTGGACTCACCGTTAGAAGAAATCCTTGTTTCTCCTCGCGAGAGAAAATACGGAGGGTCTCTTGGAAATCAAACAATTTATTTTCCTGGTGTTTGCTGGCTGGATTTCAACTGCAAATTTTTGTTTCTTTTTTTGTTGTTGTTTGCGTGTTATGACAAGTGCTGCAGGTCCTGCGTTGTAGAGCGGGAGGCTGAAATTATCGTTTTCATCTAATTCTGACTCTCCTGAATCCAGTCACTGGATGTCAGAACCAGCGAGAAACCAAGAACTTCTTGAAAGTGTCTGCACAAGAACCATAATTTCCATATTAAACCATAATTTCCATACGAAACCATAATTTCCATATTAAAACCGTAATTTCCATATTAAAATTCCCATATTAAAACCTTTAATTGAGGTTTGTTTTTTTTTTTACTACAATCTCATGCACACACAGAGGACTGTGTAGAGGCAGGAATTAATCAATCCCAGTTTTTAAAGCACAGTGTTTCAGGGCTGATAATCAACATTTCACAGCAGCTTTCGAACCAATTTTTAGAGCTGCATAAACAATTTGTGTCACTGCCTAAAGCCAAACAGGCAAAACCCCAGGGGTGGATGTGTCCACCAGATGCTCCCAGGTGCCATGGCACATCTGGTAGCAACGTCCCTACTTTAGGTCCCCAAAACTCTTACAGAGAAATCTCTTTCTCTAATTTTCATTCCTGACTGTGACAACAGCTCCAAACAATTCCCACAAGGGTGTAGCTGCACTTGGAAAATCCGGGGCTTCAGTTTTCCTGCGCTGTGTGCAGAGGGTGGGGGTGGATTTGGGATTGGGGTGCTCTTAGAGCATTGCAGATCCTGCAAGCAATGACACAACGCAGGGAGAGAAGACAGAATTTGCATTTTGGGGTCAAACTTCAGGATGAAAAGGTGAGGGTATTATTTAAGCGATGGTAGGATTTATCTTACACTCAGGTAGTCTTCTAAACCTGCACATAAAATGAATTAATTATTACTGGCAAATTAGTCCTGGAGGTAGTGATAAAACTACTCCAACAATCAGTTCCAAGTTTGCCCAAATCTAGGATCAACGAACCAGAAGTCAGTGATGCCTTAATCTTAGTCCCAAAGAATAAAATCAGTTTGACCACACATTTGCCAAAACAAAAAATCAATTTATTTGCATTTATTTGTTTCTTGAAAAACTGTGATGCCAAACATTTTACATCTGGCCTATTTGATGTTCAAACACATCCAGCTTCCAACACCCTCAGATTTTTATTTGGATTTAGTGAGGGACTAACGGATAGAAGCATTTCTCTTATTTTATAATCCAAGTGCTTTCCTTGTATCCACTGAGGACACGGTTCATGCATGAGCAGAATCCCACTCCATCAGGGATTTCTGCTCATTTTCCTGCCAGAGCGTCCAAATGTTGTTTTCTGGAGAAAACAATGTGCCTGTGAGGTTTGCTGTGGTCAGGCAGCAGCAGCATCTTGTTCTGCGCTTAATGAGCTAATAAAGACGAGCCATGAAGAGACCTGGTACCAGACATAGCCCAGCTGTCCCAAAATTATTCCTCCTCCAGTTCCCTTCTACCGCCAGGCTGGGTTGTAACCCAGCCCAACGCTGGCCCAGATGAGGTTTTCCACGGACCACAGTGGGATTTGGGTCAGGCTCACGGTAGCTGAAAGCAAGCAATTACATTTAGAGGGAGGAAAGGAAGGAAAAACAGCTCAACAGCCTGAGCTGGGCCAAATTCTGGAGATGCACCAGGGAAAAATCGTCCCGTTGCTGCTTTTCTAAGGAAATGAGCATCCAGCACAGAGACACTGAATTCATTTAGGAATGATTTAAAATCGGCGTTCTGAGGGGGTGTGTGCACGCGGAAAAGCAGGTTTGAGACATAAATATATTCCTTTTGTTGACAGTGGAAGAAACTCTGTTTCCTTTGGTCCCAGAGAAGAGCAAACAGTTGCTCTGATAGTCTTGGCAAACGAAAAACTTTATTTTTATCAGACAGAGAAGGAAACCCTGTGCAGCCATTGCCAAGGAGTTACACACTACGTGACACGTCCCGTTTAGTCCCTCTGCTCCCAGCGAGGAATTCTCACAGCACATCTGGTTCACCGAGGGGTTTCTCATCACTCCCCTCCCCTTCTGGGTGGGAATGTCCAGGACAATCTTCCTTGGCTTGCACAGAGGAAAGGTTTCTTATAAAAGTGAAGATATTTTTAAGCAGTCACCAAGATCAGGGTGAGCATGTTGTCAGCTGTTTCCTGTGCTGTCCTGGATGGCAAAGTGACAGGACAAAGGACAATTACTTGAGATCTCTCGTGCAGGTGGCAGCTGAGGGTGAGGATGGTTGGGCAGCTGAGTGGGTGCAAGGCACCTCCTGCTCTTGATTTCTCTCTGGAAGAAAGGGCTGCCCATCTCCTGACTCATTTGGACCAGAACAAGGCCTCTGGAAAAGACAAATACTGAAAGGCAGCGTTTCCAAGGTGGAAATGCTCCCAGTTCTGAGCCTCCCAGCACTACAGTTAACCCTTCCCTTGTGCTGAGCTGAGACAGGCTCCTCTCTCCAAGGAGATAAATTCACTTCATGTGCAGGACTGAGCTGGAATCAGCTAAATAATCCCAGCTGGCCTCCAAATAGGGTTGGAAGGGCTGAAGAGAGTTGTCACTTCCAGCTTTATCTACCGAGGGAACAAGAAAGCTCCACCCCACATTTGTGCAACAGCAGAGATCGGCTCCATCACAAATACGGGATCTCTGCTGCACAGTTACAGGCCTCTTCTCTTCCCTCACTTGCCAAGAAAAGAAATTTTGCCTTCCTGCTTCATTCCACATTTTGCTACTTTAACTTTGATCCAGGGACCAGTGTTTTAAAACACCTGCATTCCCTGTTTTGCAATGAAACCTAAGGAAAACTCCAGGGATAGCCGCAGTTGGCCGCTGCGGGATTTCTGAACGTCTGGGCTTTCCGAGCTCTTTCTTTCTTTTTTTTCCCTCCCCAACAGCTGGCTCTTAGCAGGCAGACTGGTGCTTAAAGCGTCTGATATGATGTGAGAAAGCAAAATAATCACCTGCCAAGGATTTCATCTTCATAAAAGGCAAGGTGTAAGATCAAGTTTCAAAACGTGTAGGAGTTCGGCGCACGCTGTGACACCGCCGTGAACCCTGAGGAACCAATTTCTGTTAACTTTAAAAACACAACATTCATCTCCTTGCCCCTCCAGACCCTGGTTTTGGCAACGCTGGGCCATTCCGTGAGGATAACTCAAGGGAGAATGGAAAGGGGAGAAAAAAGAGGGAGAAAGGAAGCTTCAAAAACTACTGCGATCCACCAGCCACCTCCACCAGAGCTGCGTTCCTCTCTTCCATAATAATATTTGGGATCACCTCTCCTTTGCAGCTCAGCCAAAATCATTGGATTCACACTTGGTTAGCCAAGGAGAATTTGCCCGTGCACATGGATGATGGAAAATTGAGAATAAGAGCTTTCTGCTCAGTACACACATGAAGGGAGTGGGCTTTTTCCCAGGAAGAAAATTGTTTGGAGGCAGTTTAAACCTTAACAAAAAGCTGGCAGGGCAGCTGTCATGACAAAACTCTTCTGTTAACTAAGATGGACTTGTGTTGCCTTTGCAGCTTTGGAGAACTGAAGTTGTTGATTTACTTTTCATCTTTAATTAGGTTTTTTTGCCTCATTCGGCTCAGAAAGATAAAAAAGATTTAAGGATCTCAGTTGTTAAGACAGCGATTTTTCTGGCTGAATAAATATTTACATTGTTGCATATTATTTTTACTGGTTCACTGATGGATGGATGGATGGATGGATGGATGGATGGATGGATGGATGGAAGGAAATAACATTTATGTCTTTAGAGATAAACTGAATCTCTTCCTTCACTGATTCTCAATTCCACCTCTGCAAAATAAAACCAAAACACGTGGCAAAGGACATAACTCTGATTTAGTGGCCACCCAGCATATTTTTTCATCCCTGGATTCTAAAGCTTTTTCCAAAAGAGAAATCCACCCCCTCTGGAGATGGGGAAAGAGATTCCTGATATTTGGAAAGCCAAAACACTGGAATTGCCGTGGGCCAGTTTCATGTGTGGCTGTGAGGAAGAAGCTTTGGCCCATGGGGTTTATCTGCCTTGGGCACATTCCACCACCAGCAGTGATTCCAGCCTTTCCCCCCAAAACTGCACATAATTGTCCTTCCCTAAAGGAAAGTTGTCCTAAACCAAATGAAAACCCAGCTCTGAAGACTCTCTAAATAACGATCACGTACAATGTACTGGATCAAGGGAATCAGTGCAGGATTTTCCCCTTCTGCTCCAAATTTCGGGCATGATTTACAAAACGTTTCTCAGCTACATCAATTTCTGAAGATTTTTTTCTCACAAAGGTGCAGTCCTGACATCTCCCTGAGACCTTTTTACTGTCCGTCTCATAGGAACGCGCTCCTGGTGGGTTTTGCTGCAGCTGTGATGGGCTTGGGTGAAAGACAAGAAATTTGTTGCTTTTATTTCAGATTCGTATGCCTGGGAGCTTGGCTGATTTTAGCTCTATTACATCCATTAGATCTCTTTTAGATCTATTATTTGGACTAATAAGTGATATTAAGGAATTACCTCCTCCTATAAAATTTCCATGTCCCTTTACTCAGCAGATACGAACACCCCAGTGAGTGTTCCGCTACAAAATTGATCCTACTAATTAGTGAGTAATTACATGCATATGGGTTCATGTTTTAAACGTAAAAAGTGGGATTTGGGGAAAATTTTGGCGTGATCCCTGCAGGGCGTGAATGGGAATAGATCCACAGGGAGGCAGGATCAGCTAACTAGGCTTCTCCCCCTCCCCTTGATTTTCGTGTCTCGCCTCCTGTTTTGTGTGTTTCCAAAGGAGGACATGGTAATTACTTCATTAGGAAACTATTAGAAGGGAACAAGAGGAGATGAGTCACTCGCTTTTTGTCCCTTCTTTTATCTGATGGTGAGAAGCGAAGGAATTTTAAAAATCTTTTCTAGGTCACCGATCCTTCCAAGTGCTCGTGCCCATCTTCCCTCCTCCCTTCCCCCTCCTTGGCTCCAAGAGATTTTGCAGAGCCTGCTGTGGATGCAGGAATCTACCCACAAGGAGGCTTTTCCACAAGAAAAGCATTATTTCCTTTTCCTGTTTTGTTCTCTCTAGATAAGGAAAACCAGCTCATCAGTACATTTCTCCTCTTATAGTAATGATTTCTTGTGAATTACATTTTGGGGCTCTCAGGCTTTGGCTCAAAAGTTCTCTCATGTTGAAAGAACTGGATGAAAATATTTAAAGACAAGGAGAAACTCTTCAAATTTAAAAAAAAGCTTTTAAAAACCTGTATGTTGCACAATACTCCTCAATCCACATTTAGGTCCTCACTGATAATATATTAAAAATTTGTTTAATGTATTTAGGTTGCTTTCCTTTTCCATGGGATGTTTTCATTCTATCACTTCAACCACCATGTCAAGAATATAACAGAGAGAAGCCTCCAAATCCATATTTAAGCAGTAAAAGAAATGATCTGGTTCCCAGAAGAGCCGAACACTCTGCAGTCATGGGCAGGGATGAGGATTCCAGTCTGTTTTAAAATGGAAGCCTTAATATTTATTGCATCAGAAATGTATTTATCATCTTCTGGAAAGGAGATCTGGCACATTTTGGAGAAAGTTCCCTCAAAGAATGGGAACTGAGTCCCTTGCTGGCTATTTAATCACAGTATCAGCTTGCCCTGCTGTCTTCCAAGTCATTTTACCATTGACTTGCCAAAACATGTGAGGTCTCCTTGCCCCAGCTGCCAGTCGGATTAAAAGTGATTGACAAGGGATACAATTAAGGTCTGATTCAGAACTCACCAGGCTTAAATTCCTCTGGTAAGAAAATACTTTGATTCCACAAGAAAAAAAAACTAAAATGGCTCCTTGGGATAACCCTCATGAGTTAATATCTGAATATTCAAAGAGTATTGCAGCAACAGTCAAAAATCGAATGAAAAATGACTCTGAGCAGTGGCTGGTTCCAGTTCCTTGAAACAACAACAACAAAAACATGAGGCTTTGAGATCAGAATCTCTTGGTGTGATTTGCATATTGATACAGAGCAGATGTTTCAGAAACAAATGCTGCTACATCTGCTGATGGATTGGCTTCAGCTGCCTGCAGACTCCACCGTGAGGAGTTCAGCGGGGGAACAGCGTCACATTTGTCATTCTCATTGACTTTATAAGTCCTCTGTTGACCCAACAGCACCTGAATAATTTTTTTCTCTGCAGTAAATGAGAGATGGAAGCCTGCAGGGGCAGACGTGGGGAAGGGGGTATTTTTCCCAGATCACAGGAGAGGTTGGCTGAGGCTGAAAGGATGAGTTTTGCTGTTTGTTTTTACGCTGTTCTGCTCAGCTTTTTTTCCCTGACTTGGATAAAGGGCAGAAAATAAAAAAAAAGTGGTCAAAATATTGGTCCTGCTATTAAATAGTTGTCATTGTTTTATTTTCCTGTCAGCTTATCCTGATGTGGCCCCTCCCAGCATTTCTGGAGGAGATATGTGAACGCCCTCAGGAGTTTTGATGTTCCGGTGATGGATATTAAACCCTGAGCCTCAGGAGTGCCTTGCTCCAGAGTAAAATCTGGACAGTGAAATGCAAACAGTGATGATTTGAACGACAAATTTCTCAAGGGCTTTTTGAGGACAGATTTAGAGAAGGAAAAGCCAAGGGCATCCATGTGGACTGGGTGAAGTTTCTTCTAAATAACAACAAGCAAACTGAAGCGTCCCAAAGAAGCGAGGTCGCGTGGACAGCGCGTGTTTGCAGCTCCTGCCATGCACTGCCGTGTAATTAAAGCAGAAGGGCTGGGGGCTGTGCACAAAAATAGGGTGGAAATTCAGGGGCAAAAAGATTCCAGCTCTGCTCCTCAGGAGAAAGAATTTCCTTCGAGGTGCAGCACCGTAAATGTGCTGTACAAACAACACCCAGAATCCCGCATTAGAGAAAACCAAATAATAGGTGCCTAAGGAAATAGCTGGGATTTAGGGGGCTTAAACCCAGGCCCTGCTGTGATACAATAGCCTTATTAAGCATGATATTTTATATAGGATCTGGAGAGTTTGAAGGGTTTGCGCCGTGTTTGGGTAAGGATCAGGGGGATTTCGGGAGCTGTGACCTCATCCCGCATTTGATGCTATCGGAGCTCGGCGGCTGAAGGGCTGTGAGGTTTGGCCAACTGGAAGGCAGAGCCCAGAGCAGCTCTGCAGCCTCAGTGTTTACCAGCCTGGAGCCTATAATTGTTTTTTCGTGGGGGAAGTTCAAGGCCACCCAAAGAGCGTTTCACAGTGCTCACCAAACCAATAAATGCTGGAGTTAGGAAAGGCCACAAATTGGAGCTGCCGGCCAAGGCTTGGCTGCCTGGCTCCCTCGGACTTTAAAGAAAATTGTGGGGCTAAAACCTCCTGCACCTCTTGGAAAGCTTTGGGTTTCACCTACCCGCCAAAGCCAAAGCATCTGGAAGAGGAGAAAAGGTCCCCTGTGACCAGGAACAGCAATTTTCCTCGAAATGATTAGGTCTTTGCCAGCTCTGAAAGCTCTTGCATTATCATAGAATCACATAACCATGGAATGGTTTGGGCTGGGGGTGGAATTTAAAGTCCAGCCAGTTCCAACTCCCTGCCATGGGCAGGGACACTCTCCACTAGGCCAGGTTGCTCAAACTCTTCGGATTCCTGATGTTTGCCATGTGGGAAGGGATGGGTGGAGCAGGAGGAAGCAGGGAGCACATCGGGATGGTCCCATTGCACATCTGCCTGGTCTGTTGGTACCTAACTACACAAACGTGCATCCAAAATGCATGGTGGGAAGTGGGAAAGAAATATGGAAGCACTTACAGCAGTGAATCACCCTGGGGGTTTTTATAAAGCTTTAATTTTGCCTTAGAGCAAAAGGAAGAAGTCCCAAAGCTCAGGGAGCACCACAAAATGGGCAGCCTTCAAATGTCTGCCTTTGGGCCCAGTTAAATCACATGGCAAAGGATGTTTTCCATGTTAGTTTGGGATTCTCAGCTGATGTGAGATCACGAGTGGTAAATTGCGTCTGCATTGATTCTGCCTCAGAAATTGCACGATGGGATGAGGCGCTGCTCGGGTTTGGGCTTGCTTGCAAAGTTCTCCTTCACCGTCCTTATAAACACACACTCTAGATTAAATCAGACTTGCCTAGAGGCTCGATCCAGAATAAATTTCCAAAACTTGTGATGCTGGGACAGGACTCTGGAGCCATGGATACAGATTCCTTGGGGATTTCTTATTTTTTTCTATGTAAGAGCTTCCTATCAGCATAAATTCTGCATAACTCTGTTTTCAAACAGGTTAAGTGAGACTTTTAAGCACAGAAGAAAACTCAGACTTTTCAAAGTGTGAGATACATCAGATCCCTGGGCAGAACTTTGGGGCTGTTATGTCTGAATCGTGTCTTTATCTGGATATACTCAAGAAACTTTTCTCACGGGTAAAAACCAATATATCTATTTAAATCAAGAAGTTACCAACAAATTTATCTGTTTGGAAAGTCAAGGTGCTAAAATAAAGTCCTAAACTGTATTAAAGAATTTAAATACTTTGAGGTTTGCTGAGGACAACCAATGACTTTGATGTCCATTGGCTCAGGCTGTAACAGCACAGATAATCAGAGTGCCATTAATAAAATGTTCTTTCTGCCTGAAAATTAAATTAGCTGAGTCTGATACATTTTATATCCCTTGATGACCCAGCATGGCCAGAGCAAAGCGGGAATATAAAAGCCATCTGACGTACTTTGTCTTCGGCTGTTTTGGGAAGCTTCTCAGCTGACATGGGAAGCAAATGTTCCACAGTCTCATGGGGTCTTTCTTGGGGCTGGCTGGTTTATAGCTGGGAGAAAAAAAAAAAATCCTCAGCTGGTTTCAGTAGCTATTTGTTACCAACTTAAAGATCAGGTTCTTCAAGGTAAACCGAAAATGACAATTGGAAAATAAACATGAGCCACTTGGTGTGTGTCCTCCGTCGGGCTGAAATGTGACCCGTGTGGGGAGAGGTTAAAGGGTTAAATTGTGCCCTGCTCATTACGGGCTTGGAAAAAAATCCTGGGTAAACTCAGAGGGGTGAGGCAGCTCTGAAACCCCTCTTGCTGCTTCCTGTGGCTCTCCATGACATGTGATACCCACTTTCTTGAGTGTCATGGCTATCAACGGCTCAGGATTATAAGAACTGACGTCAAAAAGTGTCGAGCGGCCGCTCTCTCCTTGCTCTGGTTGTCACTCTGAGCTCAGAAGAAAAGCATCAGGGATTGTTTACACATGGCAAAGTTATTAAGGGCCCTCACGGAGGGGTTTAAAGGCTGCAGTCTCACCTGGAAGATGGCTGGCTTGATCTTAGCCCTTTCCTTCTGGCTGGAATACCTTCCTCATAAAAACTGAAATGGGCCCCAGAGAACATTTATGTTCCCCAGCCTCATCCCTCCCTCTGATTTAAACCAGCTCCCAGTAAGAGATTTAAGACCACCCTGAACAGAGCTGCTTGTCACGCTGCTCATTTAGGGTCAGAAAGCAGCAAAGCATTTCAGCATGTGCCCAGAGTATGGGCACCTGCTCAGTCCTGTTTCCTACTGACTCTGAGATGCTCCTGTCTGACAAAATTAAAGCATTCCCCTAAGACTGGCATTTAAATGTATATTTTTTTCCAAAAATAGAGTCTAAATATGGATTCCTGACAGTAGCTGGACTTCAGATGTTCATTTGTGAGATTCTTTGCCACAGGCTTTGGGGAGAAAAAGCCTCCTCTCCCAGCACACATTATTTTTCTTCTTCTGCAGAAAAAAAAAATCTTGCTTGGAAATTAGTAAAGAGAAATAACTCATTGAAGGATAACACCCAGTGGTGCTCATGGGACCCAGTCATCCCTGCTAGCAGACATCCAGAGGCAAAGTATTGATTCCTGGTCCCAAGTGGGCACTTTGAGGAAGCTCTTGAAATGTCTGTAAAATATCTGCCTGCTGTGGTCACATTTTCTCCTGGGATACTGGAGATCTCCTGCTTCCATCTGTGTTTTAGAGGCCTCACCTTTCCTGACAAGCACCCCAAAAAGTGAGAATTCAACAAGTTGAAATGACAAATGCTGATGTTTCCAAAATATTCCTTTTGACCAGAAATAATATTTTCCAGTCATCACGATCTGTCCGAAACTGCAATTTTTGGTGACCTATTTGTCTGTCGATAAAATGTTGCCTTGCTCAGCTCATTAGCTAATCGTGGTCAAATTTGGGGGTGAACATATGGTTAATGTTTTACACATGAGCCTAACTTGACTTCTTTTCAAGGAGAAGCCACTGGATCTTGGAAAATATCATCAAACTGCCAGCTTTTATTGGAGAACAAGTTAATAAAGGCTTGAATAAATCATGCTGAGCTTCTCTATGATGAGTCATGGAATAGAGATTTTCAGAGGTAACAAAATAGGCATTCACAGTGCAATTCCACTATTTTAGTATGGTATTGATTCTTTTTCATATTATCAGACACTTTGGATCCTCATTTTTCCTTTAGGAATGCTGTGCTTGTGCCTGTAGCTGTTCAGAGCTGATGTGGGTGAGGTCCAAGGGTGGATGAAGGGTGATCACAGCACATCTTGGTGTTTGTGTTTGTGTTATTCCTTCCTTCCTTACCTTACCAAGGTGAGGGACCACGTTCATGCCTTTCTTTATTTCCCTGTTGCATGTACCACCAAAAAAAGCCAGCCACCCATGAATTTATTTAAAATCATTCCAGGTTCATCCCTATCTTTCCCAACACATGAAAGAGCAACGTGGCTTAGCAGGAAAATCAGCCCATTCAGGATCAGGTGATTCAGCCTCAAGCTGTGACTTTGTCACTGATTTACACAGCAACTGCTGCGTTTGTTTTCCCCTCATTCTGGCCGCGTGTAAAACAGGGTTTATTTTCTTGGTTGTGGGTCTATTTCAGGAGCACACATTGTAAGAGCTCCTTCTCAAAGGGAGTTTTGCTATTTTAAGCCCAAGGCTTGTGTTCCAAAGCCTTGATGTCTCCCCGCAAACACTGCAGCGGCCAATTGCTTGTCACAGCCTAAGCTGCTTTATCAGCAACATGATCAATGGGCTCACCACAGCTGAGAGGCAGGAACGTTCCTCCTACAAGCCATTGCAGTTTTCCTCTGCTACTGCCCCATGTGGATAAACCATTAAAGGGAAAGGAGCAGCCCCAAGCTCTCCATCAGCACATTGCCACAGCAGATTATTCACATCCAGCAAAAGCCCTTCGGAAGATCCAATCCCAGTATTTCTCCAGAGCTTTCCTGAGCGTTTGGAAGACCTTTCTGCCATGGTGAAGGAGAATGAAGCAACCTGGTATCTGGACAATCAAAAGGAGAGATAGACAACAGCAGCACAACTTGGAAATCATCCAGTGTGCTCATTATTGGGAACTGTTTCCAGTGAGGAGGTACATAAATAAGAAAGGGATTTAAGTGGAGGAGGAGGTTTCTCTGTGACAATAGAAAGATGAAGTGTGGTAGTGTGACCTTTTCAGAATGCATTTAAACTTCCTCTGGCCCCCCTGGGCTGTCCCATATCTGTGTGGTTCACATTACTCTGCTCCCAGAAACATTTGCTTTTGAACAGGAGGGTGTTGTTAACCCTCCTCTCTTCAGGGTGACTTCTTCCAGAGGTCCAACCAAGCTCCTTTCTAGTTCTGCCGCTGTCTCCCCTTGCCCAACTGTTTAAAATATTCTGTTTTCCTTTTCCAGGTCGGAGGGGGTTGTATATTTAAATTTCTCACGCCTGTTAAAGCTTGGACAGGTCCCGTTACAAAGTCAATACCCAGGAATGGAAAACATCTTCCAAAGTTTCAAGCAAATTCTGGCCATATTTAGCAGGCGGTGTTTGACTTTGCTCCCCGTCCATAAACTCCATGCTAATAGAAAGGCTTTGCTACGTCTGGATCCTGCCTGGCCTGTGATTGTAGATAAGTTTTGACCCAGAGAGGGGCTGCGGATTGGTTTGGGTTGCACATTTTCCCCTCTCACCTCTGACACGGCCAATACACGATAACAAGAGGAGGGAGCTCCCCGAGGGACGGCGCTCAGGGTCGCCGCGGATTAAACGTTCTCAGGCACGACTCCTTCCAAAGGCGGGAGCAGGAAAGACCTCAAAGAGCCAGAGCCTGCTGATTAAGGGGCTTGAAGGATTTTCCAATCCCATCTCGTGGAGCTACTTGCTCTACAACCACCCAAAATGTGCTTTGACAGAGGCTCAAGTTTGCTATTTAAAGATCAGCGACAGCAGAGGAAGGCTGAGAGATGTTTGTTTCACTTTGCCCTCTCACTCAAGCTGGATTTTTTTTGCTAATGTTTTAGGAATGTTTCCTTATCAGGATTATAAAAAATAATACAGCTAGCACTTTGGCAGTCAAAAAGGACAATATAGATTAGAAAATGATTTAGTGCCCTTATTTCACTGACTAACCCAGATTGCCTGATCTCAGGAGCAATTATCCATGTGAGTAATTCTCCTGCGTGAAGATCTTTGTTGAAATCAGTGGAAGTGTTTGTGCAAGCACAGTTACATAGCTGCAGATTCAGGCCTCAATTTCCTCATGTTGAATTTAAGAGCAGATTGTTTCCTTTATAACTTCTTTTTTCAGTGAAAAACAGCTCCCTTCAGAGGATGACGTTAAGTGGAAATGCTGCATTTTGATGAAAATTCTCTGTATCCCTTAACTAAATGTTAATATAAGGAATTTGTTGCATGGAGTTCCTCCTCCAGACTTAACTGTGATTATAAGCAATTCTCAGTAGATTTATGACTCTTTTATGTGGCTCTTCTTGACCATTTTCATGAGCTTTGAGAACTTCATAGTTCCACTAAAACCAAAAGATTTTCACCAGTTCTCACCACTCGTTTTTGGGGTGATACCACCAAAGGTTGGTGGCCTAAAAAACGCAGAAAAGAGTGAAAAAACTTGCAAAACAAACTTGGAATCTGCACAAAGCTAAAAAGGGACAGATGAAAATGGCATAATTAACAAATCAATTAAACAAATTACCAAAAGCACGATATTTACCTACGAAATACAGGAAATTCCTGCTAAAACCACCAGAGACATCATTATTGCTACTGATATAATTTAAATGATGCTGGGGTATGGGAGTGATAGACAGGTAAACAAGCCCTGGGTTTAAAGACGTGAATTCTGGCATTTTCCTCCACTGCATTTGTGAATAAAACCACAGTAGCTACTCCAAAATGCGCCCTCTGACATCAGAATATGCTTTAAACTGTGATTCAGGGTGTCATGGCATGAGCTTCATGTTTCAGAAAGGTTTCCACAAACTTGGGCTCGTTATTCCATGGCAATTTATTAACACTTCCAGGCATGAGTGCTTCAGGCAAAACAGAACGAGGAGCTTGACCCTGCTCACTAACAATGCCCACACTTGGATACCAAGCTGGTGATTTCAGTGCAGCCCTTCCATGCAGAATTCTGGGAGACTTTAGCTTCAAGAAAGAAAAACAACTTTAAAAGTCACCTCCCAATAAAAGGAGGTTAGGCGGGATTATTCTAAGGTCCCACCTGACTTAGAAATGTACAAATGCATGTATGCGCTTGGATAATTTTAGAACTTTTGTGAAGTCGAAAGGCACATTTTCAGATAAGTGCTAGGAACACTTGGCAAGCCCGTTTGAAACATGCTGTAAGAGTTTTGGACATGGCGTGTGTTTATAAACCACAAAAAAATACATTCTACTCTTGTTTTGTCTCAGCATTAATGGTCAGCTACACTGAGAATATTTAGAAGAAACTCCAGCCACGTTTCGGAGGATAAATCTGGGAGCTGCACGTCCACCTCACTGCGGGACAACATTTTACTCTGATTACTTTAAATTTTCCCTGGCTGAAAGCAACGAGAATCACCTGAGAAGTGACAGCAGCTCCTATTTAAACAGCAAAGCTCCATTTCAAAACCTTCTCTGTCCCAGCGTGGCAGAGTAATACAGATGCCTTTGGGGCTCTCCAGCATTTTCACAGAGAGCCCATTAACTTGGATCCAAATCTGTGCTTGGCCAGACATTTCAAGTCCACAGAGAAAAGATCTGAAAAGCTTTATCTGAGCCTGATAACCATCACAGCTAAAGTATGGCTTGGCTCCTAATTTACATCATTGCAGAGGGAAGGAGAACTGGTCCCGTTGTGCTGATAAAGTTCTAGCAAAGTGAAACCAAATAAATCTTGGAGATGCCATCAGCTTGTTTGTTTGCTTGCTTGTTGTCCGATGACATCAGCCGAGGGCCCAGTTTATCTTTATTTTAACTTGAATCGGATCCTTGTCAGGCTTTGCCAGAGCTGTGCCAAAGGCACGTAGCAAAGCCACATGAAATTCATCCAGTTTGATGTTTTCTTTGTAAATGCTCTCAAATGGGCTTGACTCTGTCCCAGAGGATCATTAAAGTTCCTGAACTTTCTGGGGCGAGCGCGACCAAGTTCAAAGCAAATCTGGGCTTGATTTATGGCTCTGATTGGAGACCAAGGAAAAGTCAAATTTACAGTCTGAGCTTTATGTTGAGTTTCTTGTGCACTCTCAGTCTGAAACTTGAAGCAAACCTCAGGGGGTTGGAAGTCCAGGAACACTGAACCCATTGCTGGTACGACGCTCAGCTGGCGAGAGCTGGCACGGCCTGAGGAGCTCCTTGGCAGCTCACGCAGCCTGAGGACTTTGCTCCGGTGCCAAATGAAGCAGTTTGCTGTTAGAAGCGTTTAAAAGATGAATAAAGTGACACTGGAACCCGGCTAAATATCTTCTTCAGAGATAAGCTGTGGTGTTTTATAGGAGTTGGGCTGGTAGAACATCAGCTCCCACCACCCCAAGCATTTTGAAGCATTCCAAGCTGAAGCAAGGGGCATTAATTACAATCAGAATCACAGGAATGAGAAAGCCGTGCCTGGTAAAAAGGGCAGCAACAAGCCTGCAAAATTTGGGAGTGTTTTGGGAACACCGTGGCACCATTTTGATGCCAAAAGTGGAGGGCTTAGGGGAAGTAGGTGTTGTGCCGTTGTCACTTTTTATGGATGGCGGTCCTGGAGAACAATGCTCCAGCAGGAGCCACTGGGAGGGGAGCCAAGTGGAAATATCCCATCAGAGCCAGTGTTTGCTGCGAGGCTGAAGCCTCGGTGCCTTGCCATGACTTCACTGACACAAAGTGCCTGGAACAAAAGAACAATGCATTCAGGCTTGGAAGAGTTCTCCTTGTTTGAATGCGTAATAGTGCTCATTGGACAATGAACCCCTTGTAAGATCATGGAAAAACCATTGTGGAAGGTCTGGAATACCTTTGTGCTGCCAACCCTGGCCTAGATTATTGCAGATATTATTTCAAAGTGTTTCTGAGGGTTTGAATGTTCAGCTTGTTTCCGCAGGAATCGCCCGTGTCAATGATTTTCTGTTAATCCCGATCCTTGCTTTGCTCCGTATATCCTGATAGGAGTTAATTCCAAGACGATGAGCTGGAATCAGTGTTTTTCTTGGAAAAAAAAACATTCCGAGTCACCAGCATTCCCCTAGCCACGAGTACAGTTGTGGAGCACAATGAGGAAGTCTGTTTGAAGGAACTGTCTGCTCGTCCGGGATTGTCCTGGGGGAAAGACACCCATGGCTCCAGCCCAGGAGTGAACTCACCCTCAGGAGTCCAGGATTGCTCAGCATCCCCACATGGGAATGGGTTGCCACAGCCTACAAGGAGTCATTGTGTGAAACCATCCAAGTCATCCTGGGTTGGGATAAATCGGGTAAATAAAGAACCTGTCACACACCAGGCTGTGAGCCCAGTCCTCACTTTGAGCTGAAGAGACCTGGGTGCTCTTGACTCCTGGATTTGTTTGTGCAGCACAACAAAAAACAAAAAGGAGGTTTAAGCCATGGCTTAATGGAGACCTCAGTCAAGAGTTAGTTTTAATCCCGTTTTTCTTCCCCTTCCTTTAAAAATTTCCTTCCAAGAGTGGCCTAAAATATGAAGTTGGTGACTTGTCAAAAATCTCCCAACCAGTTCTGTTCACCAGTAGAAAGGACAATCAGGAACGCCCACTTTTCCTGGAGACTCACAGCTCAGCTGAAATGGACCTTCATAGCCCACATCAGCATTTTTCTGGTGTTGTTACAGCAGGAGAGGTGAGCTTGACCCATGGAATGGGAACAAAAAGGAGACAATTCCCTTTGGATTTATTTTCTCCCAGAAATCCAGTCACTGATGCAGGGTTTAAGAATCCCTATAGCTGTACACATCCTTCTGCATCATTTCCATCAGCTCCCACCTTTTAAATCAAGATGCCAAAACTCCTGTAATTCCCCCAGTCCTCTGCCTTCTACTAAAAATTAGTGTGTGGAAGAAGGAACAGGCGCAAAAGGAGGCACACACCAAAGCCTGCATGTGCCAGATGAGGATCAGTGCCCAGCTGCTGTTATCAGAACAGATATTGTGCCTGCTGACAGCAAACCTGCAAAAGTTAGGCTTTTCAACATTTCTTGGTACCAGGAGGTGTGATCTGGTTTGGATGCTGAGGGGGAAGAAATCGCAGTGTCCAGACAGACAAATTCAGGACTTTTGCTATCAGACATGATGCAAGTGGAGAACGCTCTGCCTGTGCTGCGTGGGGAAGGAAAATGAAATATTGGACATTAAAGCATTGTCTCATTGCAGTTCTGTTAAATGAGTTGGACAGTGAGCACATCCAAACAAAAAAATCTTTTAATGCTTTTTGACTCAAGCAAATCCTGGCTTTTTCTTTAACACTTTGGTGATTTTAATCCCCTTTCCAGCTCTCTGAGGGAGCTGGACGCACCTTTTGAGAGCTGGACACCATCAGTGGCACAGCGGCATTGCTGTATTTGCTTGAGCACAGCAGGACCCTCACAGAGCCCCGGGTGCAGGAGAAACAGATCCAGCCCAGGTGACAGCAGGGACAGGTTTGTCCAGAGCCAGCTGTGTAAATAAAGGGCCCTCCTGTCCTGGATCCAGCTGTGTCTTTTCCAGATGTGACTGTGACCTTCTGCTCTTCACCACCTACCTCATGGTGGCTGCTGGCCACTTCCTAAAAATGCCCAGCAAAGCCGCCAGAGTTCTCCAAGCCATCCATTTTTAAATAATCTCCTTTCATACCTGACCTGGATTTGGGAGAGCCCACATGGCCAATTCCACCAGGAGAAAGGAATGGGAGAGGAGGAAAATTGAAAAAACCCTCAGTATTTGCAGAATGAGAGCAAGTCTCCAGCTGCACACAGCTATTCTCACGCACTTCCACCTTGAACCTCACACATGACCCCAATGAAATCAGCAAAATTGGTCTTTTGCAGAATTAAACTTCATTTCTAAACATGAAACCTTCTTTTTGCATTGAGCTGAATGGTTGGTTAATTCTCAGTCTCCAAATATAATACAAATCACTCGAGCTCTTTGGCACGAGTGATGGCTTGATTAATATTTTTGGCATTTTTAGTGGGACTCTTAAATAATACAAGTGGCATCTGAATGGAAATTGGAACAGGCCAGTGAGAGGAACAGTGCTTTTAAGGCTTTTCAGAATTAGCAAAAGCCTCCAAAATGTCAGAAGATGTTAAAAATTTGAAACCAGTTGAGGTCTTATTTTTAAAACCGTGTCAGAATTAATTTGTCCTTCATTTGTGTTTTTTCTCTCCAGAGCTGCCATTCTGAGTGAGGGAGGCAGTAAAATTCCAAGTGATCCCACAACCCACAGCTCCTGCCTCCATTTCCACACAGCTCGGAGCAGGTCAGGTATGTTCCTCCCAGCACTGTTTATGATGCTTGACATTGTTACATCATCATTAAAAATCTCTTCACTGATGTGAAAAACACATTTTGGAGCTTTCTAGACCATTTATTTTGTCAGCTCTGTGGGTATACAGTGGACTGTCCTCCCTCCCAGGCAATGCCGGTGTAACTGGATCCAAAGAAAATTCTTCAAACTTTATTGGCCACGGAAAACTAAAGTCAATTGGTTAAAAGAAAAGTGTTTATTATGTTTACTCTGGCATCCTAACCATGCAGAATTATTAATCATTAAGATCCAGATATGTGGAGTTTCCTTTTTTTTTTCCCCTAAGCCGAGCTTTGCCAATTCATTAAACATCATTAAGTTGAAATAAGCCTCAGCAAGAACGTTTTTACCTCATCTTTAAAAATTCTTTTCTGTTATCGTGCTGCACTTGCTGAGCTCCATACTCACCACTTTATTCCTGAGGGTTGAAACACTTCTTCCTCTTGTCCTGAATAATTTCTGGGGGGTCCTAAAGATCCACCAATTTCCATTGATCTCATTTTGAGCTGAACCCAACTGAAGAATTGGAAAAGTGCAGATTTTTCTCCCTTATCCTCCTTTTATAAAGTAAATTACCACCAATGTGGTCCCTCCATACACAGGGCGTATTAAAGGAAATAAATTCACAGATTCAACACCAATGAATCATTCTGGTTTCACTGGATCTCCATTCTCTGCTGAAATGTTTTCTCTCGAGAGCAATCGCAGAGGTTTTGGAGGGAAACAGCCTCTCTCAACCTCACCAGCAATCGGAGCCTCGTTGCACTTCCAGTCCTGGCACAGGCTCCCTCTCCGAGTGGCCCCTGGTTATCCCTCAGGCCGGATGGTTCAGTGCATTATAGTCCTGGTAACAGGAGATTGGCACCATTCCTCCAGCTCTGCTTTAATAGTGACAATATAACTGCTGAAACAATATTTTGGTTCCACTGACGTACGTAAAAACGCTCTGGCCAGGGCTGCCAGGAGCTCTATTTCCCCCCTTTCCCAGCTGATAGCTCTGAGGAAGAGCTGAAATCCCAAACGAGTGCATCTCCTGCAGGTTTTCTTTCATCAGAGATCATCCTTTGACAAAGCCTCAAAGAGATCCCCCCGGAATGTGTGAGCAGGAGCAGAGGAATTACAGGGCCCTGTATAAACTGAATTAATAACGGCCTGATCCACGTGGGAGCTCTGTCCCTGCTGGTGTGTTCACACTGCTGTGGGATATGGAGGTGCTCCAGAGGGCCTTAAACAACTTCACTCAGGTAATAGGGGAATTCAGTCAGAAGAGCATGGGATCATTGATCCTGCCCAAAGGTGGCCCAGTTCGGGCTTTGGACTCCCTTCCTTGATATCCAGGGCACGCCAGGATTTCGCACTGAAATTCGAACATCTTGGGTAACTTCGGCTTTAGATAAATGTTGATCCAGTGAAGGGTAGAAAAAAGAGCAAGGTTTCCTCTCCAAATGCAAATGTAAGAAATTCATCTTCCCAAAAATGTGCTGACCCCAGAGTGGTGGCCAACAATGGCACCTCCACGTTGACATAACCGCACTTGACAGCGCCCAGTAAGGACGTAATTCAGCGCTATATTAGATAACCTACAAAAAAACTTAAACCGTGACCTTTCCTTCCTCCCTTCCCCTCCTTTTTTTCCTGAGGGGGAGGCTGTAGGGCTGGATCTGGGAATTAGAAAGCAACATGGGTGGTGACCCCCTGGTGCCAAGACTGTCATGAAGAATTATCCATATGTTGTGTTCTGTGCATGTTGGGAGGTCCCAACCCTGAACACCACAACTGTTTTCCAGCCTGCACAGCTCAGCATGCCCAGGAGAACCATTTAGGAAGAAAGAAATGCCTGGAAAGCACAGCCAAAAGGGGCTGCCCTGTTGGTTTGTTTTCAACTGCAAAGCCAGCCAGGCCACCGTGCTGTGGCACTAAGGCCAGGTTTGTCACCTTCTGAAAAGCCCTCACAAACACCCTCAGCAGCTGTGCTGTGACCAAATTCATTGTTCTACCAGCTGGGAGACACCAGCAAATGCCCTCATGCTCTGTCACCCACTGGGAAATCCCTTTCCCAGACAACTGGTGGGCCAAGAGAAAACCGAGGGCCATGGCTAAGCTTGGAACAATTTTCTTGGTAGAAGGATGTGGAGCACTGGGAAAGGGCACCCACTGCCTGGGGAAGCAGCTGGGCTCCTCAGGCAGCTGTTTGGGATCTCACAGAACAGACATGAGCAGGTATCTCCCCCCTACTTTCCTCCATCCATCACTGAGCTTTACTGGCGACTCGCATTTTTGTTGTCTAATTAAAGCTTCTGTCAGGTGCTTTTAAATTATAGCCCCGATTAGGGACTTTAGATCCAAATTCAGCAGGTTTTGGAACCTGCCATTTTATTTAATTACTTGCAGTAAATTATTTTGACACCCTCAATTAACAATGTCCATCACCTCGGCCTGGCGACGATGAGTGCGAGGAATTTGCCATTTGATCTGTTTTGTCTGCTGGAAGGGTGCAAAGTAGACAAAAAATTCCACCTCTGCACAAACCCAGTGGGAATTTTAGCAAGTTCCACCCCACAGATTAGAAAATATTAATAATTTCCTTCCGTCTGTTGATATTTGGTTGCTAAAACTAAGGGTGCATTTTGAATTGATGAAACCGTTGCTGCACAAGCAGACGTGGAGCAGGTCACTGATGGAAGGACAGGATGGTCCTTCCTGGGTGTGATGGTTTAACCACTCTTTCAGAAACAGGATTGCACCCTGGGAAGCTCATTTAGGTGTTAAATATTTATCCACCTACAACAGTCAAGTTCCCATTCCATCCACCCATTCCCAGCCCTGGATGGCGCCTGCAATTCCCTCTTTGGGGAGGAGTCATTCCCTGAACATCCCAAAGGACACTGAGTGTGGGTCATCCTGTGAACTTCATGCTTTGCTGTTTCACTGGGCAGAGCAATATTAAACTCCAGTGTTCCCCCTCGCTTTAACAACCTTGGGGGTGTTGATGATGGAGCTAATTAGCCATGTTCTCTAATTTATTAAAATCATAAATATCTCACATCAAGGGTTTCTTAGGGGGGAGAGAGAAGAAGGGGGTGGGAAGGTTAAAGGGAGACAACTGCATGAAATTCTTCGGCTGATTAAATGTTCCATAAGATGCAGCAGTATTTTACCTCTCTTAAGTGATTCGGTGGCACATCAGACTTGGCACCTCATTCTTCACCCTGTTTGTTTTTAATTATGGCCATTATTTTATTTACCTTGGATAACATTGGGGCCTGGTATGGTTGGCTGGAAAAGCCAAAGAGCACAGAATCATTTCGGTGTCAGAAGCTTAAATAAAGGGAAAAGGAGTAGCAAAGCCATAAAAAAGATGGAGTTAGGAAGATGTGTTATATTGCTCTGCCGTGGAAGCTCTAGGAGAATTCTTAGTACAGTATGTAGAGAGACTTATGGATTTTTTGGGAAGTAATCTGATATCCAAACCTTATTTCTAACAAACAAATTCGGGTATTTGCTGCCTGAAATAGATCACCTTCACTCTTTAAAAAATTACAGTTTCAAAAAATCTTCGTATTTCTCACGTAAAATTAATGTCGTGGCAATTGCAGATTTCACCAAATAAAGGGCAAGGAAGGAGCCTAAATTCTGACATGGAAGGAAAATTATTTTCCATCCGTTGCCACAACTGCTAAAAATTTAATAGATTATTTTCAACTGTGACTGTAGTCCTTGTTTTCTTGTGGATGCTCCATGCCCGTGGTCACGTGGAATTGTAGATTCTCCATGGGAAACCATAAATGTGGTGCACTCTGCCCGTGAGGAGCTGCCTGGGTTGCTGTGGTGGCTGATTTGAAGCTGTCGGGAGCAGCAAAGTGTGCCTCAGTTTCCCTGTGCACGGTGGAGTTGGATCCTTATCTTCTGGCTTGGGGTGGGAGAAAAAGGGAGCATTTGGGAAAGACAAAGCTTGTGGGGCTCAGGTACTGCAGCGCCTTTTATCAGCTGCAGAAGCCTGCAGACATTGTAAATCATAAAGGAGGAGCATGAGAGGAGGAACTGATCCTGGAATGTGAGAGGTGAGATAAAATAAACGGAAAACACCAGGGCTAAAATCCCAGCTCATTCCAGCCCAGCCCCGGCTGATGCCGGGGATGCGATTTCCCTCAGCAGCAGCAGATAAAGGGGCAGACAAAATGATGCTGAAATACCTGGGATTACCTGTCCTCCTCTTCCCCTTTCCAAATATCCCCTCCCTGCATCCCCAGCGTGGGAGATGCCAGAGATACCCGGCCCTTTGTCGGGGGATGCCTGGGCAGATGCAATCTGTTCCTCATTGTCCCGTAATAGCTCGATTATCCGCGGGTGAAAATGCAGAGTGGTTGTGCCCAACGAACCATGAAATTGCCACTGCTCCGAGGAGCCATTCATCATCAGCCCTTTAGAGACAGCGGGGCGCAGTGGGAGACGCGGGGCAGGTATTCACCCAGAGCCGGGATGCTGGAATGCACCGGGGAGGGTCCCGCGCTGAACTTTCCAAGGAAGAAATGAACCCTGGAAGACGATGCACAGGAAGATCTTCCTGGGGAATCGTGAGCGCGGCAACGCCGGGAGATAAATGCCTGCAGAGCCTGAGGAACACATTAGGAACGTTGCTGGAGGGACATGGATGAGGGTTTTTTTTTTGCTTCCTCTTCAGCCGAGAGGAAATTTGGGTAACGCCATTAAGTTTTAATTCCGCTGGGGTCAGGCCGTGTATTTTGTGTCAAAGCCATGGTTAAAATGTGAGCGAGCAACTTCCAGAGCTGCACGAGGAATCTGGACACAGACGGGCCTCCCTGGGGTGGATTCCTCTTTTAATGACCCTGGCCTCAAGCTTAGGAACTAATTTATAAGATAAATCTAATTCCTTCTTGGAAACTGCTGCCCAAATCTCTTTGTGCCAGGAGTTCCCACAGAGCTGAGCTGAGGATGGGATCCTTCCCCACTCGCCAAGCTGTGATGACTGAGCCACCCCACTGGGTCAGGTATTCATCCCAGAATCCTCAAGCTTATCTAAAAGTTTTTGTTATCACCATCAGAGGAGAAGCAGGAGCTCAGTTTCACTCTGCAGGAACAGCTCCAGGAGCTCTGACATGGGCATGTGTATGGTCTTATCAAATAAATGAATATATTTGCACCTCAGAAGATAAGAAAGCTGATTTCAGCTGAATTTAGCTTAAAAGTACAAATCCATCCCAAGTCAACTGAGTTTCCCACTGCTGGTGGCAAGGGCTGGTATTTTGCCTGGTGCTTATCAGCTCAGCCAGTCCAGCAGGAGCTTGGTGAGCTGGATAAAAGGGGAGAGCTGAAATTTGGGGGGGCAAAAGACTCTGCAAATAAATAGGGAGAGCGAGGTTTGTGAGCTCCTCCCTTCCTGCTCCAATCCAGGAGTTTCGAAACTTGATACAGAGAATCCTATGGGGCCTTAGAGGAAAGGAATTTACTCCCACCCATCCTGGGTTCAGCCTAACTCCTCATTTTTTTGTTATTTGAGCCTACGGCCTGGAAAAGTGTCTGCAGATTTTCTGCCCAGAGACTCATCCCACCCTAACCCTGTGCTCCTCCGTCCCTCTGGCAGAAAGGCCACCTGTGGCAGAGGGGCTCCCACAGCTCCGACCCCGTAGCATCCCTGCACTGCCCCACACGCGGGGGCAAAAAAATCTGCCATTGGCAGGGATTTCCTCCTGGATTTATAAATACCACGGACTCAGGGATCCTGTGCAAAGGGCCTTTCTGCTCAGAAATCACTCAAAACTTCCAGGAATTCGGTTCAATAAGTTTTCTCCACGCCACATTAGTTACTGAAATGAAGTCCCCAGGGTTGGAGATGGCTTTGCCTTTATGGGGAATTGTAAATTGCTGGGACACTGCTTTGAATCCTGCTCTTTATCCAAAGCACTGGGGTGTGTTGTCCCATTAAATGAGCGGTCACTGCCAGATCTCTGGCTGGATTCTAGCAGTCCCTTCTGATGAGTGTTTTATTAACTGGAGAAACGATGAGGTTTTATGGCAATTCCAAATCATGTGACGGTTTGTTGAATAAATCAGATTTTACAAGACTTGGCGCCCATTTATCCAGTCTCCATCATCCGAATTGTCGTGGGGTGGATTTTACCCAGGGAGACGTGTGAGATAAATGCTTTAATTTCTCTTTAGCTTTTCAGCCCATGATGTACATTCATGCTGGAGCCCGCTGCTGCGTGATGAGGAAGTGTTGTGGCCTCTGAATATAAGAACACTGTCCTCTGTTGATCAGAAAGGAAACAACTGCTGCTCGTACAGCAGAAAACCCTGGCAAAAAAAATTCCCACTGAGAAAATCAGCCTGGTTCTCATAATTCCCTTCCATGGCTATTCACAGCCTGGGATACCTTTGGAAATCTTTGGGATTTGGGGGCTCTTAGATCATTCATAAATCATATATCACACCTGTTCATGTGTTTTGGCCAAAGAAGTGATACATGGGATTGATCCAGAGCTTTCCAGTTATTTGTAGTTCAGATTTTAGCAGGCAGAAAAAGAAATGTCCCGCTCCCTAAAAATGATGCTGGAAAGAGAAGTGAAAAGGGAGGTGAAATGAGTCAAAATGAGCAAATAAAGTGCATTTTGAAAAATTCAGGGAGAGACGACACTGGGCCTGGCCACAGCCTGCGTTAAACACAGCATCTCTCGGCTCTTCCCTCTGTGCAACCCCCCACTCCAGCAGCTCCCTCTCCCCTTGACAAGGAAAAACCCAAACGCAGATGAGTTTTCTGGGAACAGAGACGTGAGCAGCTGAGTCAATAGCTGGGTGCGATCCCCACGAGCTGCCCTGGGAAGCACCGGGAGGAGGA
>VZTI01004617.1:140950-199646 GCA_013397865.1 Struthidea cinerea | reverse complement strand
GGGTTTCCTGGCGCTGTGGGAAAGAAGCACTCGCTGGTTCGTTTACGCTCCGTAAAATATTCCTGAGGGGGTTTCACCATTAAAAGGCTTGCATGGACTTGCAGATAAAAATGCCTTGCTCCTGCGTCGCCCTTTTGTGGAGATGCGGCAGTCGGGGGATTCCTGAAGGGTTAAATTGTGATCAGGTTTGGTTAAAAGAGGAATGTTGCCTCCTCAGCCTTCCTTACTCCCAAGTAAAAAAACCTTGGAGCTGGTTTCTGACGCAGAGAACCAAACACCTGATGGCAGCACATGGAAAGATTCTTCAGTGCGTTTGTAGCAGCTCCACGCTCCACGTTATTGAAATGGCTGGAGGGATTGGGGCTTTCTTTTCAAATGCTTACAGTTTGATACCTGGAGTCACCAGACAGCTGCCGGGGTCTTGTGGTGCTTGTTTATAATTCTTTACTTTTCGATCCTTTTGCGTTAAAACGCAAGGCACCTCCGATTTAAGATTCCATTCAAGGAGAAGAACTCACCCTGCCCTTAGCGGGTCCTGAATGATGCCTTGAGAAAAAGGAGAGATGAGCGGGGAAGGATTCAAAAACAACCTGAGGCAGCAAAGATGCAGGGTATCATCTGAAGTAGATCAAAATGACTTGCAGACATCCAGTTCGTGCTGCTGGTTCATTGTGCGATGTTTGACTCTGGAATCCAGGCAGTTTTATCATTTATCCCATTGGTTTAGGCAATGTGGCAAAGGAGCTGCTGCTTTGGGAGCCCATTTATTAACAAATGTTTGCATTTTTAAATCAAAAGGCTTAATAGGATCATTTTGGCTGATGCCAACCCACCAATATGGCAGAGGGGAGGCTTTCAGCACTGAACTGTTTGTTCTTAGAGGGCAAAAATATCTTTTCCTGCCAAGCAGACCCTGGCACTGCTTCCTTCTCACTCAGAGCCCTCTGCAGCTCCACATCCCAGTTCTCTGCTTTCCTTAAATCTGTAATCCAAAGGTTTGAGGGCGTCTGGGCTGTGCTTCAGATTTCCTCGCAAGGTAGGTGAGAAAAATGAGGATTTGGGTGGGTTCATATTCACCAAATGGCTCCAGATTCACTGGGTAGGTTAAAATCGCTGTCCTGGAGTGGATCACCCAAAGTTCAGACTTCCTTTGAAGGCCAAGTTCTCCAAACCTTCCTTAATTCTGTCATTGTGATCCATTTTGGATTCACATCTCCACAGTCTTCTCAAAGCATGGTGCCCACAAACCACCACAACTGGTGGGTAAGGGAGAAAAAATAACTTTATGTGCGACGCATCTGTTTATTTCTCTAGGGTGAGCTTTATTTTCTTGGCCTCTGCCGGTCTTTACCCAAGGCACTCCTGTGAAACAACTGACTGCTGGAGGGCTCTGTGGTTGTATCCCTCTAATCCAGCTCCCCCTGGGACTCAAACGAGAGCAGAATTGAGTCCTTACGAAGCACGACAGGCTTGAAAAGTTCATTCCCGTTTTAGAGATTTCTAATCCCAGCGAGTCCTCAGATGGAAGGTTTTCCACAGGCTGTAGAGGACTTGAAATCAAGATGGGAAGGGGGCATTTTGCTGGCAGCAGAGGGACAAATGTCAGTGCCAGGGGGATTACAGAGCTGAAAAATATTTTCTTCACGGTGAATTTTGGAGACAAACAAGGGAAAAGCACCAGAAACCCTCGTGCACAGACAAATTCAGTGGCTGCAGCTTGCTGAGACTGAATTTTGCTGTTGAAGAGCCAGAACGTTGTTGTCAGAACTATGTGAGCCCAATCAAGCTCGCTGCCATGGGGGTGGATCACTGAGGCCAGGTCAAGCCGGGATACAGGGAGGTGAGAAAGAGAAAGAAGCACAGAGCTGACATGAAGGATGGGGACAAGCCCTAGAAATGCATGTGGCAGAAGATTAAGCTGTCCCCAGAGCTTTGGAAGCACCGTGGGACACGACATCTGGCCACCAGCTGCTGCTCCAGGAGAGGCAACAATCTCTGTGCTGCATCCACCAGCCCCACTCAGGTGTCCCAGGAATGGATATCCCAGCAGGAATGGACACATGGGTGGATTCTGGTTGGACTGGGAGTCCCAGGAAGAGATGAAATAAACCCAACTCAGCCCAGAAGGGAGGTGGGGGACTGAACACAGGGGAGCTGCTCTGGAACACGAGCAGAAGGTTTCTAGGCAGGCTCAGGAGCAGCAGCAGTGGCTCTGAGCCAGCTCCCATCAGCAGCACACAATTTGTCTCCGAGCGCGGTTGTGCCTCCCCAGGCCCTTAAATAGCTCAGCCGTGGCGGGCATCCATCAGCAGCCCGGCCCGGAGCGTTCCCAGAGGGAGGAACCGCCGGGGCTCTGCACCCTGCCAGACCTTTGGGGAGATAAATGAGCCCTCCCCCGGGGGGAAAGGCAGGAGAGTGATGGGCTGAGCGGGGGCTCGGGGTGAAGCAGGAGCCACAGGTGACACTGTCCCCGTGAGAATCGATGGCCCCGGTGGAGCCAGAGCAGCACTGGGGATGTTTTGTCTCCCGTGCTGAAGTCACATTTTAGCAAAAAACTTCTCAATGTAAGAGTAAATATTTTTTATATCACAAAGCCTGCAGCTTTCTAAACCTCAAAAAATGTCTTGGTTAGGCTTGATTCTTCTTTAGTCTAGAAATCTTTTAGGATTTTTTTTTCTGCATAGGTGGGGAGGTGATGGCAGGAAATACTGTGTTATAATAGGGAATATTTAATGCAGAAGTATCCTACAGTATCCAAGGGAAATTCATTTTCTCACTCTGGACATTAAAATGAAGGTACTGAGTGACCTGGTACATGTGGGTGGTGCTGAGCCCCTCTGCCAAGTGGTTGAGAACCCATAGATATCAAAAAATTCCAGCTCTGCACACAATAATATCAGGAAAATCACAATTTGTATATTCCTACTATGTAGGAGATGATCCTTATGGGGGATTCCCTCAAAGAATTTCAAAAAGAAACTGAAGTCTGTACAGTCACTCGACATGAATCCTAGAAAACATCCAGGAAGAGAAAATGTTCAAAAAAAAATAACAACTGATACAGTCAGAGGTTTGGGGACTTTAAACTGAGCATATTTTCTTTAGCTATGCCCTAAACAACAACAGCAGCTAATAATTTAACCAAGGTCATCCTGCCAAAATTTGTATGGTTTTCATCTCATAAATAAAATGGATCAAAATACTCGTTCTCAGACCTTCATGAGTAGCCCAAAAAGCATCACTTTGAAGGTGGCCATGGTGGAAATGAACACAGGATAAAAAGAAAATGCAGCAGAAATACTTATAAATAATCACCCATCTGAAAAATTTCAGTGTTCCGAGGTTTGCATGTTTGTTCAGATTTGACCATTAATTATCTAGATATTCAAAACGATGGATAAATAGCCAGATAATGTTAATTACCCTCAAGTAGATCTGGAAGAACTCAAATGGGCTGAGTGAAGTTTCCTTGGATTTACATCCCACTTGCTAACGAGCTTGCAGGGGGCTCTCTTTCTCCCCCTGGTTTCGCCAGGCTGTTAAAAACCTCAGAACATCTGTGTTTAAATGGAAAGGAAAATGCTGGCTGGGCTTATCTTCTGCCTGCTTTAAGCCAGATGAGTGCCAGCACAAGAAGCCTCTGCAGAAGTGTGGACGTGGGCGCATCCCAAGGGGAAATGGCCCCACATAGCACCATGGGAGGTTGAGGTTGGATTCCCCATCCCTGGAGGTGTTCAAGGAATGACTGGATGTGGCACTCAGAGTCGTGGTTTGGTTGGCAAGGTGGGGATTGGTCAAAGGTTGGACTTGATGATCTTGGAGATCTTTTCCAACTGGAACGATTCCATCATTCCATGACATCCAGGGGATATCAAGGTGAGCTACCAATGCTGGTGTCCAACCATGAGCAAGAGTGGGTGAAGCTCATGCTCTGCAAACACATTCTCAGAGCTTGTTGTGGAGCAGAATTCACTGGGACAACGTTTGTAGAGAGGGTTTGAATCCCCTCTCCCAGCAGGATTTTCTCTCCATGATCTCCGGTTTGAATCCCCTCTCACACCGGGATTTGCTCTCCATGATCTCCGGTTTGAATCCCCTCTCACACCGGGATTTGCTCTCCATGAGCTGTGGGTTGAATCCCCTCTCCCAGCAGGATTTTCTCTCCACGATCTCCGGTTTGAATCCCCTCTCCCAGCAGGATTTGCTCTCCATGATCTCCGGTTTGAATCCCCTCTCACAACGGGATTTGCTCTCCATGAGCTCCACACTCCTGGACAGTCACACACCTCAGGATGATGTTTCAACACATTAACACAATTTCCAGCACTGGCTTGCACCAGGCTGTGTCGGATCAATGCATCCTAGGATATGGAATATCCTGAGTTGGAAGGGAGTCACATGGCTCACTGAATCCAACATGGATCATCCAGTCCAAACCCAGTCAAGGACAGTTGACTAACAGGACACCAAACTACACAAAGCTTTCTTTCAGACTGAAAGGGAAAAAGAAATATGATTATCTTTCTCCCTTTTTAAATTTTATTTTAGCAATTATTCCTTGTTTCCAAATTCCCGTCTATTTCCTGGTTCCAGCGCAGACGTGCCATGGGAAAGGCAGTTCTCACGGCGTTTGCACAAACAGGAAGCATGCGAATTTTCAAAAGAGACCCTATTTTTATGAGAGCTCCCACTGAGTTTTGCTGACTCAAGAGACCTTGGCCTGAATTTAAATAAGCAGCTTTGGAGGAACCGAATTAATCCTTGTGTCTCCAGACTCCTTATCTGCCATTCATTTTCCAAAACAGAGCCAAGAGCCCTACTCAAAACGATCTGCCCACAGTGTGGACTCACTTAGAGCCTGGTACAGATCCTGTAGGACAGGGAGGCTCTAGGACTTGGAGCAGCTATGAAGAATCCCATTTTACTGCTGCCAAATATGTCGGGAATCCCTATTTCTTTCCACTCCTGGGAAGGGGATCTGGCCAGATGTCACGCCGAGCTGTCAGAAAGCATCACCTTCCTCCCTCCTGATGCTGCCCAGGCCCCGGGGATGTCAAGAGCCATCAGTCCTGAAGGGGATGTTTATTTCTGTTGATGCTGAAGTGGAGATTTGTGTCCTCCTGGCATCCTCTTGGAGCAGCACCCTTCCCTCCAATCCCTCTCCAGCTCGGTTGGGTTGGCTCAGCCTTTCCAAGGGATGGATTTTGATGCTCTCCCTCCTGGCAGGTGCCATTCACACCCATGGAAATGAGCCTGATCCCACCACAACCTGTCCAAGCCTCATTTTGGGGTCTGAAGACGGTGATTTTTATTCCCAGATGGAAATTGAGGCTTTCAGGCGGGCTGGAAGGGGCGGCTGCTCTGGGAAACAACAGGCTTTTTGAAGAATAAGGTGAAAGGACCTTTTCTGTGGCTGAAATTCTTGATGCTAATTTTAACAAGTCTTCCAACCCCTTGAAAATTGCCACTCTGAAAAAATAAACAGGGCCCATATTCAGCCACTGAACTGGCACCCAGGCTTTGCTGGGCCACCACTGGGAATGCCTAACAGTAGCCAGCCTTATTCCTGCCTGCAGAAATGACGGGAGAGAGAGGGAGAAAGGGAGAAAGAAAGGGAGAGGGGGCTACTCCGGGCTAATTGGCCCATGGTTGGATGGGGCTGCTGACTCCAGGCTGGTTTTAAGTTACATGCGAGCAAGTGAAATGGAATATAAATAATAGCAGGGGGAGAGCTCCAGTGGAAAAGCCAGCCAGTGTCTGCCTGCTCTGGTATTCATCAAGTCCTGCTGTGGTTTGTGTCACTCGATGCAGGGAGCTGCCCTTGGAGAGAGCCCACCAGTGCTCCAGGGATCTGCTGGGGAGGGATCTGCCATCCCCAGGTTGGAAAAAGCCCCAAACAAGGGAGTCCCTTGATTTAGAAGCTCTCAGTGAGCTGCTGTCCATCGAGCTCTAGATCCCGCCCTGGCAGAGCCCAGCACTGCCGTCAGTCCCCGGGATGAAATGGCCGATGGATGCAGTTCGGGATTTGTGTTGGGGCTTCCAGCATTCCTTTCAGAAAGGCTGCAGCAGACCCAGAAAAAGAAATCTTGGCATGCTCTGCTTTTCCCAGAGATCCCAAAGCACAGAAGAGTTTTAAGTCTGAATGTCAGGCCCTGCTACACCTGCTACAGGTACAGGCAACGCCTCAGCTGACAGGGATTCACGCAGTCCCCCAGACCCACTCCCTTTAACAAGCAGTTCTTTCCTGTCATTTCAGCCCATGTCTTTCATTTTGCCACCCATGATTCAGTTTTTTCTTTTCTTTTTTCATTTCTTTTTCAATAGTTTCAATTTTCAAGCACAGGCAACTTGCAGTACACACTCAGAAACTAAACATTTTATCATTCCTCCTACAAACACAAATATGGCCCTTGGAGGGGTGAGTCCCCTACATCCTACATTTCATACACAACCACAGTTCCATCTCCTATTTCCTCCTTGGCTTTGTTGTCAAGGTTTTTTTTCCCCTATAATCTTCTTAGTTTGGTTTGTTGGGTTTTTTTTTTCTCTCTGCTACATTTCCTCTTCTTTCCTCCATCACTTCCTGCCTGTATTCTCCCTTCCATCCTTCTCATTATCTCTGCTGACAGGAGATTTCCCCCCATCTCTGACAAGTCACACTTTCAAACCCGGTAGATAAATGGAGCTGGGTTGGTTTGTTTGTCATGACACAGAAGAGATGCTGAAATCCCTTTATTTATTAACTTCTATATATTTATAACTGGGATCCCTGAAAAAATCTGCTTTACTGGTTGTCTCCATGAGTGCATCAAGTTCTCCTGTCCCAGGACTTTCTAAAGTTTCAAGGGAATCAGGAATACTGAAAACTCTGGAGTTATTTTCTTGGCAAATCTGAAGCATAAATATGAACCCAGCAAAGGATTTGGAGAGGAAACACCCCAAAACCAGGACAATCCTTTGAGCAACCATGATTTTTCCCCATATATTTGTTCCCCGCCTGCCTGTTCCTCCATATCCTTGTTTTCTGGCTTTAGTGCTGGGAGAACATTAAACCTCACTCTGAATAAAATCCTAAAAGGCAAATCAAAGGAAAAAAAAGCTTTACCACAGAGGATGACTACAAACACAATTTCTTTTAAGGTCTTACTACCAGGGAATGTGCTTTTTTAGTTAGTAGCACTTCAATCATCCCACAATGGCCACGGCACCAGGAGGAGACAAAAAGAAATCTTTGCGGAATTGTTGAGACAATAGTTATTTGTCATAAATAAACTCTGAGCCTGGCTGGTCCTGAGCCAAACGCTGGAAGTTTGTCCTGGCAGACATGGTGTTACATCACAAACAGGATTATGTCACGTTGGAAGCTGCCAGCCTGGAAGTCTGAGACAGCATCTTGGAGCCCTGGGAAGCAGGGGACAACTGGCCCTGTCACCGTCAATGACCCAGAGCGTTCCCGGCGCTGAGAGGTGGTGCCAGCCTGCAGGTGATGGGTGGAAAAGGGAGGGAAGAAAAGAGCAGGTGGAAGAGCTCCTGGAAGAGCACAGCTCCAAGCATGGTTACACTGCCAGAATCAATTGGGAAGATGTTTGAGCTCCTGATGTGAGCTATGAGATCTCCAAGTGGAGAAATCACCAAGGTTCACCAGGGGAAGGGGAGCAAATGCTGAGGTGTGACAGATGGATATGACAGGGGGGTGAGGCACAGGGTGCCCAGAGAAGCTGTGGCTGCTCCTGTATCCCTGGAAGTGTTCCAAGGGTTGGAGGGGCTTGGACGAACCTGGGCTAGTGGAAGGTGTCCCTGCCCATGGCAGGGGGTGGCACTGGATTATCTTTAAGGTCCCCTCCCACCCAAACCATCCTGTGATTCCATGAAATTACACATTTTTACTCTTTTTTCTCAATTCTTTCACTGTTGCTGTGCGTTGGGTCATGGAAACCTGCAAAGTTCTCCATGCTGGATGATTCTCCAAGTCTTGATCTTGAGTCCAGCAAAGCAGCTGAGGAAACCTCAACCTGACTTCAAACTTTTGCCTTCTTTAAACACACAATCACAAAATCCTTAAGTCTATAAAAGCCCTCTTAGGTCATCAAGTCCAGCCCTTAACTCAGCACTACCAAGGCCACCACTAACCCATGTCCCCAAGTGCCACATCCACATGGCTTTTGAATCCCTCCACTTCTGCCCTGGGCAGCTGTGCCAAGATGTGAGTTCTTATTGTGAGCCAAAATGTTTCAGAAACCCCTGTGGATCAGCCCAGGAAAGGAGATGGATCAGTGTTGGGAAATGCCCACAGGACAGACTGGATTTCAGGGAAAAAGCCCAAATGACCACACAGGTCAGGGTTTCCACACGTGGGCACAGCTCTGTGTGTGAGCAGGCCTGTGCTGAGAGCACACACCAGTGCACCTAAACCTCGCATCTAAAAAGCCCAGGCTACAAAAAAGATAAAAAGAGCGGGGGAAAAAAGTAAAAAGAAATATTTGGGCAACTGGAAGGAATTATTCTCTCTGCCATAGCCTGGGCTCTATCCATAAATCATCCATAATTTTTTAGATGTCTAGGACAATGTTACCATTTGATGAAATAAAATACCGAACCTCTGTGACATCATCTTTTATCTAAAGAGTCCTGCACACTTTGGTCATGTTCCTGAGCCACATTTGTTCTGCAGATATTTAGACCAAACCTGACATTTTATAGACTTCCTCCTGCTCGTGCATGTGTTGGAGACAGTTGTTTGGATTAGCACGATCAAAAAATTTAACACAGCCTTTCAAGATCCCATTTTCATCTGGATTTGCACAACACAGAAGAAAGCACAATGCCAAAAATATGTTTTTTGGAAAACACATCCACTTTGTTGTGACTGTTTGTAGCTGGTGAAATCCTGGGATGCCCTGATTACCATGACCTGTGTGCTTTCATACAAGGCTGAGATATAAAAGCTCTGTATACAAATGAAAACCGTTAACTTTCATACCACATGTGCTGTGCTTATGCCAGTGGGAAATGACAGAGAATGTACAAGGTCATGGTTTACTAAAAATATAAAAGTTTAACATGTGGTGTTAATAGAACACACAACAGGGGTCACTGGTACAATGGAAAATAATTCATTTCCAATGTCAGGCCAAGTAATTCACTAGGAAAGAACATTTGAAAATGTGTTACTTATATCTTTCTCTTTCTGTTCTTTAGGAGGAGTTTCAGAGGGAAAAAAAAAAGAAAAGCAAAGTTACTGCTAATACCAATGCATAAATAATAACCATGATTCAGAGTTCAAGTGTGTAGAATAAACCAGGCCCTTCAGCCCTACAGGAGCTGGCAAACGTCTTCTCCCTCCCTCATGTTTGACTGGAATGAGCACTAAACCCCACCAGGATGGGTTTAAACCTTGATCAATATCTCTGCAGATATTGGGGTGCCTCAGCCCCAAACCAGGTGCCACAAAACTCCTGCCCAAACTCTGCCTAATCCAGGCAAAGCATCAAGCACAGGAAGGGCTGCCTGGGGCGGCGGTGGGGTCACCACCCCTGAAAGTGTTGAAGAAACCACTGGATGTGCTCTGGTCCAGCTGACGAGGTGGTGATCAGTCAAAGGTTGGACTTGATGATCTCAGAGCTCTTTTCCAACCTCAGTGATTCTGTGATTCTGTCAGCCCTGTGTGCCCAGCGTTACGTGCCACAAGTGCAGGGATTTGTCTGCACGAACCCAGTGCAGAAACCCCACCAGAAATCCCAAAGCTGGTGTCACCCTCCACATCTCAGCTCATCTGCTGGTCCCGCCCGAAACAATGAGCCAGGCTGAGCCTTGCACAAGCTGGAGCCACATGGCACAGTTGCAGTGTCCCCTCTGTGACATCCACTCAGAACCCCCCTCTGACAGGGGCTGCCACCCCTTCTGCCCACATCTCCTGGCACCACCAGCACCTCTCGAGGTCCCCCCTGCCCCATCACCTGCACAAGACCCAGCACTTATCCCAGAGACTCCACACTACTCAGGCATCTCCAGTCATGTGGAGGAAAAAGATAATTAGAAACAGAGGTGACAGAGTCGCTTGTTCCAAGCGATAGATTGAAATTGAGCCCTGCTGGGCACCGCAGCTGGCGCTGCTGACACGATGCTGGCTCCAAGGAATGCATCTCTGGAGTCACCCAGCTATTGCATTAATGCTCAGAGAGCTGATGCAACCCCAGCCTGGCCAGAAGCATCCCAAAACAACCCGTCCCTCAGCTGCAGCTGTGCCCTTACCTGCCTGTGCCAGCGTGCCACCCGCTGCTCTGCCAGCAGCTTGTGCCTGAAGAGAGCAGCAGGCGAAACTGTTTTTCTTTCCTTCCCTCCCTTGCTGAAAGTGTTTTGATTTCTGGGTTGGCTCGGTGAATTTCTGTGCCATGCATGTCCCTGTCTGGACAGTCAAACTGATGGAAAACATGCTGGAGCTGGCTGTCCTTCCCTCCTGTCTCCTGGTGTTCCTGCTGCCACCTCCAGTGCCCACTCACAGAGCTGCCTGGCGCTAGTGCTGCCAGAGATGTTTGATGCTTTTCAACCAAAAATGGTCATGGTCAAGCTAGAAAAGCTGCTGGAAACCTTCTACGAGCTGGACCACAGAGACCTATCTGTGGTGCTTCTTTGTAGGGCTCGGCTCAAGCCACGGCCAAAGTTTTTAGGTCAAATCTTGAAACAGTTTGTCTTCCCCTGGGAGTCCCGGGAAGGATTGTGAGCGAGGCTGCAGCCTGATTTGTGCCCATCTACATCACCCCCAGTGTCCCTGAAGTTTATGGGATTCTTCCAGTCTGACTCAGTCAAAGGATCATTAAAATAATACAGTGAGAAACAGTCTCAAACCCACGGAGGGGCAATTAAACCGAGCAGACAGATGGAAAGACGGATCAGAGGGAAATGTGTGCTGGGCATTGAAAAATACAGCGTGGGGGTTGCGCCTGGCTATTCCCAAAAACAACTTTATGACACCTCCCGACTGGAAAAAGCTTCTTTATAAATTGTTGCCTTATTTCCTGCAGCCCTTTGGATGCACTAAACCAGCATCACCGATGGCACTGGATAAGGATATTCCTTTTCCCCCCCAAAGCTTTGAGAGGCAAATGCCAGGGTGGAATTAATCCTTCCTTTCCAAACGTGTGTTCAACACATCCTGCTTGCTGCGATTAACAACCTGACATAAAAAATGTTACAGGGCACAGAACACTCATAATAAATTCCTAAGAGATGATATTAGCTGGCTGTTGGAGAGGCAGCCGTGTTACGACACACTGAGCTCGGTCTAAAGGATGATATTTAGGGAGATTTCATTGCCATACTGAGAATGATAAGGTATAATATGCTTTTTTTTTTAAATTAATCCTCTAGTTTTCTGGTTTGCTGTCCAAGAATTTGAAATGAATTTTTAAACAATACTGTGTGTGATAAGTAACAGGATTTTCTGTGGGGTTAAGGATCGTGGAGAAACCTGCTGAAGTGAGGGGAGTCATCCCACTGATGGAAACATCGATGCATCTCTAGCAACACTGAAGGAAAAGAAAAGTAGTTATAGTAGCACTTGGAAAAGTGAAATTTCTCATTTTACAAGCTCCTCTCATGGTCTTGAGCTGCCCTGAGTTAGGTTAAACCCTTTTCTTGGCAGCACAGCCAGCCCTGCTTGCAGTGCCCACAGGTAAGCGTGGCTCAGCGGGTGGCTGGTGACCCTTTAACCCTCTGCATGACTGCCTGCAACCTGCTAAACCCACCCAGGCGTCCCACAAAACACATCCCAAAGGGAGAATATCCCTCCTTTTGTATCTCTGTGCACATTTACAGTGGTTTCTCATCTCCCAAGGAAAAGAAAATCTCGTTTTCCTTAGTATCCATTGATGGTGCTTCAGATTATAAAGAAAGGAACCCGTTTATTTTAAAATAAAGCATCAAACAACTCTTGCAGATATGCCCCTGTGTGTGCTCAGAGAGACAGATACCCTGGCAGCTATCATGGGGACATTTTTAGAAAATATCTTAATTCTCTGGCCCAGGGTTTTGTTATGACATGTAACTAAGAGAAGGGAGAGATGTGGTTTCCCCGGCCCCGGCCAAACCCTCTGATTTCCACTGTTTGCTTTGTTCATTTAAAAAAGTAGCAACAATTTCAAGAAGTTGCCCACAGGACCAAATGCAACTGAAAGTTGTATCCTCTGCTGGCACAGGCTCTGGGTAAGGAATATGTGTGGGGCTGTGGGGAGGGAGAGGAAGGAAGGAGAGGATGCAAAAGACACTGAACTGACAGAATTCCTTTCGCAGTTCTCCCTCTCTGCTGCTCTATGATTCCTCTGTCACTAATCACAGGTGAATTATTTCATATATGCCATCTTAATAATTCGAGCTGTGTCCCTTCTATTACACCATATCCATCAGGAGGTCCCTATAGATCAGGGAATGTAAGCAATGTGAAACACGTCCAAAAAACAGAATCCGAAAGCTGACCGGTCAGGTGAGCATCAGCACTTTTAGGAAGTATTCCTGGTGTTAAATTAATTTCCATACAGCTGCAGGCAGATATATTTCACAGTAAATCACTTTTAACATCCATCTGAGGGGAAAACTTAGGCGAGATGGTTAGGATCCTCACGGGAACGAGAGTCTGCAGGACTGGGATTCAGGGTCAGTGGGAAATTTTTAACAGAGAGCCAGAAAATACCCAGCAAGAGCTGAGCTCCCAGGCTGCTTGGTGAAATTTGGACTTCATGATCTTGGAGATCTTTTCCAACCTTAATCAATTTATAATTCTGCGGTACCTGAACAAGCAATGCAGCCCAGGACAAGGACATTTAAGGGAAACCAGGTGGCACTGAGGAGTCAGCACCCAGGGCTGACATGATGTCTCTTTGCCCATGGAAAGCCCTTAAAATTCATCAGGGTCAAAGTGAGATCCTCAGTGTGACCACAGAACCATTTAGGTCGGAAATGAACTCCAAGATCATCAAGTCCAACCTTTGGCTGATCACCAGTTTGTCAATTAGAGCAGAGCACTGAGTGCCATGTCCAGTCCCTGAGAACATTTAATTGGGATCAGGGCTATGATCAAGGCTGGAAAGAGGCTTTCTTACATCTTAAATTGACTTATGTCCAACTAATATCCCCTAAAAAGCCTGTATTTAATCAGGACAAATCTGCAGAAGAAAAGAGTGCCACAAACTCAGTGACACCCCTCAGAAATCAATCGCACCCGGGCCTGAATGTGGCAAAAACTGGTGAAGTAAACAACATCAAACTAACAAATTGTGTGTGATCAGGAAGAAAGAGGGTGTAAAACCCAGCTCCAAGCCAGCACTGGTGCAGGTTCAAGCCCAGGTTACTGTCCCGCAGGGGTGTTCCCTGCTTGGTCAGACGGATCTGTCTGGCTGATCTATATTTAACTAGTCCAGAAACAAAGGCAGATAACCAGGTTAGGGTTAGTGCTCGGGGTGCTGTGTGCCTGTGTCAGGCAGGGTGTTCTGGTTACACAATGAAATGCTTTCCTGTTGGAGTAATTAGGAGAGACACGCCGAGATTTATAGAGCCCTAATCGTGGCAGACGTTCCCAGCTCCCTATCGAGGGACTCAGCCTGTGCTTCTTGCCAGGTTCCCATTTCCACCACATTTTTGCAGTTGCAAAATTAGATTAAGAAAGGAGACGAAGGCAAAGGCTTCGCGCTGGCTGCTGGCATTTTGACTTCCTTACTTCCATGGGCTTTGTTTATGTGTTACTCCACTTAAAACAAATTCCCTCTTTGTCTTTTCCTTGACAAGAGCTGTCTAGATGGAAATAGAGATCAAGGCAGCCCAGTCTTCTCTGAGTGCTGCTGAACCTCTCTGAGAAAGGATGGAGCAGCCCCGACCACTTTTTTCCCATTAGTACATGTGAAAAAGCCCAAAACTGGCCTGGACACAAATGAATTTGGGCAAAGCAGAGCTGGCTGCTTGTAGCCAATGTGGCAGCAGCGCAAAAGCCTCGGAAGATGTGAAGATTTAGGGCTCTGACTCACAGACGGAGCAGATTAAACTCAGGCTTCCCACAGCTTCCTGCCCTGCCCCGGTTTAAAGCCTCCCTCCTCCACGGCACGGACACTTCAGCCCTTCAGCAAAGCCATTTCCATGGCACCTGCCCCTCAAGGATTTCTTGTTCTTGCCCCATTTTTTACATGGGGGAAAATTGAGGTGCGGAGATGCTTTGCTCAAAATTTTTTGGACTGGCTGGTCAGAGCTGTATTTCTTCATCAGCATAAAGGCATCTATTAAAAACCTGCACAGACGCGTAGGCAACTCATGGAAGTGTCTCAGAGTTAGAAATCAGGTTTTAAGGGTTGGCTTTTTCAATGCTTTCCTCCCATGAGTCCCTCTCATGCTACAACAGAGCGGACATCAGCCAACATGTGAGTGTCAATGCGAATAAATCATTACGAGCAGGATAAAAGAGTTTCCTCTCCACTTTCTTAGCCCAGGTGAACGGGAGCTGACGAGAAATCCATGTACAGCATCACTCTATCCCATCAGGCAGATCTGGGACCATGATCAGCAATCACATCTAGATTTAGTTTTCACATCTGAGGATCTCTTGGACTGTCAATCACAGCCCCACTTCACAGCCAAGAGCATTGATGTGAGATAAAATCCATGGTGGTCAGCATAAAAATGGCTCCACAGTTCCATGGGAGCCCTGGGATGGCAGGGACAGGTGTAAACTCAGTCCTCAGGAGGATTTTCCCTTCGCAGGTTGCTTTCAAAAATCCCCGCTGCAGTGGTGTTTCTTTCAGGGGATTTGCCTCCTTATCAGCATTTAGCATCTGCCAAGTTATTGAAATGTGATTTAATTTCTCATCTATGTGAGCTGGACATTTGTGTTCTGCTTCAGTGCTGAAAAGTTCCGGATAAGCCAAGAGGTTCCTGGAACACAACAGTTAATGAGGAAAAGTTGTCTTGGCAGGAGAAATGGTCTCAGAGGCTGGTTCGAATATATTAAAGGTGAAATGTTTTGCAGTGGGGAGGATGCTCTTTCCAGCCCGAGCTTTTGAGGTTGGGTTTCCTGATTTGCATTCTTTTGAAAGCACGGATAAAAGCTTGGAGTCATTTCTGCTTCCTTTGCTGTTTGGAAAAGTCCAGGGGCTAGCATGGAGATGCTGAGGGATGTACTTGGCACACACAAAACAAAAAAACTGACGGGAAAGAAAAACCAAAACGGCAAGAAATGAAGAGTTTGGGCATGTGCTAACAGGAGCTATTGCTCCTCTGCTTTGAGGGCTGGTGACTTCACCACCATGAACAAGCTCTCCTGTCCTGCAGCCCTCTGATGGCATCAGCTGCAATGATGAAAACATGGAGTTATTCTGTTCAGATCGATGTATATCAGTGGGAGAGGGAACCCTGTGAGCTCCTTCTCATCTTGGATATCTCTGGACACCTCCCTTGCTGCATTTCACCCTTTCATGTGGGGCTGGTGCAGAGGGGAGCAGCCTTGACAAGCGGGACATCTTGTTGTCTTCATAAAGGAGCTTTCCCAGTGGCTCAGCCACCGATGGAGGAAAAGCATCCCTTTAAACCATCAGCATTCACCTTGCGGTGTGAGGATCCCTCCTGCCCGTTTTCACACGTCCAGGGGGGAATACGAGAGCTCATAATCAAGCTTTCAACCTCCCTGTTTGGCTCCTGCTCTCGGAGCAGCCGCTGCTCCCTCCCGCCTTTGAAGTGGATCTGAGCTGCAGCGGCTCTGAGATGACACTGAAGTCACACCTCTCCTGCATTCTTATCTCTGTCAGTGGTCTTTGAATCGCTGACACGTTGGCAGCCCGATGGCCCTTCTGGTGAGCGGGCTGTCCCCTGCGTGACCTTTGGGTTTCTGAAGGAGACACCTGAAACCCCAAATGGAAGGGATCAGAGGAAGGGGGAGTCCCACCTCTTCTTCATCAGCTGCCAAAGAGCCGTCTCCCCTTCCACAGGAAACAGCATCTGTCTTATCTCTTTATTTGTCTCCCTTTCCGAAACTTTTCTTTTAGACGTGGCACATTTTGAAATTTCATCTTGTTTTTCCTTTCCACTCCACTTTCCTGCAAATAAATATCATTGCAGAAGGGAGGGTTGGAGAGGGAAGGAGGTTGTGCTGCTGTTGTGTAGAATAAAGATGAAGCCCCAGAAAATGAGTTTTTGGTGAGCTGCAAGAGCAGAGAACACAAACCAAGTAACACTGCTACAGCAGAAAGCAGATTTCCCTTCTTGTGTTGCAGTTCCTTTCATTTCAGCGTCAATCCCACTAAAAAGGAGCAGAGGGATAATAGTTTTATGTAAAGATTAAAATAAAACTCTAAAATAATCTTTGGACAATTTTGCAGAACATCAAAGAGCTTCTGCCTCTCCCCAACTTCACCTGCACTTGTTTGTCGTTCTCATTCCTACCACGTAGCACTGATAATAAATCTGGGCTTTATGAGCTTGTGAGTTATTTTACAGTCTTCTCCAACATGAAGGGAGCAACCCCAGAAATGGCATGAAGCCTGGGACCTCCTGCCAGAAAACTCCACTGCAGTTACTCAGGGTGGCCAGAAATGGAAGTTTTGTGTTGATGGTACCTGCAGGGTTTCAGTGCTCAGGTGCCAGGGCTGGATTTGCTGAGCAGTGATGGCAGAAGCTCCCCTGAGCAGTGCAGGGCACCATAGGGCCCCTGGATGTGTCACACGGTCCCGAGCAGCCCCACTCCAACCCATCACTCAGGGCTTTCCTTTGCTTTCTTGCCCAGGCAGCAAAACAGAGCAGCTCTCATTTCTCCTCAGAGAACCAGCTCGCTCTTGGAAATCTGCTGCCAGCACCATTCCCTCTTCCAAGCTCCCTTTCCCTCCCTCCTGTGCTACAGATCCGCAGCCCCATTTGCATTTGTGCTTTTCAGCCATGTAACGAAGACCAGAAGGGCTGCTGTGATGGACAGAACTGGTCCAGCTCACGCTGGATTTTGATGAAAGGCAATTTGATTTCCACAGCCAAGTTATTTAATGAGCCTCTAAAATTACAGCCACAAATTATGCACATACAAAACTATGCATTTGTGCACTGAAGAGGCAAGATTTCCAAAACAGGAAGCCGTTGGTCTGCATTAAAAGCAAACCCCTGCCTGCGTAGCTGGTTCCCCCTATCAATGTGTGCAATTATTCCGGCTGCCCGGCCAGCACAGTGCATTGAATGCACAATGGCCCTGTAGGTACCTAAGCCCCCATTTTCACATTACAGCTGCCTCCTGCTGTGTTTATCCATCCCTTTGCTACAACTGAGCTGCGCATTCCGTGTCTGGAGCAAGGGAGGACACGGCTCCCACCACTCAAGGACCCCGTGCACCATTTGCTGATGTTGAGTAGGGGGTAAAGCTGCCTTAACCCGACTGCCTCCTCCTTCCACTCTCCACCTGCACAACCAAATTTGTTTAAGGTGTCTGAGATGCCCATAAATCTGCAAACTTTGCACCCCAAGCACTGTGAGGGTGGGGAGGCCCTGGCACAGGGTGCCCAGAGAAGCTGTGGCTGCCCCTGGATCCCTGGAAGTGTCCGAGGCCAGGCTGGATGGGGCTTGGAGCACCCTGGGATAAGAGAAGGTCCCTGTTAGAAGGGACTCCCACTCAGGTCTGTTCTTTTACTATGAAGTATTTCAGTGAAATATCCTTGAAATATCCTCTTCAAGTAGAGTTTTCAACATTTATGACATAAATTTATTTAATAATAGCAATGTTCCTTGCCCAGTGAAACCAACTCTCGCAGAATGATGTTGGAAGAGCTGTCAGAAAGGGTCTTTTACTAATTCCACAAAGCTCAAGAAAGCCTCTAGGAATAGTGGCCAAACAAATGGGATTTCTGTTCTCAAAGTGATTTTTGCTGCAGAGAAATGAGGTGCTCGAGTGACAGCCCCATGGATGACAGTCCCATGGATTTTCCAGAGCCCGTGGGAAGCATGAGGAATACTGAGGAATATAGAGCAGCACACATTATCCTTACACAGAGCTGTCTCCAGAACAGTTTCGGTTCAGTTTCCAGAAACTCCAGAGTTCTGAGCCACCAGTTTCTTTTTTAACCCTTGCAAACCCCTCTGTGGGCACCGTGAGCAGATGGCAAATGATCTGCCCTGTTTTGTTTTATTTTGTTTTCTGTTTGTCTCTCTCTTGAAGCAAGTAAATTGTCTTTTTTTGCCAATTCCTCTCAAAAAGAGCACGGTCTCAACTTTTGCTCTTAAGGACTCACACAGCCACCATCAGTGTGCAAAACGCAGCAGCATTTAAGTGATCTCAATGCACAGTCAGCCAAGGCATGAATTTATTTTTATTTCCTTTTCAGACAAAATGCACGTCTTTGTTTTTCATCACGTATTCCCTAATCCGACCTAAGCTGCTATTTAAGCACAGTTTTTTTATCTTGAATAAGTCCTTTGTACAACCCGACCATTTATAGAATGCTATAGAATGAAAATTCCCCAGAATGCAGCAACAACTCCCAAAACTGGAGCTCCTGGGAGAGCCAAAGAGCTTCAGGAATAGGAAGAGTTTCCTGTGCAGCAGGAAATGCCAACACGCACCTCGCTGGGCAGAGCAGGATTGGCCGAGTGACCCAAGAAGGAGGTGACAGCAGGGCTAGAAAGGCTGAGCATGGCATTTCCTAAACTTAGCAACACATGAAATGCAGAGAGGGGCAGCCTCGGGATAAAGCTCAGCCTTTTCAGCACAGCCATTCTCTCAGCAGTTAAAATATGGGGCTGTGAGAGCTGGCGAGGCACAGAGAGCTTAGGCAGAAAAGGAGATGCTTTCCAAGAGAAAAGAAAAAAAAAGAAGGAAAAGACTGCAAGGAGGTCAGGCAGAGTATGGAAAGATTTCATCACCAGCAAAGAGATTTGAGATTTCTTCCTCTTCCAGCTTTTTTCTGGATATCTGAGTATTTTGGGGGCACTCATGCTGGACAACACAGCGCCGAAGTCTGCTGGTAAAGCTGGAAGGAGCTGCCAGATAAACACCGCAGGAGTTGAAAGCAGGCCCTTACTCCAGGAGGGGACTTGAGCCAGTGCAGGGGGAAAAACATTTCCAAAGGGTCCAGGGTCAGCTCAGCTCCAGCTGTGAATCCAGGACGGAGAACATGGAGCATCTTTGTGGAGATTTAAACACCCAGCTCAGGAACCAGCACTCAGCTTCTGCCAAGCTGGACTCAACCACCCACAGCTGAGCCTTGGAAAAGTGCAGCAGAGCATCTCCAAGAGAAATCTTTTCAAAAGCCCGAGCAAAGGAAGGAGCAGGGTTGGTTTCAGCAGCGTGGAGTTAATGGAAACCACCAAAGGACGCAGAGAAGTGGAAGGGACAAGTTTCCACCCTGCGTGCCAGTGTTGGCCCCGGCAACATGTAACATAATGTAAAAATAATATGCTATTAAATATAATGGACTGCTTGACCCAAATGAGTCAAAGGAAGAAAATCAAAATTAAATGTCTCTGTGGCACTAAATTAAAATGACTTTGCCATTATTAAAAAGAAGTGGGAAAGCCAAAATCTGATATCTCACCTTTTGGGGAGTTGTAAATTTATCCCAAATTCCTGCATTTCATATATAATTTAGACAGCATTCCAGTGTGGGTAGAAAATTGCTCCATCAAAAAATGTTGGCTGGCTGCACCCAACAATTGTTGATACGACAACCAAAATGGAATTTGGGTCAGCATCTCGGTCAGAGCAAAAACCCTGCATAAAAACGCACACATCCTACCCTGCTGTAATAAATTCAGCAATAATATCCTTTCAAATATCGCTTTCCTGCCAGCAGCAGTCCACATTCAGAGCAGATTCCAAGGCTGTGCTTGAATCCTGCAGTCCTTCCATGTCTGTGCACCTGTGGGAGGGGAAAAGGACACTCTGTGAGGTTTGGAAGAACGGGGCGTGTGCCATGTGGGGTGGTTAGGACCGCAGTGGGAGAAGAAAAAAAAGGTAATTTAGGCACTATTAGTAAGTGCCAAATATTTGCCACTACGTAACAGGAATGGGAGTAGGTTTTATTTTGAAAAGTGTCTGAAGCCATACTGACTGTTTCTCTAAATACACAGACCTCAGAGGTTCGAGTGCTTCAGGATGTATAAAATGTGAATTTTCCTCTGGTATATTTGCTGTTTATAAGGGGTGTTTATGTGCTGAGGATGAGAAGGGGAGAAGGTTTCACTTATTTCCAGAGAACTTGCCAGCTCCCAACAACCTCCCATTTCTTTTAGCACCGAGCTGGGAAACAATTGCCTCCAGCTGACAACAGCACAAAGCCGATGAGGCTCGAAATAAGCTGAGCCTAACGAGTGCAGAAAGACCCGACTTTGTGTTTAGTTCCCAGCCATGAAGGTGGGCTCTAAATCCACGTTTTCAGCTGCTTTGCAGAGACAATAATTAAAACCTTGGTTGCAAATTGCATCCCCAGAGCTCTTGGCAAACACGACCTGGGTTATCCCTGAAAACAGCCAAAGGTGGTTTGTGCTGGAAATATTGAGGTCTTTGTTGAGCCAGATCAAGGTCATCACCTGCAGGTCACAAAAAGGTGCCATTCCTGGAAGTTCGAGTGGGGAGAAAGGACATAATCCCTACACTTCTAGCAGGAAAAAAAAAAAAAATCTCCACTGTCTTTTTCCTTCCCCAAGCATGTTTTCCATCCATATTTGATCCCTGTGGTGATCACCACTCCAGTTTCTTTCTGCTTTGGTTTCTAATCCTGCTCTCACTGAACTCAGGTCAGCAGCTTCCCTCTTTCATGCATCCAAAAGGAAAAATTGTGGCTGTATCTCTGAGCACGGCCTTGCCAAAGACAGTATTTTCCATGGCATCACACCTTGACCATCCAAACTTCCCCTCTGAGCATTTTTATATCACCCAGGACACAGCGATCCCAGTTCCTGCAGCCCCTGAGAGGGAAGAGAACAAGGCTCTGTCACATTTCACTTGTGTTGGGCCTTTTTTTATTTTAATATCCCCAGCCAAGCAGGCAAAGGGGGGGAAAAAAAATGATGTGGGATTTCGGCACATAGAAAACATCTGAAACCAACATTTTTGGAACGTCGCGATTGCAAATAAAGAAAGAGGTGATTTGAGATTTTCGTATTTGCTCGCGTCTTTGAGGATGTTTTGGGCCTTTCATCCCGTTTTGAAGGCGTGTCACCTAATTACGACCCTTTCATCCCTCTATTCCCTAGTTAGAACATGCCAATCCCTTTTACGGCAATTGATTATGACTTGGAGGTTTCCACATTCCAGCCAGTTCAGAGAGCCGGGATATTTGTGAATACCTGAATAAACTCCTTTAATCCAAAAACAAACTCCACCTGAAAGCGGCGGTATGAAAAGGCCATTCATCCCGTGTTTTCCAACTTACTGCTTCATGGTTTCTTTGGATTTGACCCGACTTCCTGTACTAATGGTCTCTGAATGCATTCCCAAATGCGGCTTCTCGGTCTATGAGGTGCCCAGCATTTACAGGGAAGAGGAAAAGGAGTCACACAGCAACTGCTTACACAGAAAACTCTGCCTGCAAGGGCAAAAAACGGAGCTGAAGTTAAAAGGAAACATAAAGTGTACAAATAGCCATCCCCTCCTGCTAAAACTTTTAAAACAAATATTCCCTTGATGTCGCTGCTTTAAAGAGGTCTTGGCTCCTCGCAGATGAAAAATACCTTCAAAATTACCGCTGCAATTGTCATTCCCAAGTGTGGGAATCGACACTTTGCTGATTAAGGTAGGCCCGTGTTGGAGTAATCTGGGAACAGAAGTGCAAATGTGTCAATGATCTCACGGAGAGGGGAGAGACCCCAGAGGAGATCCCTGCTCCCGATAGCCAGAGGGACAGCATGAGATTGCTGGAGTCATGGAGAGCAAAGTACCTCAGCTTTGCCAAGATCAGGCCAGCAGGAGGTTAAAGTTCACAAATACACATAATCACCTACTGCAAGTAATAATTTTGGAGGCTGTGAGAGAGTTTAGAGGTGGCCTTACACATTTTCACTCTATTTATATATTTTTAAATGTATTTTTCTTATGCATTCCCACTGCCAGAAACATGACTCTGGCCTAGATGCTTTGTTCAAACTTGGTGTGGTTACATCGTTTAATTTGGGGTCAAATTCTTCATCAGCTGGTGAAGCTGAATCCGCCTAAAAAAACTCCTCAGCCTCAGGAGTTCCTACAAAACTTAAATAAAACTGCTCAAGGGGGTTCATCTTTTTGGATATTCCAGTTTGAAAGCTGCAGGTGGGTTTTGGTGGCTAAACTTTAACAAGTTAGGCTCTGAATTACAAAAACCTGTCCATAAAAGCATTCCAGCCCCACAGGTGAAATGGGAAATTCTTCCTTTCACAGCAGTCCTGCTGTTCCCATCCAAAGTTCTTCCTAATATTAAAACCCTGATGCTGAGGCTCAGCAAACCACACTCATGACGACAGACTTGCACCCAAGAGCCCTTTTAAAAAGTTAGTTGGTGCTTTTTGTAAAACTTTTTCTTAATTATTGCACTTCCGGCCTAGTAAAGTTTTACTGGGAGTGTGAAAGCATCAGGCCCAGAGATAGGCCCGTGTGTTAGAATTCCCATTATTTGGTGGTCTGAGGCGATTTATCTGCCCTGAACACAAGGACCTTGATTCCAGCATCCTGTGAAAGGCAGGATCTAATGAGGCAGAGGAAAGAGGTGACAGATTTTGGCTTCCTGCAGCCCATCCTCGGAGATGGAAACTCCCGGTGTTGACGGACCGGCTTGGCTGTGTGATAAGCCAGGGTGGATTTGGGCACCAGGCCAAGACTGGGGTGATTCCTCCTTCAGGAGAAGATGAGTGAATTTTGGGAGTGGGACAGAGATTCAGGACTGGTGTTATATCTGATTTTCCCCCTCGCAGTGGTGACATTCCCCTTGCTGGCGCTGGGGCTCTCTATCACTCACTTGGTTGCCCATCCGACTCTGGATTGCTCAAGATGTGCCAGAAGAGCCTGTTCCTTGGAAAACAGGCATTCCAGCCTGGAGAATTTGGCAGTTCTCCTCCACATACAATATCCTTGGTAAAGGAGATTTTTTTGGAACCTCTAACTAGCTCTGCTTGCTGGTAGTGGCTGTTTGCCTACAAAATAAACAGGCCCAGAATATGCCTCATTACAGTCACACAGTGGGGTTTATTTTTCTCTGACATTTCGGGAGGTGGTGCAGAAAATGAGCCTCTCTCCAGAGTGATTCACGCCGTGGCCAAAGAGGTCTCTGTGGCTGACAGTAAACCGTGTGACCTTCCCATTTCCCAGTAAGGATCCAGTGCCCGGCGCCAGCACGGGACAGCAGGGAAAGAGCGAGTGGGGAGGAAAGGCTCTTGGGTTTGGAAACATCTCCGGGTGAAATTTTAATGCGAAAAAAAAAAAAGGAAATGAAGGCAAAGTTTAAAAAACACCAAAACAACTAAACCTCCTCAAACTGAAGCCAATCTTTGATTCCTTCTCTGAAATGACATCATTGCATACCCAAGGCAGCCACAAAGCATGACAGCTGTCCTGGGCCTGCCCTGGGAAGGATAGATCACTTCCCTCTTGGAAATCCGGAAGGTATTGTCTGTAATCACAGCCTGCCCGGGCTGGGCAGGGGGGCTGGGTTTTGCAATTCGATCCTTCTGCAGCTTTTTTATTTTGTTCTTGGTCTTTCACACAAATCAGACGACTCCTGAGGCTGGGACCCTCTCCACAGTGGCTGTGCACATCCACAGGCATCAAGGAGGTCAGAGAGGGATGGGGTTGGATGAAGAAGCCTGGCTCATGCTGATGTGGCTGCTCTGAGGCGACAGCTGCAATGTCCCCTGGTGCCATCTCTTGCTGGTGGCATTCACTGCTGAATGACTTCGTGCTTAACCTCATGTCTGCCAGGCTGTAACCACCTCCTCTGGTCCTGCCCTGCTTCAGGGGTGAACCAGGAGAAGCACAAAGGGTTCCACAGAATTATGGATATGGGACAAGCCAGCAGTTCCTCACTGGATGCAGGTAGATCCATAGGGATTGTATTTCTAGGAATCATCCCAGAATCATCCTAGAATGGCTTGGGTTTGAAAGGACCTTAAAGATTATCTGGTTCTCACCCCCTGCCATGGGCAGGGGCACCTTCCACTATCCCAGGTTGCTCCAAGACCCGTCCAGCCTGCCCTTGGACAATTCCAGGGATCCAGGGGCAGCCACAGCTGCTCTGGGCACCCTGTGCCAGGGCCTCTCCACCCTCACAGGGACGGATTCATCCTAATATCCCATCTAAGCCTACTCTCTGCCAGCGTGAATTCATTCCCCCCTGTCCTGTCGCTCCAGTTCCTTGTAAAACATCCCTCTCCATCTCTTTTGGCGGGTCTCTTCAGACATAGGCAGGCGACAATTACAGAATCACAGAATATTCTGAGTTGAAAGGGACCCACAAGGATCATCAAGTCCAACTCTTCAGAGAAATCTCCATAACTAGGTCACCCCAAAACCTTCTCTTGTCCTTGTCTTTTTGTCAGAGCAGGTCATCACAGAGAAGGGAGGAACTAAACCCCCAGGAGCAGGACTTTGCTCTGGGATTTGACACAATGCATGTAATGGACAGCAGGAGTTATACAACCCATGACTGAAAGGAGAGAAAAGGAGATTGAGGTTCTCCAGAGACTTGGTTTTGGATGATCAAACGTCCTGCAAGAGCATGCAGACATCTGCCTTTCAAAAGACAAAGCTGGGGCAGGAGTTTGCTCCCAAGGGAGAGAGATCAGGGCCCTGCCTCTCTCCACAAGCTGCAGTCTGGCAAAAAGATGGACAAATTCCATAGGAATCTGAGAGATGTATTATTAGGATATGTGTAGCTCATATTTCATTCTTCCAAAAGTCTAGCTCCATTAATGAAACCCATGTTTCATTGTTTCAGGGAGTTTTAAGGCCAAAGGGACCATTAGATCATCTGCTGTGACCTGGGTAACACAGGCCAGAGAATTCCATCCACAGAGACAAATAATGTGTGTCTGATTAAGCTCAGTTAACACAGCGTTTCACCGAGACAATAGAAATGGATGCACTTTCATAATCCATATTTTTAGGCAAGATCTCACAATTTACGTTCTCCCGTTGGGAATAGGAGCTCAGACTTTATTGTTCTGCTAAACGGAGATGCTGCCCGCTCTGGTGGCCTGGCCACACTCCCACCCAGGGGGAGGACGGGGACAGGAAGCCACAGCCACATCACAGGGATGTGCACCACTGGAGGTCCTGCCAGTGGGGCTGGAGCCAAATCCCTGTCTATTCCATGGGCAGGTGGGGTCTGCCCACAAAACACCTTGAACTGGGGAATCCAATCAGCAAAATCCTCTCTCCTCCCAAAACCAGCTCACGGGAGCAGTGTGTTGACCAAGCACAAGCTGAGAACTCTTCTTCTATTTGCCTTTATTATCATCATTATTATTATTATTGTTGTTATTGGTATTAGCAGAAATGTGGTGGAAGATACTCAGACGTTCTGGCCATGAGCAGAGAGTGAAGCTTTGAAATAAAATATCTTTATTATGGCTGCATATTTCAGCTGGCACCAGATGAAGTCTGCTGCGATGAGCACTGCACAAGGAATTGCTGGAAGGCACCAGGAACAAATGGCAGAGGAAGGCTGACTAGTGGTGAGAAACCCAAAATATCTACAGAACCACTGGGATTTATTAAAGTTTTGAATGCGCTTCGTGGCATCCCTCTGCTCTTTCATCAGCTGTGGAAGTGATTGGCATTTTTTCTCATTCAAATTTTGGCAATAAGCTGTGTTTTGCTTCCCACAAAAGAGGAGCCCATGTTTTTATTTCCTTTTCCCAAAGTACTGAGTGATAAACCGGCGCAAAAGGAGACTTTCCAAGGTCATACGGGAAGTTTAAGGCTGGGGACAGAAATCAAGACCTGAATTTCTGAGTCCATCACTACAATCCATAGAGAAAATGATAATAAAGGATGTATAACAAGGGATATCCAATGCACATTCCTTAGCCTAAGTAATTTTAGACAGGGGATAGTTAGGAAGTTAGGAAGAGCTGCAGTTGGCTGTGGAAGTTGCCAGCGCTCGTGTAGGGCTTTAAACTGCTTAAGTAAAAGCACAAACGTTTATCACACTGCAATCACCACCCCTTTGCATTCTTCTGATAAAACCCGTGCAAATGGTGATGATCCTGAAAGAGAGGGATTTTTCACCATCATCTTTCACCAGGCTCTCTATTGCCAAACTGGTACAGCTCATTAGAACAGACACTTTTGGGAACGGTGTTGCTCAAGATGTCCAGAGCACAGAGTAGAAAACACTGACTTCACTGTCTTTTCTCCTTTCTTTTTTAAGACTCCCTCTTTAGTTTTTTTCGTCTTGTGGTCCACATTACTCACGGACTGCAAATGATTCCCAAGAAAGCCACAATCAGTGGATTCTCCCTGTGTCTGTACAAACAGGACCTGCCGTGAGGTCACCGTTTGCAGCCCGTTTTTGGTTGGAGCCGTGAAGCCGATTCCCACACAAGACCACCCCTCATGAGGGCTGGCTTGGAGAGGACCAGCAAAGCTCCCGCGGTCACCTCCCAGGGCTTGGGCAGCCAGTCTTGGTCAGTGAGTCAGGACATCTTTGACCACCCTGTGTCTGCCACGCCAGCAGGTCTAGAAGGGGATGATGCTCTTAAAGCAACATGGGGCATAAAAAAATGAGCAAAGGTAGAATTAGTGGCAGGCAGTGGGGTGCCCCAGCAGCATCGTGGGGCTCAGCACCTCTTGTGGGGCCGAGCAGCTCAGCGTGGCACACACAGGGTGACAGAAAAGGCTCCTCAGCTGTGGGCAAAGTGCCATTGCAGCCCACGGTTTTCTGGTTTCCAGCCTGAGTCGTGACCTCAGCACCGTTCCCTGCAGCCTTAACCCGGCACTGCTCATTTAGCCCCAGCATCCCGACTGGCAGAGTCAGGAACAAAAGTTCTCCTCGTCCTGGGTGTTCTCCTCAGTGGAGCTGTGAGTCACTCGCAGTGCTGGGAGACGGGTGGAGGAGGCAAGGAAAGGTGTCACCAGAAACAATCCTCGTTTGTGCTCCGTGCCCCTGCGCACAGTGGGACTTTGTTCTCCCACCAGCTTGAACCAACACAGGCGTCCCTCCTCCCCAGGCACCCCCTTTGCCAAACAGTAGGCAGAGGGAATTAGCCCTCAGCACCAGAAGCGCCGGGAAAGGCGGCAGGTTTGAGCCGTTCATAATCACATTGGGAGGAGGAATTAATTTGGAGTTATCACAAAAGGTGACAGAGTTGTCTTGCTTATGAACTGCTGCTGAGTCTGTGTGTACTGATCTGTCGGGGAGAAAAGAGCCAGAAGCCTTTATTGGCTGTGCTGTGCCTAGTGAAAGTGTCTGCCCTCTTCCACGAGATAAGTTCAGCCTTGTTTATTTTCATTTTAGCTGTTCGGAAAGCGCCGTTCTGTGCCGTCCCAGACAATATCCCTGCGCCTTTAAAAAGGAAAGGAAGTGTGGTCCTGGCAAACACAACCGGAGCAATAAAATATAAATCTTTGTAATTGTTGTGGAGACAGAAAGCAAAACAAACTGTACTTAAGTACATTGTAAGAAAATGTCAGAGATTTGAGGGAATGGTCATTAGCATACGAAATCATTTATCTCCCCTGAGTAAGTGAGTTGGAAGGAGACCAACCCATTTAATTTTCAGTATTTTTCCCTTTGGGATTTCTTGGAATGTCAGAACTACTATTTTTTCCTCCAGGAAAGAAGACTGACTTCAAGGCTCATGTTCAGAGGCCACAGAAACAAGCTGAACATGGCGTCAGCTCCCCCAGTCACCCCCACACACGTGTGTAGACAAATGCCCTGCTCTGGGTGGCGATGTCCCTGTGCCCCAAGCTCTCATGCAGGCACCCCATCTGTGGTGTTAGAGCCCACCCAACACCCATGGACTCTTCCTGGCATTGACATCCAGCTCCTGAAACATCTTCCCCCCCACCACCCACGAGGGTGTCCCCGGGTGCTTAATTTGCTGAAATGAAAATTATGGTCTGCTGGAGGTCTGCAATCCCCACGGCCACTGCGTGAAACCATCCCAGGAACAGCAGGATCATTTTAGTGTCACCTCAAACCACCCGCGGGCCTGGCTGGTGCCTTCCCTGCCGGGAAACTCGCCCGGAAAACACTGTCACAGACAGCCAGATCTCTGACTCTGTGTCACCCCGCCAACCTCACATCTCCTTCCCTTCTTTCTGCAAAATCTAAACCCTGGAGGGAGAAAGCTGTTGGGAAAAACGTGACAGGAAGTATCTCCACGCACATGGAGATGGGTGAGGTGTCCTTCAGTCCCCCCAGAATGGTCCCTGTCCCAGGAGATGGCAGGGACAGGGATGGGTTGAGGCCGAAGGGGAGCCCCACGCCGCCGCTCTTGGTTACACATGTGCATGAAGTTATTTGAGACACTTACGGAAACATTTGTGTACCCTGAACTTCTCCCTGCTGGCTTCTCATCCCAGATGGGAAGAAAATGAAGTTCAGATCTTCTGGGATTAATATAATCAGAGAATCTGAGAGGGAAAGCTCGTGAGTCGTTTTGCTCCTTTCTTTGATGAGGGGGGTGTCTCCGAGGTTAATGAACTGCATCCCTCCCAGCAGGCAAAATGATCCCACCCGTGTTTCAGAGCAGAGCAGGCTTGGAGGTACCATTGAAAAGGTTTATTCTTTTAATTATAGAACAGGAAAATTGTGTTTCACCTCGCCAGCAAGGCTGTTGTTAGCAAGAAAGTACTGAACAGTACCGAATGCAAATATCTGGCCTTTTTTTTTCCTTTTAATAAGGTGGTCAAAAGGTCTAAGGGGAAGCAGGGATTTTGGAAGTATGCACAAAGTCAACAGCGCAGTTAGCAATGGGATAGTAAGATTTCACAGCCCCGCTTTGATCAGGATTTCAGCAAAGTGAAGCCATAGCACAGAATGTCCTCTGAACTGAAACCAAGGCAGGCTTTGTCTTTTATCTCAAATATCAGCTCCGAAAATTAGAATGATATGAAAATGCTGAACTCATTACATTTCACTCGCGGTTTCACAAAAGTGCTCCAGTAAGGGATATGGGTTCTTAACGAAGGTAAAACTTTCTGGGACATTCTGAGTGCTTTGCAGGGTCTCTGTGGGAGCCGAAGAAGTCAGTGTGTCCCCAAAATATTTTACAATTTGAAGTGGCTGTCACTTATCAATCATCTTTGGGTTTTGGAGCATAGTGGTGGTTTCACTTTCTTTTCAGAAGGCACAGTTCTAGCCACTAAGAAGCCCAGTAGGAAAGGAATGATTGATTTTGCTGTTCAGCCTACTTACTTATTTTGTCCTTCCTCACACTTTTTTTTAGCCCTTTTTCATTATTTTGCTTCACTACCAAAACCCACATTTGTTTGAACTCACACTCAGGAAGAGAAAAACACCCATCCATCATTTGAAGCAGATGCTGCTCCAACACCCAGAGCTTGGATTGTACCTGGAGGTTGTGTTAGGGACTTCTCTTCAGAAAACAATTACAGATGGATTTGGTGACATCTGTGGCTTTGTCGTCTTCAGTGGATTTGGCTCAGGCCTGTAGTTGTAAAATAAACATCCATTTTAATCCTGAACACCAAAATGATGTCCACCACCTGCACTTCCATGGCTAAGTGGAGATAGCCCGAGGTGAAAGAACCAAAGCAGGCAAAACAAACATGAGAAAAAGAATTTTACAAACAGTTTCCTACCTGTTGCTGTTTTCCTAAAGCATTTTCTTCCTCTAAAAAGAATAATTATTAATAAATAGATAATTGAAGCTCAGGAATGTTCTTTGATTTCCCCTTATTCTTGTGAACATGTGATTTCAGACAACAAAAACTCCTCCCAAGAATCCCCTTATCCAAATACCTGCAGAACCACAAGCGGCACAGAGGGAAGGAACAACCCCCAACCTGTGCTACTGCACTGGTCCCGATCCAAACCACGTGGATCTAATGGGAGGTCAGACAGAGCTGGAGGCCAGGACCTATTTGTGTAATTATCCCGTGTCTGTTGTTCCTAGCAAAACCACAAGAGTTCACCCAGGATGCTTCTGGTCCAGGGGGGTAATGGAGCAAAGCGAAGAGTTGTGTGAAATATTGGGGGTTTTAAAGCAAGTAGATTCTTCTTAATCTTCTCTGAACTTCACGCTCACCCACCACAGTGGGGTTTGTTCCAAAGTCAGCTGCAAATCATGGGTGACAAACCCAAAAGCTTCCTTCGGGTCGTTCAGCCTGGCTGAGGGGAAGGGTGTGGGTGGTGGCGAGAATCAGAGCCACCTCCAGCAGCGACTCAAAGTCAGGGAAAGCTCCTTGGCACAATTCGGAATCGAATCATTGTATTTTATCAATGTCTCTGCACTTCAGCACCAGCCTAAGCAATTACCAAGCACACCATGGAAAATAAGGAATAATGTGGGGGCAAACCAAATTTTGTTGTCCCAAGGATGAGGAGTTCTTCTCCATCACAGTGAAGAAACAAGGAAAATGGTGGTGGGAGTGGGTGGGATGACAACGCCAGAGACGTGGAGCAGGAAAAAAAACCTTCTTGCATCCTAAGCCCTCTGCTGACAGCAGTGCCATCATCACTCTTGGTTTCCCAGGCAGCTCTGCTGCCTCTATCAGCTGATTTGCTTTGGATTTCACCAGACCAAATGTCCATGGAATGATGATTTCTATCTCACATCAGCACATTTTCAGGGAATGAAAGCCCTGCGCTGCTAAGTGGAGCTGTTCACACCAGAAATGAGCCACATTCCTCCTGCTGAGGAACAGAAATGGGTGCACTGTGCTTATCCATCCCCAATCAGCCCACTCAGCAAAATACCTGAAGGAGCATTTCACAAACGACATTGCTCAAATGCCCTTTGAGAGCTCCGTGACTGGCCTGGCAATGGTCCTGGGCAGAAAAAAGAGGTTAAAATTGTCCTCTAAATGGAGCAGCTGGCAGTTTTCTCTGGTGTCCAGCTAGGATGCAGCCCCAGGGAGAGGAACAGGAGCAGGAAGGGCAGGACAGGACAGGGCAGCAGCAGTTTCAGAGCTGGTTTGCTCTGTGCTTGCCAGTGCTGCTCTGGGATGCGCCCCCAGGTCCTGATCTTTCCTCCCCCTGTACCACCCCTTTCACAACGTGCCCGTGTCTTTCCTAGCACGGATTTTTCCAGCAGCTGTTAATTGTCTTCAGGCCTTGCTTCTAACTCCAAACCGAATCCTGAGGCGCTCCAGGAAGGTTATTCCAGCTCGAGGGGCACAACCATCCAACCGAGGAACGAAAAACACGGCGATGTTTATTTTGGGATGCTCTGGCTGCTGGTGACTAACCCCGCTTAGCCTTTGGCCCCAGGATGCAGCTTGGCTTGGGCTTTGCTTTTTGCAAGCTGGCAGGTGCCACCACTGCGATTCCCTTTCCCACTCCAGGAGTTTTTTGTGCTGAGGCCACACCACCATCCCAGGGGCTGGATGCTGGGTCAGCAGGGAAAGCCACAAGTTCCCAGCCCTCGGGCAGCTCCACATCCTGCCGGAGGGCCAGTGCCACACTGTGCTTTTCCAGAGGCACCTCAGGACACGAGGCTGCAGGGACACCTTTCCCTGGTCTTCTCATTTATGAGCTTCCTGCTGTATTTGAGGATTATTTCTCCTCTTCACCTCCTTGATGTAATATAGGGGCATTATCAGCTAGAATGGGACTTTACCACATCCACCTTTACAATGTTTTCCCTCTTTTAATTTTTTTTTTTTTCACAAATTCACTGACTATAGACCCATAAAATGAATTTCGACTTATTCCTTCTCTTCCCACAACCTTCTTCAGTTTCTGGTTGAGGGAACAGCAGCCCACCTGCTCTATTCCCCATGAACCCACCCCAGTTTTCACCCCTCACCACCAGGAGATCCAGTAATTCCCAGGCTGACCCTTGAAGCTGCCCATGTCACAAACATGTTGGAAACTGGGACAACCCGAAGCCTTCACAAACATCTGCATGTGGGGAGAAACAAGGAATTTTACTGCTTTAAAAGTGCATTATTTGTAGGGGTGGTGAGAACCTAAGCATGGCTGCTGGAAGGATCAGCCATAAAACACTCTATCTTTTCTTTCAGAAACAGCTGCAACCTTCCTCCGCATTGGAGGAATTTTATCATAATAAATGATACATTACTGAATTTGAACTATTTTCACTTCTTTCTTTTTAATGAGGTGAGATTTATGAGAACCTCCCCATATTCAGAGGATCCACTACAACCCTTGTTGCCTATACAATTTCCATGGCAGATGTTCCGGGATGACAGAGCTTTTTCCTCAAGGGCTTCTCCGCCATGGAAAATTTAATAATACCAATTAATTAATGCTTTCATTTCCCCACTCCATTGTACAACAATGGCACAGAAGTGCTGACTTAAAGCAGATGCAAAAGTTTAACAATAAATTGAAATCTTTTTGCATTTCGATAAAACCACTCCCAGACTTACAGTTAAGCCATGCTCAGAGTCTTTGCTGTGTCATTGCCTACATACAAAAAATAACGTTAATAAAAATGGTTTTTTTCTTTGGCTTCTGTGGTCTTTGTGTCATCGGTGTGGTGGTGGCAGTCAGTATTTTCCTCAGGAGCATCATGGTGGTTTGTGTTTGTTAAAGAAATTTTGTGTCAGGAGCTTTGTGACAGGAGTTTTGTGACAGGAGTTTTGTGACAGGAGTTTTGCATTCAGCTTTACTGCAGAAGCTGAAATGGTGATAATTCAGATTTCATATTCTGCTCTCCATCCCCTTGGAGGCAGGCAGAGGGGGATGGCCAAGGGCAAAACAAGCTCAGGGAAGTGTTGAGCACTTCCACAGTGCCGTGGGAATCAAATAGTGCTGGGACTGTGCTATCTCTCTTCACCTCCTCCCACTAGATACATTTTTATATTTAAAATTAAAAGAAAAGCAGCCTTCCAACCATTCCTAAATATTAATACATGTTAATGGAGGTGCATTTTTACCTGAGCACAGGAGAATGTGCCAGAATTTGCCAGAAACCTACTGGGCTTTTTCCCTTTGGAAAAACCCTCACCCTCAATAGATAGGGGATGGATGAGGGAGCACTAAGGAATGTCATTTGGATAAATGTCGGTCAAACTGTGCATTGCTGTGCTCCTCCCTGGTGTAAATCCAGGTGTTGTTCCCCATTTACGAGAGTTTAGAGGGATTTTTTTTCTCTAGTCCAAACTAACACTTGAAAATTTATTTCACTGTAATCAGTTTGGGGAGGGAAAAAATGAGGGAAAGAAAAGAAAAAGAAGAGGAGGAAAATTCCCATACAACAAAAACTCCATGACAGCAGAATCCAGATAAACATAGGATGATAAAAAAAAATACCTCCTTTGATTTTAGTTGGGTGCCATGGCTTTTCTGGCTTGGCTAAATTAGCTGAGAGCGAGAGCCCCCGTGCAGTCCCATCCCCTTCCAGCCCATACAAACAGAGGAAGTGGTTTCCTGGGAACAAAACCCACATGAAAGTTTCGCTGATGGTGCTTTGCTTCCTGTCATTTCCTCCCCTCTCCACATTTCACACGTGAACCCCCCAGCAGGACAGAGCACCTGGTGCCCGTGTCAGATTTATTATCTCATCTGAACGGAGAGGGCACAGCTCAGCATCCAGGAACATCATCCCAGTCCCACCACACAACTCAGTGTCTCCTAGAATGGCAGAGGTCATGTCAGGTTTGTTTGGAACAGGATCCATCCATAAGTGGTGGGATAAGAGCTAAAAGGGCTTTCTCCCCTCCACCAGCTCTGATCCGTGTCTTTGCCATGGTGCCACGGCCATGAGGGCCTCGAGTTACAGGGATTTGCATCTGCCCCTATTTAAAGTGGTGCTGTTGCTGTGTTTACTTTAATTAACAATTAAAAGGTGACTTGATTAAGTTCCAAGGGGTTGGATTTAAAAACACCTTTGGAGTAACCAAATATCTGCATCATTCCGGGCATTTCTGGCCTCACCCGGCTGCAAGCAAGGATCACTCTGGGATGATGTTGCATTATCATCCTCCAGACCTTCCCAATTCTTGTGTAATAAAGTAAAGCACAGAATCATGGAATGGGTTGGGTTGGAAAGGACCTTAAAGCCCATCCCGTTCCACCCCCTGCCATGGGCAGGGACACCTTCCACTGTCCCAGGCTGCTCCAAGCCCCGTCCAACCTGGCCTTGGACACTGCCAGGGATCCAGGAACAGCCATAGCTTCTCTGGGCACCCTGTGCCAGGCCCTCCCCATCCTCACAGGGAAGAATTTCTTCCCAATATCCAATCTAAACCTTCCGTCTCTCAGTTTAAAATCAGGTTTTTAATATTTAAGACTGAAGGATTAAAATTTAGAGGCTTCCATAAGCGCATTTCCCAAGTCGCAGCAAAGATTAAAAGACTTTAGTGGGTTAAAACTCCCTTCTCCTGTGTCAAGGTTGCATCCAAAATATTGAATGGACTGTCTTGAATGTGGCAGGAACTTCATGGAGCAGAGACGTGCCTGGATTTTGAGGAATAATCTTAAATACTTTTAGTGCAGTTCAGTTAAGTGCTGTTTAGGGAGCCACTGGACATTTAATGGAGCAAGGAAAATAGTCTGATAAGACTGGACAAAACAATCAGGGAGCTCGTAGTCAAAAATTCTATTTCCAAATCAAAGCAATAATGCCTTTCATTATAAAAAATGAGATATTTTGTTGTTTTGTTAATTACTTCATGTTAAAATATTGTAAGTCTACATTTTGCAGAACCCTGAAGAATGACAAAGGGGAAGGTTCTCTGCTGGACACCTCAAACGTTAATAAACTGCAGGTCTCCCAGTGGTTTATGTCTTGCAAATTAAGCCTTTAACATGTGTTTGAAGAGTCAAACTTCAGCTGTTTCAGTTAATTAGAAGGCTTAAAAATTGCAGCTTAATGAATTCAGTGCTTGTTTATGTTAAACTGTCAAGGAGTTAAGCAAGGAAAAAGTGTGATTTGGGGAACATCTGACTGCAGCCCATGTGGAATTCCATATGTCAGAGAAGCTGGAAAGCATTTTATTGAGCCGTTGTCTAGAATGTGAATTAATTCCCTACTACTTCATAAAAGACTTCTTAGCAGGGCTGACAAAGGATTTATCATAATTATTGCTCTGGCCTGGATCATGATTATAAATGATACGTGTGTGTGTTTTGTTTATAAAATTCCCGGTTTGCAATTAAAACAAGCTGCAATTTGCTCTTTCCCTGCCTTCTCCTCGGCAGCTGAGCTGAAAATCTACCATTCGTTTTCAAAATTAATACCTGTCAAACATTTCTTTTGGCTCCACAGGGCCAGGAAAAGTGAAAAAGAAGAAACGTTTGAAAGATCTGAGCAGAAGAGGATTGATACCGAGCTGGTGGAGGATAAATGATGCTTCGTATTTGTTGGGACAAAAGCTGCAAGCACTTTTCTGCGCAAGGCTGTTTCATTGCTAGAGAGCCAATTTAAACCCCCTTAATTATGTCAAGCTCCAGCAGTCTGTTTGATTTTCATGAAATCACTTCGGAGGTCCCTGAACTTGGGTTTTCTCTAAATTATCACTGTGTTTGCGTGAGTTTTTTGGGGCAGGTGTGGATGCCGCGTGCATGAAAGGGATGTGTTAAATTAACAGGGTTCCGTGTGCTCCTCCAGGCAGTGTTTGGATGAGTCTCCAGGAATTGGAAGAGCATCCCAGGATTGACCTGGCCAAGGTGTCTTGGGTGGGAAACATGGAGTGGTCACACAGACATTCGAGGAAAAGGAATGAGCGTGATGTGCTGTCCTGGAGTGGTTCCTGTGGGAAATACTGAACTCCAGCAGGAGAAAAGGCAATCTGGGCATGAATCAGGTGAATTAAGGGTGCAGTGAGAAGGGGGAGATGGCTCTCACACCTTGGGGTCATCACCACTACCAGAAATTTGGCATTTATACAGCCTGGAAATGAAGTCCCAGCCCAGGATGAGGAGTGTCCTCTGCTCCTCTCATTCCAGAGGTGTAAATCCCTTAAATCCCTAACTCTGCATGCTCCAATAATTATCATGCCCAGGTAATTCAGTCTGGACACCTCGAGTCCTCTGCTTTTCCTCCTTTTCATCTCTATTGCCTCAGAGGTTTCTTTTGCATCCCAGACTCTTGCCCAGGCCCTTCAGGATGCACAAGGGTCTGGGTGAGGAGTGGCTGATTTCAGATGGAACAGATCTGTGGCTTTAACTTCACAACATTTCTGGTATTAAATAAGTTTATCTCATAAAGATGGAAAACTACTCAAAGAGGATATTCCGAGTCCACTGAAATACTCAATGGTAAAAGAACAGACCTGAGCGGGGCCGAAAACAAATTTTTCATAAAATTTGATCCAAAGAAACATTTTGAACACCAAAAAAATCCAATTCAGCTCAGGATTTCAAGCTCTTAAAGGTGTCCGGTAATTTTAAGTCTTTCAAATCCACTTTTTCCTGCTCGATACCATCTCAGAGCTTGCAAGGAGAAGCACAGCCGTGCTGGGCTCCCTGAGTGCTGCAAGAATAAACAACTCTGCAGACATGGCCAAGCCTACAAGTCACTTGTGTCACTTGTGGTTTTCCATAAAACCGTGGCCCATTCCTATGGAAATTTGGTTTTAAATGCTGTTGCAAACACCAGTGGTACCAAGTAAGCCCAAAATCAATAGATGGCCCATTAAACGTAGCAACAGCCTATGGAAAAGCTTTTCCTCTCCCAGCAAATGAAATTCCCATTTTCCATTCACAAAATTTCTGTGTTGTTTTTTGAAGTTGACTGCGCTGGATGGTGTTCAAACATCAATACATTTTTATCACAGGTTTTGGGGTAGGTTTTTTTTTTTTACATCTGAAAGTTAAAAGCCTAATGGGATCGCTGCACAGAGAGGGAATAGTTCCCGGGGAGGAAGTAATATATGATAAAAAGAAGGGTGTTTGATTTCAAAGACTTCTAACAGAAAGTTTCAGAAAGCCATGAATAGAAAACACTTACACTAATACTGCCAGCCTACATTATGTATATCAAATAAAAATAGGGGAAAAGAGGTTCTTTTTTTAGCTCTTGGGGGAAATTAAAATAACATTCCTATACAGGAGAATATGCAATCGAAGCGAAGGCTTTGTTTATATTTCATACAAGGCAGGGAAAGGATTTCTGAATTCGCTGGAGCAAATCAAGCTGGATGCATTTCAATGCCCGAGACTGACCATTGCAGTGATCCTTGTGCTGGCCTTTATCCTGGTGCTGGCCTTATTCCTGAGTTATTCCCGAGTGGAATCAGTCCCCACACTGATTGCACTGATGGCCAGGGCATCAGACTAAACTCAGACATTAACTAACCCCCTTTTCATAATCTCAAATGTGTTTCATTTCTTCTCACTCCTTCGATTCTTGTGTTTGATGTGAAGTTTTCCAGAGTGTTTTTCCTTGGTTGGGTTCCTAATTTTTTTCCCTGGAGACAGGATTGCATCCATCATCCTGAGAACATTTCATGTCAGTTCCCTGTCCCAGTTCCATAAATACGTGTGAGTTCATAAACCTTTCAAAAGGCCAAGTTTTCTCCGAAAAGAAGAGAAATTTTTAACACATGATGAAAGCGAAAAATAAGAGACATTTGCATGTGCAATGTGAGGTTTATGGGAGCTTTAGGCAGCTACTGGATCCCCTGGAAATGTAAAATGGAGCTCTCAGTGTTGTTCCTGCTGCATGGTCTAAGCAGAAACACTTGGCCTTTCTGAACACCAAACAAAGATTTCATCTCTGTGGAAACATCCCACAAGGAAAATCCACTTCTGCGTTCAACCAGCAGAAGTTGTGCAAACCTTGGCCCAAACTGGGATGTGAGCTTGCAGAGAAGTTTTAAATCTCACTTATTTAACTTTTTTTAAATTTATTTATTTCTCTTTTCCCTTTCTCAGTCTTGTTTCTGAGCAAGTCTGGCTCTGCCAGTCCTGTGTTTGCTCCCAAGACAAATCCCACTGGGAGGTTTTCCTCCCCAGGACACGTGGGATGCTCAGTTGTGCCGAGTCCAGAGAAGTGGCGCAGTCACCATCCCTGGAAATGTCCAAAAACCATGTGGATGTGGCCCTTGAGGACAAAATTTAGTGGAAAACACGGTGGTGGTGCTGAGCTGAGGGCTGGATTTGAGGATTTCAGAGGTCTTTCCCAGCTTTAACGATTCTACTGAGCAGCATCAGCCACCACGGGCGCAACAAGGAAGAAAGGAGGAAAGGAAAGGTGTGGCTGCATTCCAGAAATCAGGATTTATCCCTGGATGTGGCAGGACGATCCTTTCAGTGCATCCCACATGTACATCCTACCAAAGTGTATTGACTGAGATATGAATTGCATTGAATTAAAATACGTGCAATTGCTTTTCTGCGCCCATTTGCTGCTAACAATGTTTGGCCGCTATTTATTTGTTGGAGCGTTTGAAGAGGGACTTTTATCCATGTGAATATGGGTATTCATCACGGAAATGAATGTATTTATTCTGTAAAGGCTCACCCTGTCTCTGCTCCACTCCTGCAGTTACTTGATAGGAATGTGACAAGAGGAAATTGAATATAAAGTCTACTGGACAGCCAATAAATCAGGCTTATATCTTTCTCTCTACCTCAGACAGGAAGGAACCCAGCTATTTTTAAATCTCTGGTCCAGAGAACCAGCCAGAGCTGGTTCTCCTGTTAAAAAAAAAAAAAAAACGGGAGAAAAACAGAGAAGAAAAATTAGCAAGATTTTAAAAGTCCTATAATTTGTTTACCTGGCCACGTAGCTCTGAGGGCATCGCCTCCCCTTCCCAGGGGTGCACAACATCCCAGCCAAAACCCACTCGAGGACCGATGTCAGATCCAACGTGGGGCACATTCACCAGCCCCAACCAAGAGCTGGATAAAACAGAGAGCAATAAAAAGCTTTCAGACCACTGCCAGCACTGAGTGCTGGTCACGATCCTGGAGCCACCCTGCCCAGCTGTGACAAAGCCCGTGTGCCGGGCAGGCTTTTAAATCCCATTTCTGCATCCCGGAGCGCGCCGGTGGAGCCGGTTACTCACACACGACCTCGCAGGGCTGCTGGGGAGGAGGGATTCATTCCAAGCAATCCCCCAGTGTGAATCTTTGCTGATTAACATTTTCATTTGTCTTCCTTTAACAAGCAAGTTACTGCTGATGAGGAGACAAGGGATTCTTAGGTTTCCTAGAACTAAATTAACTATTCCTACTCGATTCGCTCTGGCTGAACTCACATTATATTGCCCTCAAGGCTGCTAATTTGAAAAATGCTCTTGGATATTTTTTTTTAGGGTTTTTATTTTTTTTTTCAGTGTTCCTGATAGGGATCCAAGCGCTAATAAGGAGTTAAGTTACATTTCTTGGTAAGATTTCTTAATTGCCCGTGTTGGCTGAAACTTGAACAGTTCAGAGATTCTGTTGATTGTGTCGGCCTGAATATTATTTCATGGAAATCCCTTCAGGATAACTGCAGCTTTTGTTGTATCCATTGCATCATCTTCCTAACGTTGTTCAAACCCAGCGCTGTAATAATTTTGCGGATTGGAAGGAAATTAAGTGTGTCCATAAAGCTGTGCCTCTCCAGTAGGGTCTGCACTGTCTTAGAGTCGTGGAGTGGTTTGGGTTGGAAGGGACCTTAAAGCCCATCCAATCCCACCCCTGCTATGGGCAGGGACACCTCCCACTGTCCCAGGCTGCTCCAAGCCCCATCCAATCTGGTCTTGGACACTGCCAGGGATCCAGGGGCAGCCACAGCTGCTCTGGGCACCCTGTGCCAGGGCCTGCCCACCCTCCCAGGGAACAGTTCCTTCCCAATATCCCATCTAACAAAATGGGTCTTGGCCATATTTGCTCCATCATCTGGATGCAGCTTCCCACTATTTTCAAGGAAATATTTCCCAGTGCAGAATGAGCCACACAGACAGCTCACATTTTAGGACAGTGTGGGAGAATTTCCTGCATCCACGAGCTCAGAATCAAGGGGCTCAAGATTAACAAGAAGCTCTCTGATTTCTCTGTGCAAGAACACCAATGAAATTCAAAATGTAAGAGGGGAAATCTAAATTAGATGTACAGCAGAAATCCTTCCCTGTGAGGGTGGGGAGGCCCTGGCAAAGGGCGCCCAGAGGAGCTGTGGCTGCTCCGTCCCTGGAAGTGTCCAAGGCCAGGTTGGACGGGGCTTGGAGCAACCTGGGATAGCAGAAAGTGTCCCTGCCCATGGCAGGGGGTTGGAATGAGATGAGCTTCAAGGTCCCTTCCAACTGAACCGTTCTGTGATGATTCTTTGATAGGATTTTCAAAACAAGCAGCTCCAGTGGGACACGTCCCCAGACATGTCCCCAGACGCTCGTCCCAAGACAAGCCATGGAAAGCAGCCGGGACATGGGGTCAGCCCCATCCCCAGCAGTGCCTCAGCAGTACCTGCCACCACCATCAGGGCTCATTTAAAACACGCCTTTCCTACACACGCCCCCAAAAAATCCCAGCCTGCAGACAGATCATCCGTTACCCGCGTCACCGGCAGCCCCAGAGGCCATTTGTTCCCTTTGAAAAATGGGGTCTCTGAAGGGACAATATTCTCCCTAAGCCGCAGCTCTCACTGTCTCATTTATCAGCTCATTAAGAACGCGGCTGGGCTCGGTGGGGCTGATGCAGGAGATAAGACACGTCAAGCAGCAGCCCGTGACAGGAGGAGCACGAGAGCCCTGGCCGGGCTGATTGGACTCAGCTGGCCTTTCCTCCCCATCCCCAGCTCCAGCAGGAATTCCCACCTATGTCTGGTTTTCCTGGCTGCTTTTGGGCAACTCTCGCTCCAGTCACGATGAGACTTCTCGTTTGTTTTTATTCTCTTTTCAGGAAATGCATTGTTTTCTTGCTCGCTTGTTGAAATCGGTGCACTCTCACTGTGTCCCTGCAAACCCAAATCCCTGCTCCACCAGGGAAATGTGTTTCTCGTTTTCCCAGCATCAGATTCTCAGAAGTGATTTCTCTATAAACTTTCCACCCTTCTTCTCCTGCTGTTTTCTGTCTTGTGTTCAAAAGGCCTTAAAACCGTGTCAATTTTCTGTTCCCTTCTATGGCACAACAATCTTTTTAGCAAATCTCATAAACATCTCTGCTGAAGATGCAAATATAACCCACTGCTGTTAGCTGCATATTTCCTTCTTGTTGGGTTGGCACCAGGAGTTACAACCCACAAAGCCTCCGAGATCAATATAAATATTAAAAACATATAACGGATAAAAATTCTCATTTATTCTGTATTTTGTTATTTTCAGTATTCCCTAAACTGAGGAGGAATGGCACAAAATTGATGCTGAATGGAGATTTCATGGATTGTTTTTGGAGATTAAACAAACATGAGTTAATAAGGTATTTAAGGGTCTCAGGAATTTTGTTCCTGTAATATCTGCTGGGTTTTCTCACAACTCTCCTTTGAGATGAAAATCACAAGAACGGGAATGATTTTGTCACTCGATTAACAAAAGTTTTCAGCCTTCTGAACTCTGCAACCAACTGTGGCTGTGGTTGGATTTTTTTAATCTCCTTCCCTTTCCACTCCAGCAATAAACTTGGGACTTTGTCACTGCTGTGACAAGAAGCAGGTTTGAGGTTTCAAAACGTGAAAATGCTCTTTTTTTGGTTTGTTCCATTAAATTTGGGGTTAAAAAGGAAACTTTCTGTGTGGGGGAAAGAGAGATGCTGGCTCTCCTCATTATCCATTCCCCATCCATCCTCCTGCACCGGCACTTTGCATTCCCAGCCCCTGCTCTCTCTCCTCCAGGTGATGCTGCCACGTGAGTGTCGCGTCTGTGCAGCACAATCTGCTCTTAAAGGGTCAACAGGTTCCTACAGAGTGAAAAGCTCAGCCCAAAAACAGTTCCCTCCTGACCCTTCAGCCTTCCTGCCACCGTCCTGATTCCCATTGCTAGGATTGGAGGCAGGATCAGAGCTCACATAATGCCCAGCTTTGTTTTTCCCGGTTTATCCTTGCTATCAGTGACTCCGGTGTTCCTGAGGGTTTATTCCCCTGTCTCCTGGATATCTGTCTCTTTCCACATTCATTTTGCACTCCTTCGCACAGTTCCTGGTTGGGTGGATGAGATCATGGCATTGTTGTTTTTGGACAGTCTCTCACCTTATCAGATGGGAGCAGAGTACCCCCTCTACTCAACAAAGCTGCCCAGCCGGTGAATTCTGCTTTTTGCGGGAGCTCTGTTCCCAAAACCTCCCCTAACTAAGTGGATTTGTGTGTTTGTTTATTGACCTGAGCATCTGTTGGGTGAGAAACGAGGTGATGAGCCCCCTTTCCCCAGGGCTGGACTGGGCACTGATGAGCTTTCATGCCCCAAGCCCCCCGGGAAGCAGCTCCAACATGTTTTGGGAACCTGGGAAGTGGGGAAGGAAAGCAGCCAGTCCCAAGAGTGGCTGTGGTGTGACAGCACCTGCAGGGTGATGTTTTTTCTGTCATCTGCTTGGCTGTTCCCAAATGCTGGGAATTAGAGCCAGCCAGACAAAAAAGGGGGAAGGGCTTTTATTTTTTTCCCCCCATTTGGTCAGAATTGGAAACGAGAAGAAATCTTTTCCTGACTCTGAGGGTAATGCTGGGTGTGCTGCTGGTCCCACGTAACTGGGAGAAATTGGGAACACACCACATAACCCTGTGACTTCTTCAAACAAGGGTTTTCTAAAGAATGTGAAGCAAATTATTTCCCTCTCCCTTTGCCTTAAAAAAGATCACAACCCTCCAACTGGGGCAGCATTTCAGCTGCCAGTGCAGCTCTCTGAAGGATGAAAGAGTCTAGAGCAAGTGATAATCTAATTTATTAGCACCAGAGTTGAGAAAACAGGGAGGAGAGAAGAAAGAGAAATGAGGAAGAAAATAAAAGCTGGAAACCACAAAAAAATACGTTCTCGTACTGAACTTCTCAAATCCTTGAGGCAGCAGGTCCCACCCTGATGGCTAAACTTAACTTGCAAGCCCACTTTTAAATGCCACAAGCTCACTTGGAGTCCTGACCCCTGGTTTGGGATCCCCAGAGATCTCCAGGCAGAAAAACAGCCTTGAATATACCAAAACCCCTCAAATTTCCATATCATAATGAGTCAAAATGGCAAGAGCTGACGGTGAGTCGATCCCGTGAATTTTATTCCAGTGAGCAAACGAAACCTTTGTCAGATGAGAAGTTTTTGTGGTGTTTCTAAAGAGTTCACCTGACACTCAGGAGAGGCAAAGCTGATTTAGTAGGAACAACACGTCTGGGGATGAGCCAGGCAAACGTGCTCAGTGACCTGCCTTCACCTCTGACTGGCACCCCACCAAAAGCGCCCAACATTCAAAACATTCCCTTGTTTTTCTTTTGGAGTTTTTTTTTCCCCTTTCAATTTCTTCACTTCTAAGTCCCAACCAACTTGAGAAGAGCCCAGAGCAGCGTCGGGGACAACAGCTCACTCTTCACCAGGAACAGGGGGAGAAGAAAATCAGAGCATATTTTCAAACCAGATAAACCAGTTCCCAATATTTGTCTTCTGTGATGTACCAGTTTCGTTCTTCTAAGTGAATGGCTCATTCTCTCTCCAAAATCCATTTGCCAGAAAGAAGATTGATTAAATCAAAGAAAAGAGGACATCCCCAGAGCCAGGATTTGGTCAGCTGATGAACTGTCAGAAACCGAGGAAGGTAGAGGATGATTTCTACTCAGAGCTAGTGAAAAAGAGGGGGAAAAGCAGGGAAAGTTTAAGACAGGATTGACTTGAAGGTCACCTGAAGTGGTTGATTGTGGCAGTGTGAAATCCCTCACTGCCATTTTCTACGCAATCTGCACCTTTTGAAGAAACACCTAGAACTTTCTCCCAAAGGTGGGTGGTTTGGTTTCTGTGTTAGAGCCTGCAAAATGTGAGTCCTACAGCCCCTGGTGCAGCATCAGGGATCCCTGAGCTGATTGTTACGCCAAGGTTATCACCGCAACTCTGCTGAGCCAGGCTCTGTCTGCAGAGGAGAGTGAGGCCACAGCTACTCCAGGCAGTAAATCTACCAAGGCAGCACTGCTGGTGTTCCACAAGATAGCAGCCAAGGGAATCCCATTTCTTCTCTGCTGTGCTGGCTTCTCAAAGCATTTGTAACCTTTAATAACCTTTTCCATTTAGGAACGGAGGAGGAGAGGTGGGCACCGACCCTTTAGCCACGGGTGGGACCTCCAGACTCCTCTGCCCCGAGCTTTGAGCGCTCAGAAGCAGCGCAACAAACAGACTGTAGGGATTTACTCCCTTCAGTAATTTAGTGTGTGTGAGAAGAGAGGCATCACCTCCGAATGTGAGGTCAGGGAGGCAAGAGACTGCCCTGAGCCCACCCCAGCATCCCCCATGGGGTGCCTGCAGGAGAAGGGGGACGCAGGAGACCAGGCTCTCACCCTTTAACTCAGAGAGAGGAGCTCCAGCACAGAGGACCAGCACTGAGAGCTCCCTGCTGCAGGTTGAAAAGGCTGAAGGGACTGAATCCCAAGCTGATTTATTTGCCCTCACTTCCACAGGCATTAGAAGATCCCGGATCCAGCCAGCCCCGTGCGGGGACAAGGCCGTGCGGGCTCTGTTCTACCCGGTGTCACCATAAGAGGGATCCTTTCGCCTGTCCCTGGAGGCTCGCCTGATATTTCTTTTGGAAATGAAGCAAACAAAGCCGTGTGAGTTGAGTGAAAGTGCAATTACACAACGCTTTGAAGTGCCCTGCTAATCCTCTCCTCCCTCGGGCCGTGAGACACAGCTTTGTGCAGCGACAGCCACGGAGCTTCACCCAAATGTTGGCGCTGGCTCAGAGCAAAGGTGCTGGAGGAACTTCAGCCTCAGCATAACGCTGTGCACGTGGGCAGAAAGTGGCCCAAAAACCCTGTCCAAAAAAATACAGTCCTTTTCTTCTACCGTGAGTGAGGAGGAAGAACCGCAGAGAAGAAGGAGAAACTCCAGCAGCGATGCAGAAGCACCAGCACCGGTGATGTTTGTGAAGAAGTCCATCTCACCTCCTGGGATGAAACCAAAGAAAGCTGTGTAGGACCGTGGTCCCCACACTATTTTAGGATACCTCAATGCAGCTCCCTCATCCCCAGCTTCAGGATGCTGTGAAGAAGAACAAGGCCACGTGAGGCTGCTGTGGACCACACAAATCCTGTCTTCAGCTCAGAAAGGAGCTGTGATTTTGCCTCCTGCCTTCCACCAGGTCCCTCTTGGACCTCAGAGACGCAAAGACAGCAGCAAATCATGGAGCTCTCAGAGGGACTGGGGAGAGGCGTTGCCACCTGCCTGCAGCAGCTTGGCAGAGCTGCTTGTCTCACTGTATTTACACGGCCTTTCATGCTCCTGATGTCAGTGTGGAGACGTGTTAATAACCCAATTAAACTGTTCACCCAGCTATGGCAAATCCCAGCGCTCGGGGAAGGCCGGCGTGTTTTGCTTTGTAATTCTTGGGCCGCGTTGCAGCACGCCAAAGCCACATCCTCATGGCTGACACGTAGCCCCAGCTCGTCCCCAGAGGGGTCTCGCGCAGGATGGAGGCAGTGAAGTGCTAAAATCTAAATTTGGATGGACACGTGAACTCCACCAGCGCTTCCTGACCGTGTCCACCCCCTCAGGAGGACGGGGACACGCAAGGGCACGAGGTCACCCGTGAAACGTGGCAGAAGGTGCTCAGCTCGCGGCTTTCAGAGGTGAGAAGCATCAATTGCCCTTGGCAAGTGGGCTGCAAAGGATCGAATTCCCACGGCGAAGGCGCTGGAGGGATGGCAGGAGAGCCCAGCAGCTGCCCACTGCTGGGGAAGGGTGCAGGGGGTATGTGGCCCTTCCCACGCGGGCTGTGCCCCTGGGAGGCAGCAGGACCAGGGCTCGGGGCTGCCTGGGCTTGCCTGTGCAGGGCTGTCGTGACAGTGCCTCGGCTTTCCCATCCGCCACAGGAAGGCAGGAATGTTTCCCTGCCCCGCTGGGAGGCTCCAGCCGCTCCTGTCCACGAAGGGATCACGAGTGTGGAGTTCTGTTTTGCAGAGGTGTTTGCTGGGAAAGATTGATGTCCCTCTGTCACCACCCATGGCTGTCACCCTCTGGATGTGAGCAGCCGGGGGAGCACAGGCGTGTGAGTGTCCATATATCCACACCCACAACGGATCCACGTTGATATCTCAGTGTATCAACCACAAATATTTGAATGGTGTGGTTTGTATTTCCTTTGGATCGATCCAACTTCCTTCTGATCAAAACCCGTAAGCTCAGACTGCCCTCAGCACTGTCCCCTGAGCTACGAATTTAATCCAAACTCCTGCAGGAGCAAAGAAATTGAAAATTGCCTTACGTGGTCCCACCTGAAGAAAAAACCGCCCCTCCCAAGAGTCCTTAGGCTTGGATTTAACTGTGGGTACTTTTAATGCCAGCGGGGATCCCCAGAGCTGAAAAACACATCCACAAAGCTGAAATTCACCAATTCAGTCAAGGGCTGTTCCGAACTGGGACCAGCTTAAGCCTGTGCTTAAATATTTTCTTGAATCTAAGCCTGTATTAGTGGAAAAGTCATTGTTCCAGAGTAGATTTTTATAGGTCTGTGACTTTGGAGTAGTTTTAGTATTCTCAATAGATTTTTTTCTTTGGATGGCTTCCTCCACTCATCATTAATATCTGGCGTCAACTGTCTTTCTTTCTCATCCATTCCCAGAGACAAGGAAAAAATTTCCCTTCTTTCCACAGATGTATTTATGTTCCCCATGGAAATTCCTCTCTGTGATATATGAACTATTTTCAGAGAAGTTTAGCAAAGCCTAAATCACAAAGGGGAAGAAAACCTCCTCGGCTTGAGTTCATGAGGGGAAAAGTTGGGATTGCAGTGACCTGTAGTGTGAATTTTTTCTTGAGTTTAATTGTTATTTCCATTCAAATCCCTTATATCCTTAGCCATAAATAACACTCCTGAATAATCCTTAATTTTTGTCCCTCTATCTGCCTCCCATAAAATTAGGAGGGAATATTTAGGATCTGCCAAGATGACAAAGTGCCCTTTATGGTGGCCGAATGAAAGGAAGAATATAACTTTGGGAGAAAGCAACATGCTTTTCTTCAGCATAGGATTTCCTCCACAGAGACATCATCACAGACTGTCAGAAGCTGGGCAGCTCTCCAAAGGTTAGAGATGGGGCCAAAACTTACAATTTCTGCTCTGCACAGGGCCAGTTCTGTCTCGGAGATTTTAAAGGCTGTCTCACCACAGCTGTGAAATTCGGAGCTCGCCGATTGCGGCTTGCTCACGGCGTTATCTCGCCAGGCTGGGATGGTTCCCATCCAGAGCTGCACAGGCTATTCCTTGGGAACTAGCTGGGAATTGGTTGTAAAACTGGATGGCAGAAAGGACACAGCCCAGTCCTGGGAGATGACTCTGCTGCAGCCACCATGGGAAAGCTCAGCTCCACATCCCTCTGCCTCCCTCCCTCCTCTCCCACACCAAACCACCCCAAACCCACTTCCTACGCAACCTCCCTTCCCTTGCAGAGCCGAGTGTGGTGGCCCAGCCGGGCGTGAGCCTCCCTGCCGGGCAGCTGAGTCACCTCAGTGATGTTGGGGTGTTGTTGTGTGAGGCAGGGACGCTGGGCTTTGTGTGAGAGCTGTGTGGAGGCACAGGAAGGAGTGCGGGCTTGGATATTTCTCATGTGAAGTTTCCATGGTCTGTAAGGTCACCCTCTGGACCGGACCTCACTCAGGGTCATCTCCCACGCCTGCCTAAGCCAGGGACAGACATGGAGAGAGGCCAGGCTCTGCTCAGGCCACCCAGAACCCAAAGACTCCCTCGTTAGCTGAGGGTGTAGCTGCCCTGGGCAGAAGGTGGGCGATTCACCTTCAACCCCACAGCATTCCTTAAGAACAGAAGGAATCACCTGGAGAGACAACCCTCGCTGTGAAAAACTCCACATCCGCATCTCTGTGCCACAGCCACAGGGCTGCAGAATCCACACGGGACTCCGCGCAGCCGTGGCCTTGGATTTGCATCCCAGCACTTTCCAGTGGATGCAAAGCAATCCAGGGAGACCCTGAGCCTGGGAAAGGTCTGCACAGCCCAGCCCAGCTCTCTGGTGGTCACCCTTTGGGCCACAGCAGAGCTGCTGGTCTTACCCTGGCTGGGGCAAAGCCAGCCAGGATTTATGGGCTCCCAGTGCTGCTCCAAGCCCCCAAATGAACGCACAGAACCCCCGGTTCATCGGCTCACTGATCCTTCCCAACCTTAGGAAATCAGAGGAGATGGATTTTCCCTCAGACATCATTACTGCAATAAAGTTCGGGAGGCAAGCGCACAGCCCCTGGCGCTGATCCAAGGGAGTAAGCCTGGGATAGGTTTTCTTTCAAGAATTCCAACTCATTCATGTACTTTCTTAATGATCCAAAGTCTTCAAGGAGTTGCCTTTTAGCTTCAGCTCCCTTTCAATATTTGTCATGTGTGTCAAAGTTGATTCTTCACGTTTCCTCTGTAGTTTTAATGTTCTCAAGAAGAAACCTCATTCCTTAGACATTTGAAAGATTATTTTTCCCTCCTGTTGATTTCTTTTTTCAATGGAAGGAAAGAAGATCCCTTTTAGAGCAAGCAGGGCTGAGAGCAGAGGGAAGTGCGTCTCATTTGGAGATGCTAACGAAGAAATCTTAACAAATGACCGGAAAAGGCCATGGAGTCACCAATTCCTCATTGTATTTGTATAGACAAGCAGCAATCTACGGGCGGTGACCGCTTGTCCACCACTTCTGGGTTCTTGGAAAGGCCGAGAAAATGCCCGACACCAGCTGGCCCTGCTAAGGAGCAGGAGTGGGAATGAAAGCCTCCCTTCACGCAGCTTTTCTCACAACCTGCCTCCACCTTTGGAAACTCAAGGAAAGGCCAAAAGGCCTCTGCTGAGCCACCAGGGTGGAGTATGACTAGTCCTGTCTTGATGGAAGGCTTGACAAGAGCCAGGCAGAGAGAGCAAGGTAGGGAGGCCAACCCGACAAACCCCGGCAGGTGCCTGCCCAGGCAAAGCCTGTTTTGCAAATTAAACGCTCAGCCAAGCTTGGCTGAGCCCTGAGAGACAGAACTCCCTCCAAACATCCCCTCCTGCTCCCCTTGGCTCCAAGGAAGTCACACCAGAAGGAGCCTCCACAGCCAAGAGCCCTCTGGAGAGACAGAAGAGCACCTGGGGTTTTTGGATTTTGGATGGGATTTTTGTTTTCCCCAGCAACAGAAATCGTGTATGGGTACAACAAGAATTAGATCAGGAGACTTCAAAGGGCTGAATCACATCTCAGTCTGCTCTTGGGCTGGCTCTGCTCAGCCTCAAGCCTTATCAGGCAAGTTTGGCTACGTGATTGCATTTCACACTCCGAACACAATTATATTCTTAATTGTGTATAAACTGTGCCTACAGCTTTTTGCCACTTGTTGTTGCCAACGGCTGAACTGTTGATGCTCAAGCAAAGTAAAATATCTCTGAAATTGGATAAGAAAATAAAACTGGGCAATCAAAGGCTTCAAGACAGGCAGCAAAGCAGTGCAGAGCAGCAGCTGAGTGCCCTGTTTTAAGCTTTGACTTAGTCTGCTACTATTTACCCTCATTAAATCCAGAGTTGTCTGCCTTCGTTCGGTTTGCCAGAAATTTGCTTTAGGATAATTCAGATCAGAGTCACCAGGCTTTCCCCCACCACCACCTTTTTAGGACAGAAGATAATAATAGAGGATTTTTTTTTTTCCATGAAAGCATATGCAATTTCCTCTCTAACCATCCAAAACAAATAATCAGGAGATTTCCCTGTGTTTACAATGGGTCTTTCTGCTGACCTTCCCTGCAAAGCACTTTAGGAGAAATCAGTGAAAAATACTCCATGAGAAGTGGGTCACAATTGCTGTTATTGTTGCTCAGAAATTATGTAGCGTCTAATCTGAAACCAGACACAACAACTGAGGGCCTCTCTTTGCCCTTTTCATAACAAACCAATTATATTTAACAGTAACTACAGTTAGATGGGAATAAATCTGGTTTGTACACAGAGACATCGCATGTTTATTAATAATCTTTGTGTTTAGTGTTTAGACCAGTTCCAAATCTGAGCTGCAGCAATGTATAAAAACTTTTCTCTTGGCATGGTTGAGTCACCGTGACTGACTTGGCCCTGCCACTCTTTTCGAACAGCCGTAATTACGTCAGTTTAAAGCTGGCTACATGAGCCTCAGTTAGGAGGGAAGCAGAGATGGACAAAGTTGAGGGTAATTCTTTCAGATGTGGTGGGCAAAGAGATTTATTCAGTCCCAAATTTGAGGAGTTTTGACAGATTTATTTTTCTTTTACCTCACTGGGCTGCTTTTAAATCACATCACTGGTGGGGATTTGGGAGTTCTTGCTGTGAATTCAGGGATGCCTCACCTGCACTGCCAAGAATAGGCTGTAAGGAAAATAAAAGCAGCCTTTTGGGTGAGTTTAGAGAGGACAGTTTAGGCAAAGGTTGCATTTGCTGCGAGTGAAATTCCACCTCCCCTAATTCCCCAAACCACAGATTTTATCCAGCTACTCCACATGTACCCTGTTGGAATCCAGAATGCAGAGAATATCTCTCTTCCTGTTTTGAAGGATTCTACCCCCCCTGGACAACACTGTCTTTGACCTTCGTCCATGGAGAAAACTACCGACCCTTTGGGAAGAGTTGGAATCTACACTGGTGTGAACGAGGTGATAGAATGCTGTCTGAGATTATCACAAGGTGAAAATTTAGGGTCTTTGGGTTTGTTAATATAGTAAATAGATAAAAGGTAAAAAACTTCAAAATGGAGGATTGTTGTTGTTCTCCAGGCCTTTTGTTTCTTCTTCTGTTACTCCATATTCTGCAGTAGAAGTAGTTTAAGGTGATTGGATGAAAAATTCCGCAGTTCCTGTGTACGTGACAAAGTGAGTTATGGAACATTGGTGGAAAAGTGAAAATATCTTTCGTTTTATGTTTTTATTGGATAATTTACCTTTAAAAAGACTGTCTAATCTTGATAATGCTAATCTGTGACTGTCTAATCTGTGTGACGATGGAGGTGAATCCATGCAAGGTGCCCTGCCCAACTTTGCATGAGTAAGGATGGAAAGAGATGCCTGGGAAACAGAATCCTCACCTCTGAGCTTTCATGTTTGGGAATGTGATTATGAAATGTTGTGCAGTGCATGCCAGGAGCTGTGTGTCCATATTGACCTCAGGACTCAAATCCCTGTGATGGAAATGAGGGAGTCCCTGGTGAGCTCAAAAAACACAGCCTGAGGCCGGTGTTGCCATGATGTGGCTGATCACAGAGCGCCTGCTCCTTCAGGGACCTCCAGGTGGGTCTCACTCTCATGGAGCTGTTAATGAGACAGGGACCAAAAGGAGAGAGATCACAGGATCAAGGAATGGTTTGTGTTGGAAGGGACCTTAAAGATCATCTCATTCCACCCCTGCCACGGGCAGGGACACCTTCCACTAGCCCAGGGTGCTCCAAGCCCTGTCCAGCCTGGCCTTGGACACTGCCAGGGATGGGGCAGCCACAGCTTCTCTGGGCACCCTGTGCCAGGGCCTCACAAAGAAGAATTTCTTCCTAGTATCCAATCTAAGCCTATTCTTTTTCAGCGTGAAGCCACTCCTCCTTGTCCTGTCACTCCAGGATGAATAATCCCACTCCAGCTTCCTTGTAGCCTTTTCAGATACTGGAAGGAGCTCTGACATCTCCACACAACCTTTTCCTCTCCAAGCTGAGCAGTCCCAACTTTCCCAGCTTCCTTCATAGAGGAAACACTTTTTTTCCCCTGATCAGCTTTGTGGCTCTCCCTGGACTTTTTCCAACAGCTCCATGTCCTTCTTACACTGGGGCAGCAGAACAGGATTCCAGGTGGGGTCTCACAAGAGCAGAGTAGAGGGGCAGAATCCCCTCCCTCGACCTGCTCTCAGGTTGTTTTTTGGGTGGAACAGGGAAGGGCAGCACTGCAGCTCTCCTACATTTAAGCGTCTGCAGGACCATCGTGACCACCAAAGCCAGCCCTGCACAGCTCAGGTGCACAGAGAAAGGCACAACAAGAAATGAGATAGAGATGATGAAACACAGCTTTTTCTGGTTTATCTGTTTACCTTGAGGGAGGTGGATGCTTTCTGGTGCCCAGTCCTCATTTCTCGTTGGGTTTCTGCAGTGCTGGTGGACGGGTGTAGCAGCAGCTGGGACACGTGGCAGGACAGCACCAGCTTTTGCAAGGGATGAAGAGCTCCTTACGCACTGTGAGATCCCAAATCCATCACATGGAGCCTAAAGAGGGGGCTGAGCCCGTCCAAATACAACTGTTCAACAATTTATTTTAACCATCCAATGAGAGTGAAACAAAAGGATTCATGCTGCCAACAATCTTTTCCTTTTTTTTTTTTCCTCTTCCCCTCCTTGCATGGCATTTGTTAGAAATCAGGATTTTCCTTAACTAAATGTCTTGTGGTCTCCTCAGCTTTGTTTCTTAACAGGGTTGTCTTTATGTTAGTTTTCTTTGGCTTCCCAATAGAAGAGTAACAGATTTCTTTTGAAGTTTTTATTGATGAATGAGCTCCTATAAATAACTCTCTGTGGCAGCAGCTTGATCTCAGAGTTTACTCTGGAATAATAGTAGCAATGGGAATGGAGGAAATTTATGGCAGCATGACATGAAATAGTTTAATGGGCTTCATACTGTTTAACTTAATCTTTACAGATGTAAAAACAGAAATACAATTATTTTAACAACTATTATTACATATTGCTCTTCTAACGAAAACAGAGACTCAGTAAGCAATTGGAGATAGGTAGTGAAGAATTAAGGGGTCCAGCCCACTGTGGATTCGGGAATTACCGTGCTGGGCCAGTGGATTTGCAGGGCTTCATCTGGAGAGCTGTGGGAGATCTGAGGTGGCTGGGAAGGATGGGTCTGCAGGTGGGATTTGGAAGCTGAGTCATGGGATGAGGATGCTGGAAGCTGCTAAAAACAGTGGAAGTGGTGGAGCTCTGTCTTTGGAAGGAAAAATCAACCCCATGTTTTGTTCCATGTCCCGTTATTTCACCTGTGTGCCTGGGGAGGAGCTGATCCCAATCCCACCCGAGGCAATCGGGGATACCTGGACACATCCCTTGCGCCCTGCAGCCCCATGAGGGGCACAGCTGGAATCCTCCCACTTTAGGAGCAGAAACACTCCACTCACACCAGCCAAAGGATGGGAAGGACGGAGGGAGATGATGAAAACTGACCTGATAAAAGAGAATTTAACTGTTTATCATCACAACTGCTCATCCTCCCATCATGGATTTGCTCGTGTCTCTAAGGCAATGTCCCTTGAGGCAAAGGTGACCCAGATGTGCCTCTTTCAGCTGTGTAAGCTTAGGAAGGTGAAACAGAAAATCATAAAAATTTTCTGTCTAAATGTCCAGCCCAGAGTCAGACGGGCATTTTACTCAGCCCAGGATCCAGCTGGGGGATGTCAGGAACCAATGTGCAAGAGGTGGGTGTAAAAACCAGTATCAGAATTACTGGGAAAGGTCACAAGACCTAATCCAAACCCGAGATTTCCTCTGGATGTGGCTCGTGGCCAAGCCCAGCTCCATTTGCTTCTCGGTGCTTCGCAAAGAGCTTGAGTAAATATTGAAACGTTGGTGCTCTGCGTAATTTCTATAAAAAAAGCTGACAGCGTTTGTTTCCTCCTTGAGGGAGCACCATTTGAAACTCAACTGCGGTGAAAATGATCAGCGACGTGTGTTTCCAACTGTCTGTTCAGCGGGAAATTTGCGTCCTCCACGACGCTTTGCAATCCACGGAAATCGCCCGTGCGAGAAAGAGCTCGCAAATTCTTCCTTGATTTCCAAAAATGTGGGAAAGTTTATTTATTTCTCCATGCATTCCTGATTCGCAATGTGCTCTCTAAAAACGTCGCTAAGATTTAGGCTAACCGAGCTCATGCTAAATTTAGCAACTATATTTTAAATAAACATTCTTTACGCTTTGCTGAGCCGGCTTTGAAGCTGGCTTAAAACAAATTGTGTTCGCATGAACATGAGCAATGTTTTACTTTGGCCTAAGCGAACATCTGAATAAGTAATAATGTATTATTCGCTATAATCCGAAAATGAGATTTTAGAGGTCTAATTCAGTCAATTTAGGAAAGATTCCTATGAGGGATAGCGAACCAGGCCTGGATTATTTCTGGAAGGGCCCGTTCTGCTCTCTCTGACCACACAAAACTTCCTTTTGGTGTCTTGTTAGACGCTGGAGCTGCGAGGCTCAGTGAAATCAGCTGTGACTTAGCACGCACTGCGTTTGAGGAATCTGGCCCATTTTAAAGCACTTAATGATTTGTCTGGATAAAGCACTAAAAATATACTGTGGGGAGCAATTATGCAACGTCCAGACTGACGGATTGCATAACCCCATAGACCTTTTCCATCTGTAACATCTCTCATTCTGTGATCTTGTCTTCTTGGTCTTTCACTTCAAATCAAATACGTGATCTGTTTAATATCCCGAACGCTGTCTCCCGGGAGATCTCTTCTCTGGGTGTGTGGGGCTATGAATCAAGTGAGGCAGCAGATCCTTCTTCCCCTTTTTTGCTTCGGGAGCTGGCTGCTCCTCACACCCGGCTTAGGAGCAGTCAGCAGGAAGCCAGTGGGTTTTGGTGTGGAAAGGGATGCTCCCTCCTTTATGTGTCTTCTGTGGTAAAGAATGGAAAGAGAATTAACTTTTAAAATGGGGTGGGGGGGAAGGAGAAGAGGCTACCAAGTCCCTCAGATTTATGTCACCTTGGAACCAGGCATGGACAGCCACACACCTCGAGTGACAAATCCTGAAAGTGGCTTCTGCTCATGCGTAAATACCTGATTATAGTTTATACCTGCTGTGGGACCAACTTTAGGAGAACACACACTGAGCCTGTTTAAAGACTGGAAGCCCCATTTATGAGAAATTAAACTCCGGAATTATTTTAATATGCCCAGTTTTCAGTTCCCCTCATAGGAAACTCGTGTTTGGAGCAAAGCTGCTCTGGGAACCAAACAAGTCCTCTGTGAGCCTCTTCCACTCTGTGATCTCCCCTGCTCCTAGGAGTTAAAATTGGCTGCAGAGCTTGGAGACGGGAAACCTTGCTGCGTTGGGAGAGGTCATTCCTCTCCAGAGGAAGGGGAAGGCATCTCCATCGCCCACACAAGCAGTGTGCTGTTTATTCTGCATCCCAGGCTCTTTTCTCCACTTCCCCCCAGTATTCCAGACTGGTGTTTATAGCCAGCCCTGAGAGGTTGGGAAAGCCAGGAGGGGGAAGATTCCAGGGATGAGTGAAATGCTGGGTGGCAGTTCTGTGCTTGGCAGCTGCTTTTTTGGCTTGTGAAGCAGGTGTGAAACCATTGGCACCGATTCCTCGCCGCTTCTCAGGTCCTTGATATTTCCGTGGCGCGTTGACTGCGCAGCACCAAAATTCACATGGATGTGGAGAGGATTAAAGGATGCTCAGCCCCATCCGAAGGGCAGGAATTGGTGTATTGACTGCACACTCATTGCTCTGCTGTCGCTTTTATCGCATGCTTTTATTGCATGTTTTTATTTTATGTTTTCACTGTATGTTTTTATTGTACCATGACTTCTCCTCTCTCTATAAACAGATGACGTGCAAAAGCCGTGTGTGGTTACTCATCCAGCCCGCTGGCAGTAGGACCCTTTTTCTTGGTATTCCTCCCCTGTTACAGCACTGGCCTGATCCCAATTAATTCCAAATTGCCCCTCAGAGCTGTTCACTGAGCTCTGAGTTCACTGGAGCTAGTGTCGCTTTTGTGCAGAGCATGTTAAGTTTACTAATTTCACTCTCTCAAGCGAAACCAACATCGAGCTCAATGTGGCTTTTAAATGCTGCAGCTGTACTTGGTCCCACTCCACTCCACCAAAACAGAAATAAGATCAAATGTCAAAGCAAAGCTTCGCAAAGAAACGAATTCCCATTGCACAGAAAAAGCCGGGTTTCCAAAAAAAATGTGTCTGTGATAAAAATATACATCGTGTATTAAACTGAGACTCACTGTTTTTGGCCACTAAAAAACTGCTCTTGTGCAGAAAGGGCTCGGAGGGGGAGAGGTTACACGTGTGGGAGAGGGAAAGGAATAAAAGCCCTGTTTGCAGGTCCAAAAGGTACTTTGAGGGCTGGAATAGGAGCAGCGAGGTGACAAAAGTGGGGGTCACAGCTGGGGGGCCAAGTTAGGAGGAAGGGAAGCAGAGGAGCTGAAGACACAGGTTAGAAGTGGTGACTGAGAGCATAAATTCCCGATTTTGGGAGGTAAATCCCTTCTATGGGCCAGGCTGTGGGGAGACCAGGGATGCAGGATCCCTGTGGGAACAGGGTCTGGGGGCTCCATGGAGATCCTTCAGGCAAGCCCTGGGAGGCAGCGTCAACCTCCCACCTCACCCCCGAGGCCAAATCACCACACAGGGGGTGGAGAGAGGATTTGAGGTCTCTGCTGGGCTCATGTTCCTCCCCCTGCAGCTTCCTGTGGGTGATGTCACCTCCCAGACCCCAAACAGGCCGCTCATGTCAGTGCCCAGCCCGGAACCGAAACCTCCTGGCCAGGTGGCCACTTGTGTAACCGGTGCCTGTCCCCAGTGCCACACAGGAGTGGCACTGCAGGGCCAGGGGTGGCACACGGGGAGCTTTAACCCTCTCAGCACTCAGCCAGCCCTGGAGTTACGGTGGGGACTGAGCAGTGACACCTTCACAACCTTTTACAGATGTTTCTTCATTTCTTAATTCAGTGCCATAGCTTCAAACAATGCACTCAATAGATACTCAAGCAGGAGCTGTCAGAAGTAGGAAGAATATAAGGGATTTTATCAAGATAAAGTCTATTGCGCAAATCGATTTTTAAAAAATAAAATCTCTTTTTTTAGTCTCTTTTTTCGCATTGAGGAGCTGCAGCTCGGCCTACCCAGGGATCTGCCTATGAGCATCATTTTTTTGGGAAGCTGAATACTGATTCCCACCTTTTGGAGTTTTTCTGTCCTACCCCACGTGAGAGCTCTTTGCCTCGGGCTGGAATGAGCAACCCTGGTTCAAATGTCAAGGAATTGATGTCGCCCTTCCTCTGCAAAAACGGAATCAAAACTCACCTGAAAACCCCACATTTCCAATATCCAGGTGCCCATTTAAGAGCAGGCTTTGCTTTTGAGACGGGGTTGGATGGAAGAAGGGGAAGAGAAGGAGGAACAATCATTTTGGGAAAGATTTCATCAGTTTCAAGGAGCAGGTAATTTCCCAGCAGCCCACTTGTAGCCTGTCCCATCATTTTTTTGGTCTGGCACCAGGATATTTGCTGCATCCAGCAGTAGGCCCCACTCCTTCATCCTCCAGCACAAGCCAAGGGGTGTTTTACATCACACCAGCCACACTCTGAACAAAAATACCTTTATTGGATATAGGTTTGGTTTCATAATGAAAATTGGGAATATAAATTTATTTTCCAAAAGGGCATTTATCCACTAATATACAAAAAGCCTCTATTTACGGCAAAAAAAATACAAAATATTCCTGATTTCTTGCAATGTGTAGGAATTCTTCCTTCTTTATGAAAAAAGAAAACTTTAGAAACACAGCTGAAGTCTCTTTTTTTTCCCTGGTATTTGTCCCGGCCTCCACAACCCTGCCTCAGTCTTTTTTGGTCAGAAGCAACTGATCCCAGCAAGACATGGCGAGTGGACAAATCTCTGTGTTTGCTCATCCATCCCCCTCTTTTTGGCCACATCCATGAGCAGAAGCTCTGTGGGGATACTCCAAAGCACCAGCGCTGGGCAGGAAACCAGTTCCACACCGCGCTGGATCAAAGCAAGCAGGAATGTGCAGGATGAGCCTGGGTTGCTTGATCTGCCATTAGTTCAGCTCCAGTTACCTGCCTTTCCCCACTGGGAGGACCGGGCCAGGGGGGAATATCAGGAATTATTATGTGCCTGTGGGTATTCACGGCAAAATTCTGGGCATTATTAATACCTGTGGGTATTCACGGCAAAACAAAACTCAGCCTCCTCCCCCCAGGATGGGGTTTGGTTTTCCACGGAAAAATAAAAGAAGAAAACAGAGACCTGAAGGGCTCGAGAGAAACCCGGTCTGAGGAACCTGAGGGATGCAAAGACTAAAGGTGCAGAGCAAACCCCACGGGGCTTGGGGGCCAGCGGGGGCATTCCCCTGGTGCCTGCCTCGACCTCCACCGCCCACGGGAAAAGGAAGCCGCTTTACCTTCAAAAGTCGCTCTGGCAGGGGGTGGGAGGCAACCGCTAAAGAGAGTCCGCAGCAAGACGCGCCTTGAAAATGCCCTGAAATCCTGAGTCACCTTTAAAACATCGCTTTGGTTTTTTTTTTTTTAGGTCTTTACCCGCCTGGTGAGGTCTGAGTCCGGTCTCTCCCTCCCATCGCGCCCCCCGGAGCAGCGCTCGGGGCCGGGGGTCGTTAATTGTGGGGCAACTACTGGAAATTAAACACCGCCTCGGAGAAGTGCAGAGGGAAGCAGGAGAGGAAGGGGATGCCGATGTGGTAAAGCCTCCCGTGCACCTGGGAGTCGAGCATGAGGGAGGCGTTGAGGGCCGGCCCGAAGCCGCCGCTGGCCACCAGAGAGCCGCCGAGGCAGCCGGCGGGGC
>VZTI01004617.1:104097-128580 GCA_013397865.1 Struthidea cinerea | reverse complement strand
GAAGAGAAGGAATGAAAGAAAGGAAGAAATAAAGGAAGAAAGAAGGAAAGAAAGAGAGAAAAAGAAAGAAAGAAGAGAGAAGGAAAGCAGGAAAGAGAGAAAAAAGAGGAAAGAAGATGGAGAGAGAGCAAGAAAGAGAGAAGAGAAAAGCAGGAAAAAGAAGGAAAGAAGGAAGGAAGGAAAGAAAGAAGGAAAGAAAGAAGGAAAGAAGGAAGGAAGGAAGGAAAGAAGGAAGGAAGGAGGGAAGGAAGGAAGGAAGGAAGGAAGAAAGAAAGAAAGAAAGAAAGAAAGAAAGAAAGAAAGAAAGAAAGAAAGAAAGAAAGAAAGAAAAGCTCTGTCTGGCCTCAGTCCAACCAAGACCCATTGATGCACATAAATTTCTCCCAGTTTTCCATCTGTACTGGTGAGCATCTGTACTGGAGAGGGCAGGAATCTCTGGCTGCAGGGGGCTGATCCATCCCAATTTTCCAGCAGCAGGAGACACTGCCGGGCTCAAACTGGCCCAGACCAACCCCACCTGCCCTAAGGTGCCTCCTTCACCAGGTTGTTTCATAAGCACAACCATTCGCTCACACACTCTTTATTCACACGTGGAAATAAATCCACTTTACAGGGGTCCATAAACCAGTTTCTAGTACCTGACTATTGAAAACTTCATTAAAAACTCTTGCCTTGAAAATTTGTAGCCTATTTTTAATTTTCAGTATCATTAAGCAGAGCATTACGGCTGGTTTAATGCTTCTTTCTGGGTGAATTTGGGCTGCTTTTTGTGGCTGCCCTGGTGTGTCAGTTCCAAGAAGTGATTCCTACAGCACAAGGAGTTTCTTCCTGCGTTTTTCCCGGGGTCTGGATTCATCTGATTCATCCGTCCCTCCCTTTTTTTAGGTGTTTCCACAAACTGTGGGTGTTTCAAGCCAGAGCTGCGTTTCATTTGTTTCAAAATCCCGGATACTTTTTTAACCCTTTGATTCAGCTTGGTTAAAATGGATTTTAGAAGCGATTCAGGCACATCCAAAGCCTAATTTAATTTATAAAGATGTGGTAGCCCTGTCTGTTTCCCAAGGAAAAGAGGCTTTCCCGTGCCATCCGCGTGAGCTGCTCCAGGCTGCTGGAGCTGACGCTAAAGGCTGCAGTGACAGAAAAGACCCTGCAAAAGGAATCTGGAGCAAATTTCAGCCCTGTGGAGATGAAAAAGAGAATCGAACCAGCAGAAGAGATGCCACCTAGCAGCAAACTCCTCATTTTTTTTTAAAAGCAAACTATCCTAATTCGTAGAAAACAGCTCAGGCCCTCTTTTCGGGAAGCAAATCCGCGGGAGGAACAGCTTTGCTGAGCGTGGCTGGAGGGAGATGTAGGTGGTCTAGAAGGATCTCAGCCCTGCTTGGTTGTTAATGGATTAATTACCAGCGCTGCTCTCCCTCCCTCACAGGGGGGGTGTGTTGGGGTGGGAACAAGTCCCAGCTGGGGTGGGGACGTTGGGTGAGAGCGGAGAGCCAGCGCTGGCACTCCCAGCCCAGCCCCAGCGGCGCGCATGGCTCACCCAAGGCCTGATCCCCAGCTCCCCGCCGAGACAGCGAAGTCACTGGGAGTTTTCCGTGAGTAGGAAGTGCAGGAATGAGCTTCGAACATCTCGGCCCAGCTCCACATGGGTGGTCTGTTGTGCCTGGAAGGATTCCCACTGGCTCCGGCAGCACTCCGAGAGCGAGTGGAAAGGCTCTTCCCAAACCCCGTTGCAGGACCAGGACCCCAAACCTTGGTTTTTTGGGGTTTTTTTGGATGCTTACAAGTGAAAAGGCGAAGCCTCACCACAGATGAGAGGGAAGATGCATGCCACTGTCTTTACAAACAGTTTGATGGGTGTTAAAGTCTTTGGAACGGGTTTTAATGTCTCTCCTGACTTTGGGCAGCAGGTTGGTTGCAGAGCCCAGACAGTTTGGCTCCCGAAACAGACAAGGGGTGTCTGCACAAGCCTGAACTGCTGAACTTTAGGGTAAAATGCCAGGTTCAAGGGGGGATATGGGGCAGGCGGTTCGGGAAGGTTGTACCTTACTGGTACCTCAGCAATGAGGAAAGGAAGAGGGCAACGTGCGGCCGGAGTTTGGGATAAAGGGAGGCTGCGCCCTCCGAAAGCTCGGGAGAGAAAACCACACGGGCTGTGCCCTCGTGGAGTCTCTCCCTTTATTCGAATAAAGCTGCAGGACTCCTCTGCCTCCTGTATGGACAAAAACCTCTGGCGTTTGCGGATGTTCCTGACACCAGTATGCTGATATTAATCCGAATTTGGAAATCACTCAAAGAAAGACTCCTGAACTCAGCAGAGTCTTGGCCTTTGTGGAAAAAAAAAAAAACCAAAACCTCAGTTCAACAGTGAGAAAAGGAGTTCGCATCTGCCCAGCTCCATCTGCAACTGTTCAGAGAGGAGCATCCGAATTTGTTCCGCTTTTTTGGGCTGGCACAGCCACGGTCGGCTCTGGCGGTGGATGAGGATGCGCAGCACCCAAGCCAAGCACAAACTCTGAGGACATTTCCCCCCTTCCCCGCCGCACTTTAAAATAAACCTTCATTGTTTCTTTGTTCCCATGACCCCTCCATCCCACTCCGCTCAGGAATGTCGGGATTCTCAGCGTCCTCCCTCTTCTTGGGGTAGTTGTCGAATGCACTAATTCTACAAATAATAAATCATGCAAACAAATCATTTATTGTCCTATTAAAGGCGAGCAAGAAGTGAACTTTCGGGAAGCCGGCAGACTGGGAAACCCACGTAGAGGCTGGATATTGTTTCATTCACCACCAGCCAATTTTAAATGGAAAAATAATTAATGGGGGGGGGGGGTATTTTACAAAAAGCAGGGTGGGTTTTTACCCCCAGCCATAAGCCATGATGGAAAGCCTGCGGTGTTTGTATAATGCAGGCGGCAGTTTCACATTAATGGAGCAGCACAGCCTATTTTATGTTTTTTATGTTTAATTCCAGAAACAAGTCGGGCCCTGCGAGACCTTTCCTCACCCTGCCTCCCGCACTCCGCCTTCGAGGCGTTTTGACCCCTCAGTGCCGCCGTAGCGGCAGCGCGAGCGGAGGGGCGTGGCCAGCGTGGAGGCTCCGCCTCTCGCATAGAGGGAGGGACGGCGCTGCAGTGACGTCACGGGTCGGAGGGGCGGGCGTGAGGGGTGGCGGTGACGTCACGGCTGCGGAGAGCGAAGGGGCGGGGCGGCGGTGACGTCACGGCGGGCGGGCGGCAATGGCGGGTCCGGGCCGGCGGCTCCCGGCGCTCCCGGGGCCCCCCTCAGGGGCCGCCTCCAAGTGGGACATCCGGGAGAAGGTGTGGGAGCAGCTGGAGGCCTCCGGGCTGGCCGAGTTCCCGCGGCCCGTGCACGGCCGCATCCCCAACTTCAAGGTACGGCGGCTGCCGGCGCTGGGCCGCCTCCTCCTCCTGCTGCTGCTGCTGCTGCTGCTCCTTCCCTCGCCCGCCTCGGGTCCCGCCCGCTCTGCAGCCCGCAGCCCAGGCCGCGAAGGACCCCCAGTTCCCCCCAGTTCCCCCCCGGCTTCCTGGGCCAGCGCCCCGCAGCCCTCGAAGGAAAGAAAACAAAACAAAACCACCTGGTGAATTATAGAATCCCTGAATGGTTCGGTTGGAAGGAACCTTAAAGCTCGTCCCATTCCACCTCCTGCCACGGGCAGGGACACCTTGCACTGTCCCAGGTTGCTCCAAGCCCTGTCCAGCCTGGCCTGGAGCATTTCCAGGGATTAACAGAAAATTAACAGCCCTTCAATTAAAATCTGCAGAAGTCAGCCTCTCTGGAGGGTGAAAGGTGATAAATCGCCCATCTCTGCTGTGAGCTCCTCGGTGATAACACTGGTATTTTATGCAAACAGGGTGCCTCCCGTGCTGCCACGAGGCTTCTGGGCTTGCAGGAGTTCCAGGCTGCCTGTACAATAAAAATAAACCCCGATGCTCCCCAGAGGAACGCTCGCTTCCTAACGCTGGAAGTAAGTGAAAACATTCTCCTCTTGGTTGCTTCCCTCTCCCAGGGCTCTCTCCAGGCCTGCTGCTCCCTTCGGGAGCTGGATGTGTTCAGCAGAGCACGGGAGGTGAAGGTGGATCCTGACAAACCTCTGGAGGGTGCCCGGCTGGCGGCTCTGCAGGTAACGGCACCTGGGCACCCTGAGGAGGAGCTGGGAGGGGACAGCGGTGCCTGGCAGCATCTCGGCAACGCCTGGCACTGCGTCTCCAAAAGCTTCCGTGTGTAGCTCATGTGTGGCCTTTGGATCAATAGCTGTCATGGAATGGTTTGGGTTTGGAAGGGATTTTAAAGATAATTCAGTTCTAACCCCTGCTATAGGCAGGGACACCTTCCACTGTCCCAAGGTGCTCCAAGCCCCGTCCAGCCCAGCCTTGGACACTTCCAGGGATCCAGGGGCAGCCACAGCTTCTCTGGGTGACCTGTGCCAGGGCCTCCCCACCCTCACAGGGAGGAATTTCTCCCTAAAAATCAATTTGTTCTCCCCTAATATCCAATCTATTCTCCCCTAATACCCAATCTAACCCTGCCCTCTGTCAGTGGGAAGCCATTGTCACTTATAAAGCTAATTAGAGACATAGCTTTAAAGGGGGGGATGTCTTTAAAGGTCTGTCCCTAAATATCTTCAAGTGTCTGTCTTACCTTTTATTTCTTCAATAAACCTTTTAATGGAATTTTTCCTGCATTGGAGGGAATTAATGTACAAGCACTACACAATCAACAACACTAACTGCAACATAACAAATTAAATGTTTGGCCATGTAGTTTTTAACTGTGTGACACTAAAAATATTTCTTTAGTGTGAAATGAACCTTTTCATGTGGTTCCCCAGGCAAGGAAGACTTTGCTGGTTCCCACACCACGTCTGAGGACTGGGCTGTTCAACAGGATTGTTCCCCCTCCAGGTGCAAACAAGGAGGTCCTGAGAAAATGTGCCACATCTCAGGTAGGAATGAGGGATCAGGGAGGGCTGAATTAACTCGTGGGACACTGCGGTGTTGGGATGGACCAGCTGGAAGTTGGAAAACCTGAAATATCTTCCTGTTAGGATGTTATTCCTGGGTTTTGTGTACACAACTGCCATTAAAAATTTTTAAATCGGGAGAAAATTTATTTTCTCAGTGTTTTTTGGAAAATCATGAGCAGCTTGAGGTCAGTTAGATCTTTATTCATGCTCCTACATTCTGCAGTTTTGAGCTGCTGAACCCTCTGAGGAATATTTTAGTGCTCACAGTTTTTTGTGTAATCTCAGTAGAATATTAGGTGCTACCAGGTAGGAAAGATGAGGTTTATCTAGAATACAACGTGCAAAGAAACAGGACTTGTGGCATTTGCAGGCAGTGAGAGCCAGGCACGTGGTGAGGTTTGGGTTTGCAGCGTGGTCTCTTGCTGCCCTCTCGTGTTCCAGTCTCACACTGTACAGCCGAAGGCTTTTGCCAGAGAAACCTGGCAGGTTTTATACCCATCTTTATTTGCTAGGAAAACCCAACTGGTACAGAATGAATAGGTCACCATATCGATTTATTTCCTCCTTTATCTCCTTCCAAAGGCAATAAAGTTCTGCAGTAACCCCATAAACAACTGAGGTTGTAAATGGCTGGTAATTAGTAGTGACTTTCTTTGTTGGAAGTTCTGTTGGAGTCATTAACTAATTAAGCTGTTCAGGGTTGAAGAGCACTTTTGAAAGAGACCTTTCTCTTGGCCTGCTGTCTGATCTGGGATCTTAGCACCATGTGTCTGGTTTTTCCCCCAGCCCGCTAATGAAGAAATGCTGTTGGCAGTTTGTGTTTACACAGCGCTGTGCAAACAATCCTTGCCACACTGCTGTGAAGTGCCTGACGGGCATTATTGCTGATAGGCAGCCACAAATTACTGAGCTTTTGGGGTTTGTGCTCTGCACAGGAAATGTTTGGCTCTTTATTGTGATTTTAATATTGGTGATTTATATTTAGCGTCAAGTTCAGTTGGTGTGAGGAGCATTGGCGTTGTGCTGTACACGTGTATTAAGATCACAAGAGATGTTTTTAAAAGTTCTAATAGTCTCTGATATTTAAAAGCACAAATAAACATAATTTTTACTTTCTGCAATCTGGACAGAATTTTGAGAACAGGTTGAAGAGGGGTGGGTGGGGTTGAGCAGGTTAGAAGAAAAATCATTGTATCACTTTGTGTAACTTCAGATTTCTTTGTGCTGTAGCTGTCTGTGTCTAAATTAACTTTGTGATTTGTATGTGAGAATTAAGCCAAGCATTTGTGGTGCTCTGGTATTCCTAAAGTTAGTAGTAGGATAAAGAAGGGTAGATAGGACGTGTCACTTGCCCTCATTTTTAGGAATAGATTTCCAAAAAAGTGTTTCAAAATATCAGGTTTTGATCCTAAATAAATAACCTTGCTTATAAAAGCGCCCACCTCCCTCAGCGCTCCTTGCAGTGTGCCAAAATTCTTGTCACTGTAGTAGGGAATCTATTCTAGGATTCCCTAGGGGATAACTTCTCAGCCATGTACAGCTTGGCTATACATGGAAGAGACACTTTGAAACGTGGGGAGTTACTTGGATTTATCAAAATATCCTGGATTTCTGCCTCGGTGCTTGGAAGGCTGTGCAGTCTGCAAACCTCCAACGCTGTTTTTCCTGCAGGGTGTAAAGGAATACAGCGTGCCTGTGGGGCTGGATGGGAAAGCACAAGTGGACTTGGTTGTTGTGGGATCAGTGGCTGTCTCTGAAAAAGGTAAGGAAGAACTTCCAGCAGAAGGGACACAATCCCAGTCCAGTGTCAGTAAGGCTACACCATGTGGCAGAGACAGATTTATCCTTGGAGCAGAATTGTGGTCTTGGGTTCTGTCTCTGTGTGTGACAAATCCCTGCTCCCGATCCAAGCAGGAAGCAGCAATGCCTCCAGGATGTGGTGGGCACACAGCAGTGTGGCTCAGAGCATGTTTTGGCCTTCAGGAGAACTATTAAGGCAAGCAATTATTTTTGTTTTAAAAGAATCCAAGCAGGCTCCCTGGTCAGGGATCTGCTCTGCTCACACGGGGTGTGTGAAAGGACGTGTGTTAGACCTGCTGATTCAGTACCTCTTTGGGGATCAGATTTTGCATTTTCTAGTATTTTGGAAACCTGCTGGTGCTGAAAAATTTTCCACTGACTTTATCCCTTGCCTAAAATAACACAGTTTCTGTGTGTGACCCAGACTCCTCTTTACCCATATTGACCTGTGTTGGACGTGAATAGAAGGTTCGAAATACAATGGCTAGACAAGCTGCTGTGTTAAGTGCATCAAATTTGTTCATTCTGAATAGGAAGCTTCTGGGGTCTTTTAGGAATCACTGCAACTGATGTTTTATTTCATTTCAGTGCTGATTTCAAGGAAAGTTGCATTCTGTGAGAGTTGCTGACCTGATTTTTTCCACAGTTACAACTTGCAGGCTGCTCAGTTAATTACATGATTTTAACAACAACTTTCCACTCTGCTGTTTGTTTTTTTTCCACTTTTCCATGCTTCAGGCTGGAGAATTGGCAAAGGGGAAGGTTATGCAGACATGGAATACGCAATGATGGTGTCCATGGGTGCAGTGCAGGAGGACACACCTGTAGTTACCATCGTGCACGACTGCCAGGTGAGTTCAGCTGTTCAAATATCCCCTCTCCAGTGGGGAGGGAGCTCTGTGACACTTCCTGCTCCATCTGGAGAGGAGACAGGGAATGATGTTGGTTTGGCATCTTTATTCCCATTGTCTTTGATGGATTTTCATGTGACAAGAGATCAGGAAGGGGGGCACAGTGTTAGGGAATTTGTTTTTAGCCACTTAACCAAATCTCTTCCTTGTAGGTGCTTGACATAGCAGAAGAGCTGCTGGATGATCATGATTTAACTGTGGATTACATCCTCACTCCAACAAGGACTATCCAGACTAACTGCAAACGACCAAAACCTCAGGGAATAATGTGGCACAAGGCAAGTTAAATCTTAATTCAAATTAAATCTTAAACCTCTGCTGCTGGTGGTTTACTGGTACCAATAATCTGCTGATAAACCCCCCCCCCATTTTTATATATAAACACATTTTTTAATTAGAAATATTTGAGAAAAGAACAGATGTGTTTGTCAGGTGAAACAAAACAGCAGCATCTGTGTGCGGTGGGGTTTAAGTGGTAATGGTGAGGAGGAGAAATATTTCCCTGCAGCTGAGGTTGCCAGTGGATTATCAAGTGGTGGCTGCCCCATTCCTGGAAGTGTCCAAGGCCAGGCTGGATGGGCTCGGAGCAACTTGGGATAGTGGGAGGTGTCCCAGGGGGTTGGAGCTGGTGGGTACAATCTGTGCTGCTCTGTGAAAGGAAAACATGACCTGCTGGTGGTACATCCCTGTTTCTCTAGTGGATTCACTTTCCAAGGATAAATCTGAGGCTGGAGCTCGTTTTCAGGTGGAAGAGCAGCGATTTTAAACATGAGTCTTTATTTATTGATAGTTCCTCTATTATGAATTTGGCCTTTCCCCCTGCCCAGTGTCAGAAACTTGTCAGCTTCCCAAGTAGTTTCAGAAAAGCCTTCAGTGAATTGTTTTACTGGAGGTTCCTGCGGGGAAAACTTTTGGTCATTGGATTTTCACTCCTAAAATCATCCAGTTAGGGAGCAGACACAATCCTGCATGAGTGAGTACAGCAGGGATGCTGAAGTGAGGAATTGTGCACCCACATCTTGCAGAAACTGAGGGATTCTGAGGGAATACTCCTAAGGAAATCAAAAGTTGTTTGTTAAAAGTTGCCAATCAGCAAAAAGAGTTAAATTTTTTTAGGTAATGTGTCTACAACAAACAAATTCGAGCCAGGACTATTTTTATTCCAATGTTGGGAGAGCATTTTACCCTGCCTGTGGTTGAGGATTTGAGGTTATAAATAAATAAATAACAGCTCTGTCTGTCCAAGTGCATTTTTTCCATTGAATTATTTTTGAATTGTAATTTTTTTAGGATATTATTGAATGTAATTGTGTTGAAGGCCTACCCCTTGTGCTCCATCCATCTTGCCAACATACTTTTTGATCAGTTTGTCTGTCTTGGTGTCAGACTTCTCAGTAAGTGGCCTTGCTAACACTTTTTTTATTTCTTTTTCTGTGCCTTTAGCAGAAACTGAATTTTCTGCAGCTTTCACTGAGAATGGAGCACAATTGACCCTTTCTTTGAATATTTGAGTGTTGATTTAACACCTCAAGCTGGGTTTGGCTGTTCTTTGGAGCATGTGTGGATGAAATAGGAATATTGGAGAAGACCAGGCAGAGCAGGGATAATCATCACTTTTCTGTCTTTTTGGGACCAGAGCAAAGTGTGGTGTCTATATGAAGAAGAAATTACCATTATTCCACAGGGAAATGAGTGACATTTATTTTGTTTGTGGCCGTGGTGGTACCTGGATGTTCAGCTCTTGCACGGAAGGGTTTGGAGGTGGGAGGTCTGGTTAATCACCAGGGTGTGGTGATAGGGGCCATTTCAGTGTTTGTCCTTTGGATTTTCCTGGCTACTTCTCCATCATTTTCTCTCCATCCTTTTCTCCTTCAAATCCTGGCTTTGCTGGTACATTCCTGTCCCTCGGAGCAAAACTAAATGAACCGAGAGGCAGGGAGTAAATGAATCATCCACTTCTAAATAAGGGGTTTTGTCAACACCAAGCAGCTTAACTTCATTGTGAAGGTGTGTGAGGTGGAAAATACCTTGTAAAAAAAAGTTGCTCCTTGGGGAACAGGGCTGGATCAGGCCAGGACAATGTTTAGGAGCTGGAATTCCAGGTGTTTGCAAACATGGGATTACAGCTGAGGATTGCTGTGAGGATGAACAGGCAGTAATGCACACACTGAGGGAAGGAGGTGCTCTCCCAGCAAACAAATCCGTGCCTCCAGGCTCCATTTCCATGCTGAGGGAGGTGCTGCATTTTCCTGGGGTGCTGTGATGTGTTCTGTGCTGTTTAAAGACTTCCAAGGAAGTGGAAGAGCCACAATATCATCAATACCAAAGGATCATTACCGACATCAACACAAAGCACTCTAGAAACACTTCTAAATCCACAGGCAGTGCTGGGGGGTGTTGGTGGGAAGTTTTGCGCCTCTGAGGTCAGAGTTTTGGGACATCAGTGTGAGTTACTGGAGGACAGCAAGAGCTGCTGAGAGCTGAGCACTCTGGAAAACTTTATTTGGATGCCAGCGTAGAATTATTTGGCTTCATCTGTCCTGAAAATCTAACCCATTGTTTCTGGGAACTCTAAATTCATGTAACTGCTTGCTTTCCCATTTAAGATTTTCTATGGGTAACTGTGATCTTTATCTGGGACACTGGCTATTATATTTGTCCCAATTATCAAGTTATTTGTGCTGTGCTTATTTTAAATTGAAACTATACAGACAAATTAAAATATTTGGGTTCATGAAGAGGGAAATGAGAGTAGTTGGTGGAAAAATCACTGTATTCTAGTAAGCATTTCCGTCTGGCTTTGAAATCGTTCTTTTGCTGAAAATTTTATAGCAATAGGAAAAGATTTTTCCTGAAATTAAATGAACTGTGGGGGAATCCCTGGGTCTAATGCTGAAATAGTGGCAGGGGTGGAAACCTCCTGATAACAAACAGCTTTGATTTGGGTCTGTGATAAAATATTTAGAAAGGAAAGCTCCAAAAAAAATGCACCTATCCAAGCTGGTAAATCCTTTGGCAGAAGGAAACTGCAGTCAGCGTAGCTAAGGGTTTGTTTTGTTTTGTTTTTTGGGATAGTGGGAGCAGGGAATGCTTCCGCACGTGGTTACACATCTCCACACCTTCCCAAAGCTGACCCTCGCTGCAGAGTCACCGGAATGCAGCTTGCACGGATGGATTCCAAGTGTGGGTTGCATAAGTTTCTCCTGAGGGACACCAGCAGACTCCACAGGCTGCCAGCTCCCAGAAATATGCCCTTGGATTGTGTGCACATATTTGGACATTTTGTGCAAATGAATGATAAAATGTTCAGCTGTGCTGGCCTTGCTGTCCTGGCCTTGTCTGTGCCTTCAATCCCTGTTTGCTCAGTGCTCCTGGAAACAAGGACACAGCAGGAAAAGTGGGGTCTGTCCTGCAGGTCAGAGCCAAAAATGAACCTTTCAAACACCTTCTACCCACCTGCTTGGAAGGGCTGATGGATCTGCAGCACAGGAGATGTTTGGTGGTGTTTGCAGCCTCCCAGGGCAGCAGCATCATTCTCCATCTTAAAATCGTGGAATGGTTGGGGTTGGAAGGGATTTTAAAGATAATCTCATTCCACCCCCCTGCCGTGGGCAGGCACACCTTGCACTATCCCAGGTTGCTCCAAGCCCTGTCCAGTCTGGCCTTGGACACTTCCAGGGATCCAGGGGCAGCCACAGCTTCTCTGGGCACCCTGTGCCAGGGCCTCCCCACCCTCACAGGGAAGGATTTCTTCTGTGTATCTGAAGTAAATTTTCCCCTCTTTCATTTTGAGGCCGTTCCCCCCTGTCCTGTCACTGCTGAGCAATCCCTCTCCAGCTTCCTTGTAGCCCATTCAGATCCTGGAAGCTGCTGTGATGTCTCCAGGCTGAACCGTGCCAGCTTGCTCAGCCTGTCCCTACAGGGGAGGTGTTCCAGTCCTCCTGCCAACTTTGTGGCCTCCTCTGGACTTGCTCCAACATTCCATGTCTTTCTTATGCTGGGGACACCAGAGCTTCGCACAGAATTCCAGGTGGGGTCTCACGAGATCCACGTGTTCCTGTGTCAGTGAGATGAGGAGCTGTGGGAAGAAGAATGAAATAGCAGGATAAGCACACCCTCCAATCCAATCCAATCCAATCCAATCCAATCCAATCCAATCCAATCCAATCCAATCCAATCCAATCCAATCCAATCTGCCCTGCCCTGTCTGCCTCACTCCAGGATTGCAGTGCTTCCAGGGAAATCACAGCGCTGTTTGCCTTGGCCTGGGCTGGCTCAGGGGTCAGCGTTACTCACTCTGACAGAGGACAAACACATCCTTCATTCTCCCCAGCAAAGTACTGACCGTGGCTCCCATCACAGCTGTGGGGGAGCTGAGGGTGAGGAGAGCCCTGGTGTTCCACAGGGATGTTGCAAGAGTCCATCTGCCACCACGTTTTGGGATGAAACCAGGTGTCGTAGGAATGGATGCTGTGGGTTAAGTGCTGGGAGATTTGTGTTGGCACTCAGCATCCAGGACTTTTTTCCTCAGGTTTCTGTCAGAAAGGGGCCACATTTCCCTCCTCAGCTCCTTTCCCAGTAATTGTGTGCCAGAAGAATTTATCCAGCCTGCTGTCCTCTTTCCCCAAGGCTCTCCCAGCCATGGCAGGGAGTAGGCAGGATTACTAAATGATTAATTGCCTCTGGTGGAGTTATTTTTAACCCAAATCACTTCAGAGTTTGTGGCACAGACCCACGAGCACTTCTGTTGGCCAACCCCAGAGGGCTGAAGTGTGGAACTGCTCTGGGAATTGGTGGCCAAGGGATGATAGGAAACTTCTTCAGCTTTGGTTTCACTACCAAAGCTAAATCCCAGCACTCAATCTGAAGTTTAAAAACATCAATAAATGGTTTGACCTTGACTTTAGAGGGATGGGGAAAGCTTCCAGTGCTGGGTTTGCCCATGTCCATATAGCTGGATCAGCAAGACTTAGGTGGAATGTCCCTTAGATCCTGGCTTAGCCTAAAGCAGTAGGCAGAGACAGGGACTGGGGTAGGCAAGGCTAGGGAGGACTGACCAGCCAGCACAGCATCCAGAAGTGTGCAGCTTGTTTGAAAGAGAGGAGGAATATCTTTGGCCTCTCTCCACATGGAAATAAATCATTGCGGTCCTCCACAGCTCACAGGACAAAAGGAACTTTTTGCATGATTGTAATGAGCAACACATTGTACTAGCACAGGGTTCTTTTGTTTGCTCTTTTGCAACAGAGCAGAACAAGCTTTTTCCTCTCCCCTGCCACCCCCTGTCCCCTTTGCCCTTTTAGTTCTCACCCCCCAAACCCCAATGGATTTGTTTGTTGAATTGAAACCCCAAACCGAGTTTCTGCCTTTCCTTGGCATAAAAGTGGGAGAAAATAGGGAAGGGTTTAGAAGGGTTGGCCCGGCTGAAATATTCTCCTAGACCCCAGAGAAGAAAAACCCTTAAGGTAAATCCTGTGTGTCTCTCGTGACAGGAGGGTGTCAGCTGGCAGTGTCAGAACTTGTCTCATGTTTCTTACAAATATTTCCTAATAGAAAAAATTGCAAGTCCTGGATCAGCTGCCTTTGTTGCTTTGGTGCTGTGAAGGTTTGTTACTGTTGTGTCTGCACAGGCTGGGTTTTAAGGGAATGACAGAATCACTTTGACCAGACCTTCAAAGAAAAGAGTTCATAGGCCTTACAAAAATCACAGAATCACTGAGGTTGGGAAAAACCTCCAAAATCATCAAGTCCAACCTGTGACTGATCACCCAGAGCAGAGCACTGAGTGCCCCATCCGGTTGGTCCTTGGACTCCTCCAGAGATGGGGACTCCACCACCTCCCTGGGCAGTATTTCCAATGTCTAATCCCCCTTTCTGTGCAGAAATTCCTCCTAGAACATAAATGCTGTTGTCACTGCATCTTCCTGAGGTTGCCAGGAGCGTGAAACAGTAGCTCCAAGAGCTCCAGACTGATGCCAAAATCTACGTAGTGAGAGGAGATGCCTTGTGGAAGTGTCTTAGAGATTGTGCTGAAATCTCTGATTGCCCTAATCTGCAAAGCCCTGAGGGTTTGCCCTTGGTAGCATTTCCCTTTCTAACCAAACACCCATCCCATGCCTTGGCAACGGAGTTTAATTTGGGGATGAAAGGAGCTGTTCTTGGGAAGAGGTTGAGGTTGTGCTTTGGGCCCAGGAGTGATTGGTTGCATGAGAACAGAAAAATGTTTTTCCTGTTTGGTTTAATTAGCACGGAGCTTACATTTCACATCGAAATTTGACAGAGGACAGCAAATGTTCTTAATTGTTGGCCAGTACAAACAAAGTGAGATCCTTCAGCCCCCTTGGTTTGATGTTGTATCACTCAGGGAAGGGGAGCTTGCTGTCAAACACAGCAGTTGGAATTCTTGGCTGAGAAAAACAAATCAGCCCAAAAATCCACAGAGTAATAACTCTGTAAAATCTGAGCGTGATCTGCACCTTTCTGAGTGTGGAGGTTCCTGGAGCCCCAGAGCGAGTCCTTGCTGTTTGGTGTCGTGCTAGCAGAGCTAGGACAGACTTTATGGAAACTATATTTTTATTTAGTTCCAGCCTGAAATAAAACCTGCTTGTTTGCTCCTCAGAAGATGAGCCCTGGAAGCATTAAGAGAATTCTGTTGAGTGACTTTCCTGTCACCTAATCCTGACATTGCCCCCAGCCTGGCTTGGCTTCTCCTTGAGTCACTGCAGAGCTGGGCTCCTGTCCCCAGAGAGCTGTGCTTGACGCTGTGCAGATCCAGACTGGCTGTGACTGTAACTGGAGGAGCAGGAATTCAGAGGCTCTGGGATGAGTGAGGTCTGAGCTGGGAGATCTGCAGGCATGTGCTGGGTGGGATGTGCTGCTGCTGGTCCAGTGGAGCCTGCTGAGGCTGGTACCCTGCTAGAGTGGCTCGCTCACATTCTGGGCTACTAGCCTGGGTCTCTGCTAGCTCAGGCATCGCTTCCCCAGGCTCTGTTTTGCTCCCTAAATTTCAGCATTGGATCTGGTGTTGATGGATGTTGGACTTGTCCAGCAGCCAAGCAGGAATTCCTCCTCCTTCCAAGCGCAGTGTGCAAGCCAAGAGCTCGACCACATTAGCTGGGGAACCACTGCCTTTCCTGCCAGTCTCTGAGTGCAGCCTGGGGCATCTCATGCCTCACATGGATGGGGTTCAGCTGTTGAGAGGAAGAGCCCTTCCAGAAAAGCTCCTTGGGAGCTGGGCATGGATGGATGGATGGAAGGAATAACGGGCTCACAGTGTGAAGTGCAGTGTCCGAGCGCTTCCGTTCCCCGCTCCAGCCCTGCAGATCCATGTGGGGTCTGAGGAGCTGTGCGTGGTGTGTGAGGTCGGATGGCACAGAGGGGATGTGCCCCAAGCAGGGAATGTGCCTCCAGCTGGGCCCACATCCATAGGAACCCTGCTCCAAGGCACGCTCCCGCTGCAGCTTCCACCATTGTGTGACCCAGCCCATGGGGTATCCTGTTCTGGGGGAAAAGAGCACCAGGAGCTCTGCAGAATGGAAGTGGCTGATGGATTGGGCTGGATTCTGCCAGAGCAGGGGCTTGTGTAGGATTCTGCCAGAGCAGGAGCACAGGCCCTCGGTCAAAGCAAACACAGAGGGAGAACAAGGAGAACGCGGATCTGAAAGCACTGGGATAAATAAATGTCAGATTGGAATAGTCCTGACTTTGGTTGGGATTTGCCCATTGGATCCACATTGTGCTGCTCGCTTCAAGAGTCACTGATGTTTATTTTTGTCCTGCAGTGTGTATTTAGGGAGAGACTTCCCAATCAGGCCAGCAATTAGGAACATTTGGAATGCCCTGGCACTCTGCATGGCAGCAGGATAATAAGGTTCCTCTCTTTTTCACGGCACAAATGAGCCCTGATGCTCATCATCTTTTTCTGGAAGGCGAGAAATCCTTTTATAATTATTATATCCATCTTCCTCCTTTTTAGGTCAGCTCTGAGATGCTGGGAAAAATCCCTATCCTAAAGACTCTTCGATCCAGGGAGAAGCAGGCTGGCAAGGATGTCACCCTCCAAGACGAACACCCAGCCTTGGCAAACACCAGCAGAGCAACACTTTCAAACAAGAAGGTGATGGCTGCAAATACCCAACCACGAGCTGCTCCAGGCTCAGCTCCAGTGGGACAATCCCATGTGGAAAGTGATCCTGTAAATCCCAGAGCAGAGGGATCTGACACGATCGCCACCGTGTACGTGGGGAACTTGCCTGCCAGCCTGAGAGTGAGCGAGCTGAAAAGCGCTCTGAGGGAATTCCAGGTGATTCCCGTGCGGCTGAACTGGCAGGGAGCACAGCACAGGGCCTTCCTGGAGTACAGGGATAAAGGAACTGCAGACAGAGCCGTGTCCTCCTTGCAAGGCCTGAGCCTTGGGGGCAACGCTCTGAGAGTGGAGCTGGCCAAGAGCCAGAGCAACAAAGGGCAAGGAGAAATCAATAGTCGCAAATGAATATGGAGGAGAAAAACAAAACAAAAAAAAAAAGAGTGTTTGCATTGTTTTGTGAGAAGCCAACCTGAGGTTTCAAGGTTTTTAGTAACCCTGAGGTTTCTGCAGGTAAAAAAAAAAAAATTTCTGCACAACTTTCCTCACTGCTGCACTTGGACATGCAAAGGTTTTGTCCCCACAGGTGACAGAGGAGCTATTTCTCTATAAACAGTTGCCCACAAAGTACCCACACTCTGGTTTTGGTGCTGTTTGGTGTTTTTGTTAAGCCTGGCTTAAAGCCCTGCCCCTTGGCACCTGCAGCAAGGTGGTTACAGTCGGCCATTGAAGGTCAGACCTGCCCATTTATACCTGTGAGGTTAAAAGCCAGCAGCAGGAAATCTGTCCTAAACGTTTCAATTCTGTTTACTGAAAACTGGGCTTTGCCTGTTGGGATTTTTAGTTTTATTTTTTATAAAAATGGCCAGGGAGAGAGAGATTGTCCTTTTTGTGCCTTGTAGAGTGGCTGTGGGGACACTGGCTTAGTTCTAGTTTTAGTAAGAGCTGTTATCATCAGGTGGGAGAGATTCCTCAGTTTTTTGCTAAATCAGCCCTTGGAAAACCTTACGTTTCTTATTTCAGTGTGGCAGAGGAAAGCAAAGCCCAGTTTTCTCTGCTTTTCCCCAAAACTGCCTTTCTGATGGATCAGATAATTATAAAATAGCTGCTTTTCCTGATTGTGTCTTATAATGTGATTCCTTTGCCTCTGTGAAATTATATTAATTATTGGAGTGGAAATGAAAAGCAGGCACAGCATGGTCAAAACTCGTTGGTGCTTAGTCTGGCATGGAATTCTTTGGGAATTTGCTGGAGATTGTAGCAGATCCTGTTCCTCTGTGCCTTTGTCACCACCCCTGTGGCTCTTCCACGACACCAGTGATGAGGGTGAGACAGCACCACACAACTGCTCTGGGTGAAGGTGCTCCCAGGCACCGTCCTGGACATGAACATTCCCTTCCAGTGTAATGGCCAATAATGATTTATCTGCTATGGCTCTTATTACCTTTTCTTTTTTCCCTTTTTGGTTTCCTATTCCTGAAAACAAGTTGAATTTTGGCCCAGCCATCCTTTCTAAACAGAAGCTCTTTTGCCAGTGATGCTGGGCACGTAGTCAAAGTAAGCATCTAAAGGGATTTATTTTTTTTTTTTTAAGTAAGAGTTGGAAACTTTTTTTTTTTTGTAGCCAGGGAGTGCTGTTAAGTATATTTTAAGCAGGTTATTATGCCTCAAGGGTCAGACATTCATTCAGTATTAAAGAAAGAAATCTCATCGTTATCATGTAGCTCTGTAGGGAAGGGCTCAAGGAAAGCTTTGGAGCTGCAGAGCTGAATCCAGCCCTGGGATCCCAGCACAGGAAGGACCTGGAGCTGCTGGAGAGAGTCCAGAGGAGGCATCAGGATGATCAGAGGGATGGAGCAGCTCTGCTGGGAGGAAAGGTAGAGAGAATTAGGATTGTTCAGTCTGGAGGAAGGAAGGCTTAGGGGTGACCTAATTGTGGCTTTCCAAATGGAAGTGATTCCTCCTTCCGATGGAGAGGGACATTGGACAAGGGCCTGGAGTGACAGGACAAGGGGGAATGGCTTCAAACTGACAGAGAGTTGGGTTAGATGGGATATTAGGGAGAAATTCTCCCCTGTGAGGGTGGGGAGGCCCTGGCAGAGGTTGCCCAGGGAAGCTGTGGCTGCTCCTGGATCCCTGGAAGTGTCCAAGGCCAGGTTGGACAGGGCTTGGAGCAGCCTGGGATAGTGGAAAGTGTCCTTGTTCACAGCACAGGGGTTGGAACAAGACGATCTTTAAAATCCCTTCCAACCCAAACCATTCTATGAACTTCTCGTAAGGTCAGCAAAGGAAAAGGTTCTGGAAAAAATCAGTATTCCGTTCTTTCTACAGCTCCAAATGATTTCCAGTATCACTCAGTCCGACTTCAAACAAGCACTGCACAACCCTCTGGGTCTCATTTCAGGGCCTGTGCATCTCATTGCAGGGCTGAGAGTCAGGGGTTATGTTACTACCCAAACACACTCACTGCATCATCAGCTTCCAAAGCAGGGGAAAGAAAAGCAGAAAAATAATTACCCAGCCCTGCCTGCCCCTTCCAAATGATGGCAAATGGAGTAATGTGAGCATTTGCTGTTCTTTTTAACTCTGGGATATGTCTTGCTCTGCTGAAGATGTCCAGGTGACCTTAGCAATTAAAAGCCAGTGACTCTGCCAATGAAAACTTCCAGCACCTCAGCATCTCAAACTTCCCCTGTTGCATTACAGATGGAACCACCCTTTTCTGGTCAAATTTGCGGGAATCACATCCTCTGCCTTACTTCCTTTCTTCCCATCTGAAGTTTGGTTGCAGATCTGTTTATGTGTTCTGTAAATGTGGTAACTCTGCTTGCTTTCCCGTCAGCGCAGCCTGCAGCCAGGGGCCAGTTTTGTTTGGACAAACATCTGGATGTTTTTCTGTTTGCAGTTGTGGTTCTGGGCGAAGCCCCACAGGTGATCAATGTCCAAAATCTTTGCTCCTTCCAGCCTGTTGCTTTTTTCTGTCACGTATTTCACTGTATTTACCCAATATCCTGCTGCTTTCCCAGTCAGGCGTTAAACTCCACACTAGGGAGGAGATGCTAACTAGGGGTAGGCAACAGGTTGGACATCAGCAGGAACTTCTTCATGGAAAAGGTGGTCAGGAATTGGAAGGGGCTGTCCAGGCAGCTGGTGGAGGTGTCCAGGGAAGGACTGGACGTGGCACGCAGTGCTCTGGGCTGGTGACAAGGTGGGGATCAGCCACAGATTGGGTTTGATGATCCTGGAGCTTTTTTCCGACTTTTATGATTCTATGAACTGCAGTTAAACTGAGGAAGAAAATTAATTAAGTAATTATTTAAGAAAAATAATTACTTTATTGGCATTTCAAATGGACTAGAAAAATGCTGCAGTGATCCTTGTATTTTTGATCCAGGCTATTAATAAATGTCAAGGTCTTTCAGGTGCTGCCATCTCAAAGTCAGTAAATCACTCTCTGAAATCAGTGCAGTTCTACCTTGGAGAGTCAGGGCAGCAGGGATGGGGCTCTTGGTGCTGCTCCTCTCCAGCTAAAAGACATTTGAATGCCAAGCTGCTGTTGAATTCAATAACACCAGAGTGCCCAGGGCACAGCCCTGCACGGCCTTCTGGTGTCTCCAGCTGTCTGATGTGGATTTTCTCTTGTGGGCTGACCCGAGTTCCTCCTGGAGGAAGCAGCAGATTGTGTAGAAAAAGTGAATGGGGCAGTCTGCCCCTCTCAGATCTATTGTTCCAGGCTCTCTGCATGCTCAGGAAGGCATCACTTAGAACAAAGTCAGGAGGAGTTTCTTTAAGTCCTCAAAACTCTGAAATGCAAGAGATTTTATTGAATCCTCGGGCTCTGGTCTCATAAGAAATCTCGAGGAATTGAAGCCTGCTTATGTTTTACTTTGGCCCAGCCCAAGGCTATGCAAGATACCAACAATCAAACCATAAAATCCATACCCTGGGGAATTTTCTGTCTGAATGAGCAGCCTAAAGAGGAGAATATTTACTCGAGTCATAATTCCTCATTCTGTACGTGCTGTAGCTGTGGCCTGTGCAGATGGATATAAAACGTGCCTCACCTCAGGTGGATCCTGACCTGCTTTCACTGCTTAAGACTCGTGATGAAATCATCAACAGTGGCAAAGCGGTGCCTGGATGCTGCAGAAAACTCTGAAATGCTGCTGATAGATCCCTACTCTGCTTCTAATAGGGAGTGAAGCGATCCCTAGCACAGCCTTGGGTGCAGCAGCAGCAGCAGCAGCAGCAGAGCTGTGTGATGAGAAGGAACGTTCAGCAGTACAATGGGAAACGCTGTCCTGAGCCAACTTTGTTGGGAATAATTAAAGCTGAGGGCTCTCTATTCTCTGCACAGCCCAATGTCCTCGCCTGTCATGTGGTCAGGCACATTCTTTCCAGCTCCTTTCACGGCACAAACATTTGGGATGCTGTTGTTGAGCTGTCGCTGCTGCACTCCCCTGGTTTTGAGGGTTCAGTGGGGGAAGATGCTGGTCTGGAGTGAACTCCTGGAGCTGGGAGGGTTTGGGGTCACCAGTGACCTCCAAGGTGTTCCATGAGGGACGTGACCTTCCCAGGGCCATTCTCCCCTTCTTCCTATCCTCATTTGTGGGAGAAATGCAGAGGGAGACCGGGACGGGATGAATGGAGCCTCCACCAGCTCCGTGATGGAGAGCAGGGTGACTTTGGAGGGGTTTTTGTTGGAGGCCGTCAGTCACAGCGTGGTGTGTGGCACAGAGCAGTGAGGCAGCACTGGCATCTGCTAACAATGAGGCCGAGGTGGCTCACTGCCACCCTAAAACTGCACAGGCATGAGGGTTTTCCTTCAGCCAGCCGTGTCCATGCATTTCCTGGAACAGGGACAAGGCCACACAGCTTCAAGCCACCAAAGACAACAGTAAACAAGCTGGGTTGCTGGGTAGGCTCTGAGTGACAAGAGTCAGAGACTGTTTGTTTCCAGGGAGGGAAAAAGGGGGGGAAAAAATCTCTTACCATCAGGCTCTTTCCTGGATCTCACCTCCAGGTCCACATCCAGCCCTTCAGCATCTCCCTGATCCCCTCCCAACAAGCAGCCTGAAAGGACAGAGGTTTTATCCCATTATCTGTGGAGACCAATAAAAAATGTCAGGAAAGGGATGGTTAAACACTGTGTCCAAGTCATGCCTCTTTTTTTTGGTGTGTGCTTTTTTTATTTCATCATCTTCTACTGCTCCAAAGGGAGAAACAAATGGCTTTTAGGGGAATGTTTCCATTGAAAAATCCAGCACTGGGGCTGTGTTTTTTCTCCACAGGGCCGAGGAGGGGGAGGAAAAGCGCGTGCAGGGATTTCTCTCGTTCCGGTTCCTCCGAAGGAACAGCCCCTCGCAGCACTTCTGGCTCTGGAGGAAACATCTGTGGCTGTGGCCACGTTCCTTGGGCAAACCCCCCTGCTTGGGAGGCTGTTGTGTACCAAATGCTTTGATTTCCTCCTTGCCATCTCTTAAAGATTATCTCCCTCCCAGAAAAGGGCAGCGTTTCCCATGTTTCCATGTGTAATGTCCCCGATGTCTGCTATAAACATCATGGAACGTTTCCCTGTCCCTCCTCTGACATAGGTAGCAAAGTCACCGCTTTTCATCTTTCAAAGCCCTGCAGAAATGTTTAGGGTCGTGTATCCTGCCATTGTTCTGGGCTGGGCATCCCACTGAAGTGCCTGGGAGAAATGAGTTCAGGATATGGATCTATCTGGTCCATCTCTGCAGCGGCCCCAGCAACATCCACGTTTTACAGATGGGAAGGCAGAGATGGCTCCTGATAGACTGGAGGCAACTGGTGATTCCCAGCACTTTTGGAAAACAACAGGAGGACAGGCCAAAAACTCAGCAAAAGCTCTCAAAAAACCCCCAGCCAAGCCCCTGTTGGGCTTTTCTGTGGGACAGTACCAACGTTCCCAACGGGAATTTTGTCTCCCAGTGGATACCTGGAGCATCGCGGTGGCTCTGCGGAGCCTTTAATCCCACTAGTCCTCCTGCTCCAGAACTTCCCATCGAGGCACCCAGCACATTCCAGGGACAAACCTCAGCTCCTGCGCTGGGAGACGAGACACCAAACAGAATTTTTTTCCCAAAATGTGCCACCTCCAGAGGTTTCCAAGTCACACAAACGTGTTACGATCCACCCATCCCACACATTGAGCTAAGCCAGGTTTAGCTTTCTTTAAGGAGTAAAGCAAACACGCAGGGCAGTTGGATGGGATCAAAAAAAGGGCAGGGAAAGAAGGGAAACATTCGTGTGGTGAAAGCTGCCGCGTTTCGAAGCGTTACCATACCCGTGGCTACCACTCCTTCAGATTTTGGAGTGAATAATTGTTCAGACAAGAGTAATACTCCTGTTTTTCCAGAGGGACGCTGTGTTTTCCGAGTGTTTCCAGGCACCTGCACTGCTCAGGCTCCGGAGCGTGGCATTTCCATCCCTCTGGAGGAGGCAGTGCCTGGAGCTGCTGCTCTGCGGTGACTTTTCTTCACCCCCCACAGAGGAACACAATTGCTGCAGCAAGTTCTGCTCCGAGTGAACTCCTGGTACCCCGAAGTCCCTGCAAAACTTTCCAGGCCGTGTCATCCTGCTTTCCCAGGTGTGTTTGCTTATTTTTGCAGTAATTAGCCTGAAGCTGAGCTGAGCCACAGAGCTGCACTTTCTGTGCCATTCCAGGGGTTTTGAGTCCCGCTGCTTTAAATAAAGGAAGGTCTGTGCTCAGGCTCGTGTTCACGCTGCTGAAGCCAAGTGGCACTGCCAGTGTCCCCACATCCCTTTCCATGATGAAACCGAGGTGGTTTGACCTCTAGAATTGCCATTTGCTCGTTCCAGAGATCCTGGGGATCTCTCAGAGGGCCTGGAGAAGTGTCTGAGGAAAGGAAATCCGGATTTATGCCACAGTGACTCCCGCAGTGAAATTTTCCAAAGGATCTGCAGCGCCCTTGCAAAAATTTAGTTCATTTTAAGACTGGAGTTGGAATATTTATCAGAAGTTTGATGGATCAGAGCCACCTGTGATCACAGAGTCATGGCACGGTTTGGGTCACAAGGGACCTCTAAGCTCCTTTTGTCCCACCCCCTGCCATGGGCAGGGACACCTTCCACTATCACAGGTTTCTCCAAGCCCTGTCCAACCTGCCCTTGGACACTTCCAGGGATCCAGGGGCAGCCACAGCTTCCCTGGGCACCCTGTGATAATGGGAATTTGGATATTGAGCCAGAAGCTCAATAAGATTTATTCCTTCTGTTGTCTTTCATTAGTAATAAAGCCACAGGATCATTTCGATTGGAAAAGTTACACCAGGATCATCCAGTCCAACCACTGCTATTAATATTCTGATTTTAATTCCTTACTGGGCGAGATGAATTCTGACAGGGAGAGTTACTTAAGAGAACAAGGGAGCTCCGTGCCTGTCCTCACTGGTGGAGCCAATCTGGTAATTATTTCTAGGAATAACATCAGCTTCCAGCTGCGGAGCTGCTGCTGGCACTGGGGGCATCTCCTGCTCCTCGGGGGGCTCCTTTAGCCAGCTGCACACCCACCTGTTTTATCCCTGAGGATGACTCCTTGTGGCAAAGATTTCTTGGCAGGGATAAAGGCCCCAGGAGCATCCCAGCACTGCCTTTTCCTGCAGAGTGTCAGGCAGGAGTTACGCTTGGAAATACACTTGGAAAGGGAACAGATGTTCAGGTGTGGCCTCCCAAAAGCATTGCAGAAATCGAAGTCCCCTTCCGAAAGTGACAAGAGCTGTTTGGATCCCCTGAGGTCCACGGATCCCAAACTTCTTGGTTTGGAAGGAGAAATCAGGCACCCAGTTATTCTTATGGATCTGAGCCTTTACCTGCTAAGAACTTGGTGCCAGACTCATCCCCTGGTATTCCAAACACCCGTTTAAGATTCCAGATGTTGTTCCCACCGGTTAAGTCTCCAAGGTACCCAGTTTTCTGCAAATCTGGATGATCAACCCCATCCGAGAGCATCCTGTGCCAGGTGTCTGTATCCATGGGATACTCCATGCTTTTCCATGCCAAGCATTCCCATCTGTCCCACCCGGGCACGGAAAAGGCCTGATCCAGAAGTGCTCCATAAAGCAGTTTCCCCTGATGGGAAGATGGGATACAGGGATGTTCCCCCTCACAGGTCGGGATGCCCGAAGGGAAAAATAAAAACGAAATAAATAAAATTTTAAAAGAGGATTTTTAAAAATTAATTAATTAAAGAAAGAAATCAAGCTTTGATCATCCACCTGCTGGAGAAAGGGTCCAAACCAGCTCTAACTTGTCGGTTTTTAAGCCAAATTTTGGGGAAAGCCGCGGGAGCGCGGGCGGGGCTGGCGGTGCCCGCTCGCCGCCGCCAGGTGGCGCTGCCGCCAAGGGAACGGCACCGCCCCCTCCCGGGATCGTCCAAATCCCCCCGGGATCGTCCAAATCCCACCGGGATCAACCGCATCCCCCCGGGATCATCCACATCCCACCGGGATCAACCGCATCCCACCGGGATCATCCGCATCCCCCCCGGATCATCCGCATCCCACCGGCATCATCCACATCCCACCGGGATCATCCGCATCCCCCCGGGATTATCCACATCCCCCCGGGATCATCCGCATCCCACCGGCGTCATCCGCATCCCACCGGGATCATCCAGATCCCACCGGGATCATCCGCATCCCACCGGGATCATCCCCATC
>VZTI01004617.1:256-86752 GCA_013397865.1 Struthidea cinerea | reverse complement strand
TTTTTTTTTTTAATTTTTTTGGGAAGGGCGAACATTGTGTTTTCTCGGTGACATTAAACGATTCTGTAAGAGGCACAGAAAAAAACCCAAACCCAGCAGAGCAGGAGGCTTTGAAGCAAATGTCCCCAAAAGTGACCCGGTGCTGTGGGAGCCGGGTAGGCCCTGCCGAGGTGCCAGGGGCTGGCCGGGGGTCCCCCAAACGCGCTGTTCTTGCCCTGTAGGTCCCCGTGGGCAGCCCCTGCGTGGGCACCGGGACACGCAGGGCTGTCCCCTGCCCTGCCACACACTCAGGGACAGCCTCAGGGACACCCCCGGGCTGTCACCCCCGCATCCGACGGCGCTGCTCTCTGGGAGCCCCAGCGATGCCGCGCGGGGCGAGGCAAGAGCAGATGAAAGTGATGTCACATTAATGTCAGCTCACAACTCGAGCCCACACAGCCTTGATTGCTCTTATTAATCTTGCCAATTTGTCTGTCAGCACTCGGCTAATCCCTAAATAGCCTCCCAACAGGTGCTTTATGCTTCCGCCACATCCCCGCTCGCCGGCACCCCCCGGGAGCGCCGCTCGCCCTCCCCGGTGACACCGGCTCTCTCCCGGCCATCTGGGAGCGGCTCTGCTCCCCCGGGAGGGCTGCAGGGGAGACAGGCGGCTTTGCAGATGTTGTTTAGTCTGTCCAAAAGAGGGGTCGGAGTTTTGGGGCTTCCCAGAAGGAAGTGAGGAGCAGGGTGGGGGGAGAGAGGAGGTGCTGGAGGCGCTGGGGGGTGGCAGAGGGGAATTACCTGGGGATGAGCAAACCCTCCATGTGATTTGTCCCATATCACTATTAGAAAACACGTTTATGGCACAACTATCTCACTGCTCTTATTTGTGGTGGGTTTGGTGGTTTTATGGACGGGGGAGAAGATGAAAAAGTCCGAGCTGAAGCTGCGGTGGAAAAGCCACTTTAAGCCCTGAGCAGTTTTATCATAAACTCATGGAATGGTTTGGGTTGGAAGGGATCTTAAACCTCATCTTGTTCCAGCTCCCTGCCCTGGGTTCCAACACCTTCCACCAGCCCAGGTTGGTGTTTACCCTGCAGTTAAGCTGAGGGTTGATTATTTTCTTTACTACTCTATCAGAAAATCCACTGGCTTATTACGGCGTGTGCTCAGCCGTAAAGTCCCAGCCGCGTCAATTCTTTAGCGAAAGACTAAAATTATTGTGTTGTGAGGCTTAATCTTCCTAAAGTCGTTATTTAGCACAGCGGTCTTAAATCACAAAACACAGATTTCGTGTTTAGAACCCTTAATAGCTGAACCCAATTAACTGCTAAACCCTTTTCACTGCGACAGGAGAGTTCGGGTTGTTTTTCCTCATTCTGAATTAAGAGGAAAAAAATGGATTCATTTCCGCTTGGCAACTCTGCTGCATGAAATGTTTTGCACACAGGTTACGAATTGGTGATTCCTGCTGTGGTTCACCTGGAAGAGGCTCTGCCCTGGAGGAAGAGCCACCAAACCTGGCTTCATGCAGCAGGTTCCTGTTTTACATCCAAAGGTGGCTGGGGCCATTTCCAACCCAGCAGGAAGGAAGAGCTTTCAGGAGCATCTTCAACCATTCCTCCAAGAGCCAAAGTGCTCCGAGTCCACTAAAAAAGCTCAGAGCTGTTCGTTGCTAACCCTTGGGTGCTCCAGATCAGATCCTAAAAGCTCCTAAAAACACCATTCCCCACTGAAAGCTCTTTCACTCCATCCTGACCTGGATTTATTATCAGGAGACAGACTTTTTTCCCCCTTTCTTTCTCCCCAAGCCATTTATTTCATCCAATAAAGTCCATCCATCACAGCGAGCTGGAACCGACCTAGGATCCAAGGATATTCTTAGCTACGCAGCGTGTCAGGAAACGGGCAGCAGCCCCGTGTGATGCAAATATTTGGACGAGCGAGAGGTAGGAAGGATTGTCCAAATGTTTACTGAAGGCTGTTGATAGCCGCAGGATTTATAACTGGTGGATAATGCCTGCCCCCACACAGCTCCTCCAGCAGGTGCATCCAGTTTCCACATGACACGTGGGATGTGTGTGCTCTGGGAGAGGGGATGCAGGACACAGCCAGTTCCCTGGGTTTTCGGGCTCCCTTTTCCCAGCTGCTTCACTGGTTTGGAGCCCGTGGAGCAGCAAGACGGGAGCCCAGGATCCACTCCAAGGATTCGTGCCCCTGAGAGCGATTCCAGCCATTGCTAACATGGAAAAACAAAACACAACCACTTGGAATTCCTGAAGTGAAACCAATGCTCGGAACTGTTCAGGCCCATCAAAATATTCCCTGTCACTCTCCTTCAGTGGAGGAAATTCATGACATTGTTCTGCTTATTGTTCTTGGCATTTCGCTTCCTCGCTTCCAGCACCGGGATTTGAGCTCTTCAGTCTCCCAGCAAGCCCAAACTGCTGCTGGGGGCACAGCAGAAGTGCTGGCAGAGCAGTTTGAGCCATTGCTGGTGCTCAAACAGCTCCAGCTTTTCAGAGCCCGCTGGAAATGTCCCATAGCTGCTGCCAGGTGGCCTCTTCCAGCCAAAAGAGGAGGGCACATCCAATAAAAACCAGGCTGATGGACTAGAAATGGGAATATAGTCAAGGGAAGGCCCTGCTGCCTTGATACCCCCTCCTGCAACCTACTCAGGAGGTCTCTGCATGATCCAGAGGGACCTCAGAGGGCTCCAGCCCAAATTTCTGCTCAAGGCAGGTCCATCAGCAGCTCTTGACAGGGTCACCACAGCTTTGTTCAGCTGAGCCTTGCAAACCTCCAAGGACAGGGTCCAACAACCAGGACTACAGACAGCCCCGGCAGCAGAGGAGCTGTCAGTGCCCTCATGTCCATCCAGCCAGGTTGGGAGGCTGTGCTGGCAGGGCAGAGGCTGTTTTGGCTGTAATTGCCTCCACCATGTAATTGAGGAACAATATCCCATGAAACAGGAGAGATCGGCATGGAGTTGAGTCACTCAGCTCTGGTCACCTCCTTCCCCTGAGCTATTTTGCAAGTTCTGCTGATGCTGGGAGCATGAACTCATGGATTTAACATGCTGCAGATGCCCAGACAGCTTTTCTTAGCAGCAAACAGCAACTGCATCAGCTGCAGAAAAGCCTTTAATTCATCACAGCCCTGCAGGAGCAGAATTTCCCGACTGCTCCGATGGGGAATACAATGGCCCCGTTGTTTTTCCAAGGGGAGATTCCTTCACCTCAGGCTGTTGCATAAATTGTGTGTTTTCTATTTGTTACCTGACTCATTCCAGTGACCTCCCTGAGATGGGATAGAGATCGTTGGAAGCGATGAAAGAAACCCTCGCAGGCTGAGGACCAGATTATCAGAGAGACCTCTTCTGCTTTGGTTCACAAACTGGGAGGAGAACTTGGTGTCCTTCTGGGGGGAAGAAGTTGCGTAATAAAATATATGGGAACAAAAGGAGTAAAAGGTCAAATTCCAAAGTCATCTGTTGTGCTCCATGAAATGGTTGTATGCATTAAAAGAATTCAATCCTGTGTTTGATGTCACATTCTCAGGGTGACCTCAGATGTGGAGTCCTACCTCAGACTAATCTGGACTCCTCTCGCCTTGAACGTATTTTGCAACAGTTCCCAGTGTTGGCAACTCTTGGTAACAACCCAAAAATGCTGGAAATGCTTTCCCAGGCAAGGATCTGGAGCCATCCAGATGGGATGCAAGGAAGAACCAGTCCCACCTGGTAAAGTGGCTGGTTGGTAGCTGGGACCAGCACTGCGGGTGTGGGAAGATCTGAAGGTTTCATGGTGGCCATGCATCAGTACCTTCAGGTCTCCTCAGCTATGAGCCTTGGGGTTATGTTTGGGATCCAAAGAGGATGTGCATGGGGCTGGAAGAGTCCTCCTGCAGCTCTCTTTCCATGGATGCTGGCCAGAGGGATTGCTCGTGGATGTGGCTGGCTCTGCCCTTTCCCAGGGTGTGCAGCGTGGTGGGAATGGGAGGGATTAGGTGAAGGAGAAGGCAGGATGTGTTGGTGGGGACATGCACATGATCCCCTCACCAAACTGATCAATGAAATTCCCCCTGGAGAAAGAATTGAGCTTTGTGTTATCTTCCCATATGCTGGACCTCTGGGTTGGGAATTTATTCTGTCTTTTCCATCCAGGTGAGGGAGATCAATCCTTTTTTTTATCTCTGACCCTGCCAAGCCCTGAAATGTAAGCATCTCACCTGGAAAAGCTGCCGCTCTGTGTCTCACCTTTGCTACTGAAATCCAACCAGGAGAAGGTTGCAAAACCGGGAGGATTTGGGCCAGGGTTAAGCAAAGCAGGAATAAATGAGCTCAGCACATCCTGGTGCATCCCAGTGCGTCTGGGCTTGGAGGGGGTGAGCCTTGGCTTGCGGTCCAGCCCAACCTGGTGCTTTTAGCTGCGCAAAATTTGAGGTTTTTTCCAAAGCAAACCATTACTGTCAGATTGAAAGGCATTTATCCTGCAGGATTTTCCCTTCCTCCTCTGCCAGGGAACATGCAGGACTCGGCTCCTCTTCCTTGGAGTAAATCACAGTGGGGCTGCCTTATCTCAACCAGACCAGGAATGTTGCCCTGTCCAACGCTTGGGCCACCCAGCCCTGATCCCAGGAATCAGCATCCGCTCCAGGCCCACACTCTGACCCTCCAGTGCCATATTTTTGCAAGGTCAGGAGGTTGAGTGGTAAAAGGGAACAGCAGAGAGAGATTCGAGGCTGGCTCTGCACGGAAATTCATGGGGATCTTTACACTGGCCATGGAGTGGAGACTTGAGCCTCTTCCCCTGTCCAGATTTGCTGGGAATCTGCATCAGGTACGGACACAGCTCCAGCTTCCAAGTGTCCTGGATGAGGGTGGCTCTGCCCCCTTTTCCTTGGTAGATTTAATGGATCCAAGTGGATCAAGGAAGGGTTGGATGTGGCAGCCAGCCCTGTGAGGCATCATCTTATCCCTGGTTCCTTCCTGGGACAACGAGGCTGCTTTTAGCTCGTGGTGTAGCCAGAGGGAAGGATAAATAAGCAGAAAAGTCAGATGGCAGCGGGGCACATGGGAGAAGGGGAGAGAGAGCTCTGTCAGGTGGAAGCAAATGGATGGAGAAACAGCTCCGTGTATTTCCCTCATCCATCACAGGACATTTCGTGTCGTGTTGAGATGATTCGTCACCTGCCAGCTCGTCAGCAGAAAGGATGGCAGAAAGGACAGCAGTGGACAGCGAGGGTCGGCTCTGCACACGTGGAGGAACCGTTCCCCTCCATCGTGTGGAAATGTTGTTCTTTAGGATCAGGTCAAAAAACTATTTCATGTGAAGTTTCTTTGTGAAATCTCTGTTGCATTTGGCTGGAAGGGCCAAGTAAGTGTCTTCATCCAAGAAATAGCTGTGCAAGGGGTCACTGAGTGTGGTCTGACCGTCCATCAGGACCAGGGAGAGACCGTGTACGACACCATTCCCAGGACATATTCCCATCAAGAGAAGGAAAGGGGGGAAAGGGGATGCTCCAAGCAAAATTCTGGTTTTCTCAAGTTGCTAAACTGAAATCAGGTTGCTATTTCTTTTTGTCTGTAAATCCTTCTTGAACACAGGGGAAAACATCATTTCCTTTTCTCTGAGGGCTGGTATCAACAAAGGATCTGATCCACTGCCCAGTGAAGTAAGAATTCAGGATCCAAAATCTAGGGGTGCGCGGTGAATTCTTCCTTAACAACTCATTAAAATTGGTTACTCCAACTCCTCCTGAGCCTTTTGAGTGGCTCATTTTCAGAAGTGAAGCCCAGGAAGCCACTCTTGCGCAGCACCCAGCCCAGCTGCCCCTCCCTGTCATCCTGTCATCCTGTCCCTCTTGAGCCACCCACGGCAGCATCCCTGGATTCCATTCCCGTTTCAGCCCTCGCTTTGCTCCATGGCAGAGCACAGGAGTCTCCCTCCCTCCCTCCTTTCCTCCCTCCCTCCCTCTCTCCCGTGCAGCTGCTCAGCTCTGCGAGGGAAAGGCTCCCAGATGTGCCGGGGAGGGAGCGGGCAGAGCCCTGAATTCCACTCGGTGCCGTGTGGACTCTTTGTATATTTTGTTTGAAGGAGAAAATATGTGCAGTCCTTGGAGGAAGGCCGGGGACCAGGCACGGCCCTGGGAGCGCAGGCACCGCGGGGCTACGAGGTCCTGCACATCCCCTGCCCTTGGCTGGCCTTGGCCTGCAGGATGGGCTGGCGGCTGGAAATGTAAGCAGGGCAGCTGAAACCCATCAGCGTCACCCAACAGGTCCCCAAAGCCTCTCCTGGAGATGGCTCAAGGTGACCAGACCCTTTGAGAAAACGCGGCTTGGCTCAAAAGCCAGTAACACCTAAACACCCGCGGTTGGAATTTTCGGTATTTTTGGCTCACGGGTGATGTGCTGTATCAGATCAATAAATATTCACATGCTCCGGAGCGTTCTGTGGGGTTGGTTTCGCTGCATTTCAAGTGCATTTAGCTGTGGCACTTGGTAGCTACTCGATTATTGCGTGAGACAATACGTTTATGAAGTGTTGGCCTTCATTTAGTTAATCACTTCATTGATGTGTAAGACCAAAACGGCATGAAACTAATTGTTCCCATGGAAACAGGAACCCAGAGAATGATTTCATATCACAGCTTGGCAGCGGAAAAAGAAGAAACTTCTGTAATTGTTCCCATTAAGCCAGGGCGGGGGATTCATGCTCAATCTCTACCGCGCTCTGCTCCGCTTCTGCTGTGAATTAGGGGACCGAAAGTCAGCACAGAACCACATAAAAAAGCCCCGAAACAAGCTGTGCTTTATGGAGCATTTGTAGTTCTGCCACCAAAACCATTTCCCTTCTGCTTTACAGGTTTCGGGCCAGCAGCACCAAGGACTGTCACGGCCAACCCTTCATTTGGAGGTGTTGTGCACAGGGGTTTAACCGTGTGCCTGCAGGAGGCGCGGGGACGTCGCTGGGACTGGGGGCAGGACAATCCTCACCTCGAGGGTGAGTGCTTGGGAAGTGCAGGCAAAACCAAATCCGAAGCAAAAAAATTGGAGAAAGTGAGAGAGGAGCCACGCAGAGAGGTCTGGTGTGCAGGAAATATCCTGAACCTCTTGACTGAGGTTTTCCCTCTTCTCCTGTAGGAAGTGCTGGTGGCTGGGGCATCTCAAGGGGTTGGCTGCTGTAGAAAATCCCTGTTATCTCTGTAACAGAGGAACTGACATCTCCCGGTTCTCCAAGTTCCCCACCAAACTGAGAAATCCCCATCCCCGTGAGGAGCTGCAGCCCCCACCAAGGCGCTTTATGGTCACGGTCCATCCCTTGCAGGACCAGTTTTAGGAAGCCCAAAGGCTCTGCAGTGCACCCGTGTAGGGGTGGGAGCCTCCCATGGCCTCTCCCTGCCCAGATGGAACCATCTCCACCATTTTCCCATTTTTAGGCTTTGCCCCTAAACCCAGCCCCGTCAAACCCAGCAGGAAAAAGGAACCAACAGCACAAAACCCATCCTGGCTACCAGGCCAGTGGCCGCCCAACCCCACAGCTCCTCTGGAGGGACCAGAAGACACAGACCTGCTCCATCCCAGCCCAGAGAGGGTTTCCCACTGCGCTAATTACTGCTAATTGAGCCACTTGACTATCTGGGAGCCTTGCCCTGGCCAGGCTGATAGAGTATCAGGGAGATAAAGAGCACTCAGCACAGGTAACGGGGAAGTGTTGGCAGACCTGCGGTGGGACCTTCTGGAGTGGTTATCTCTCCTGCCCAGAGCCCAGAGCACCAAATTCCTAAGGGAGACACTGTGATCACAAGGATCTGTGGAGAACCTAAACTTTTTAGGAGGTGCTCTGTGGGATTTTGGTGACTCAGGAGCTCAGCAAAGCAAGCTGGCATTCATTTCAGAGGAACTCTTTTAAATTTCCTTAACATGCATTTAATTCCTTTGGCTGGCTTTCGCTGTTGTTATTTTAACACCGTGGAAATGAAACTTTAAACATTTTTTTCCCTTTTTTCCTTCCCTACAGAGAAATAAATTTTTTTCTTTTAACAAACACTGTCTCTCTCAGAACTTTTGTTGATTTTCACCACCTCCACTGACCTACATGGAGTAATTCAGCTCCTACACCCTCCTGAACACCAGGTAGGAGTTACTAACACCTACTTACCGAAGTGGAAACTTGGACAGGGTGACATTGTTGTTCTGCAGTGGTTTTTTTTTAATTACTTGGAGTCGTAAATAGGAAATCAAAATTACTGGATATTTTTGCAGCCAGCTCCGAGGAAAATCCTGTGTGTGGATGCAGCTCCTGGCTGTGGGTAGAGCTACGCGTCCTACCTGGCAGGTGAAGCTCACGGGGTCACAATCCCTGCCCACAGCAGTGCCTGCGTTTTGTCTCAGCGATGTAAAAACGAAGAAAACATCACCACTTCACTCATGGATGAGCCAACAGAGCTTGCCCACAGGTATCAAATCAATGACAGGGCAACCACAGACCTGAGAAGCTGCTGGGTCCTCTAATCCAAAGTTTGGGATGTTTTCCATGTCAGCTATCCCCATTTTCTTCCTCGAGGTACCTCAATCATCTGCTCCTCCTTTTGCCCCCGTGCACTTACACTTTGGTTTAAGTTCCCAAAGTTTCTCAGCTTGTTACAAAAAACTCATAACAAAGTCTGTGGCCAGCTCTCTCTTTGATAATTCCTTCCCCCCATTTGTTTATCTCAAGTCCCGAGCTTTGTTCCAGGCCCAAAACCAAAAGCCTTTCTACCCCGTTCTCCTCTTGACTTGTTGCAGATGTAACGAAATAAATCTTTAGAAAGAACAAACCTTCACTTCCTCTCTCCCGTCCGATTCGGTCACAAACCCCAGGAAAGAAAAATAAATCACAACCTGAGCTCGCCTGGTCTCGAAGGATTCCACGTCTGGTCCTGGAGCCACCATCCAAACTGGATGTGTCCATCCCTCTGAGAAATCAGAGAACACAGCCACCAAAAAGCACCTGATAACCATGAAATCCTTATTTTGAGCATGGCCAAAGTCAAGGACTGACAAAAAACTTGTGATCGGCCCAAATTAAGGTTGATGTGATGGTTGGTGACCACGACCAAGCTGGTGGTGCCTTCCTAGAGCTTGTCCTTGGCACTGAAGGGTGATGTGTCCCTGGCTTTTCTCACAGCCCCTGCTGCGGCTCTGGCCGTCTTCCCTCTCCCCTGCCACCCCCACCCCAAGTACTTTTAAATTACAACCAGAAAAATCATCTGCAGGATGTGTTTGGTTTCCTAAACTGGCCACAAAGCAAAGAGGTGGAAACCTCCTCCAAACAGAGTTTGTCCTTCTTCTGAGAGGTGTTTCCAGGTGAAAGCTCTGTTGCTCTTCCATCAACCAAGCTCAAACTCTCTCTAAACACAACCCAGTCATGGGGTCTGACCAAATCACTCTTTTCAGCCAACCTGCTGGAGATTCCATGGATGTTCTCCTGCCCCGCCCCAGCTCTGGGATCAGACACATCAGCCCAAAGCCCTTTCCAGAGCCCACTTCACTTTGCAGCAGCCTGGACTAGGAATGGACATCTGAGCGTGGCGTCCGCTCCACAGGGGTTGCAAGGAAGTGGAGAACAACTCCTTAAAAACGGGGCTGTCTATGTTTGCCTAACAAGGTCTTCACTTGGGTCTAAATTAAAGCCAGACTCAGCTTTAAGCTGGGAAATACTACAGCTGTATAAAAAGGATGATTGGATTTACCGGGTGCCATCTTCCCGGTGGGTTCTGTTCTTCCAAGGGTGCTTGGGGGAAGACGTGCAGAACCATGAACAGTTGCCAGAAGATTTTTGGGTTACGGCCCTAGTCCCGACTTTCACTGATGAACCGAGGGTTTTCTCTTTTGGTGTGTTTTGTTTTAAGTTTAAACAAGAGGTCTTTGCACACTCGACACAATCCGTCCTCTTAGCACTGAAAAAAGTGTAATTAGACACTTGGAGAACTGGAAGAAATTAACTCCGACCACAGCCCGTCACTCAGACTATTACTTAATAATATTTCCCAAATGTGCAAAGTACTTAGTTTTAGAATAACAGGAAAGAAGTGTAACTTCTCACCCAGAGCAAAGGCTTTGCCTTGGGAAGTGCGCGTGAAAAACTCGCAAGCCAGGAGATGTTTTGCCACCTCCCATCACCTGAGGGCTACCAGGGGATGTGAACGGTGTGATTCATGGTCCCCAGTCCCACGGCATTGAAGGGCTGGAATGGAGTCAAGGGGAGTGACCAGCCCGAGGTGCTCGGAGCCGCGTGCGAGAAGATCGCCTTCAGCTTCCAACACGCCACGGAAACCGCGGAGAAATTGCTGTTTTCCTTCTTCTCCAGCACCGGGCCGAGCCCTTGCCTCACCCCACGCTACAGAAGCCTGGCTAGAAAGAGATTATTGTGATTCCTGCCCATTTCTTTCCTCGTGACAAAAGACCCCATTCATCTGGGCTAATTTTGAGGGGAGAGCAAGGGGTATCAGTAGCATGAACTGGATCTGAGCGTCTCGACCGCATTTGAGCAAGCCCCACTCGTTGGCCAGTCTGAGCCAGGGAAACAGATATCTTTCATTTGGAGCTTTGGAGGGGAGCATTGCTCTGATTTTAAACAGAAGAATCTTTGCTGGCCGTGGCAAGTTTAAAAAGTCCTGACGAAGCAGGGCTGGGCCATTTTCCCAGCAGAAAACAAGAGGCCATTCAAAAAGGGGGGGGAAAAAGTTGTTCTCGCGTGTTTCTGCTTTAGGAATCAACACACCCACCTTCACCTACCTAAATTACCCCACAAATATTCAATAAGGCCATGTCCAGAACAATGAACCTCTTGCCTTGTTGCAAAACACTGAAAAAAATGGATTTTTTAAATACAAACATCCATGATGCCTTAAATGCTTTAGTTGTTGTGGAGCACAACTCCCAGGACTTCCCGGTGTGTGTGTGTTGGGGGGAAGAGCTACGCGGTAATTGCTTTCAGCAGAATATCACTGCAGCCTGCATTTAAAATATGTGAGATTGCCAGTTTTGAAATATTTAAGTGATTTCATCTGTATTTGGGTGATTGTGTCTCTCTGAGCGGCTCATTTAAAACGATATTTCTATTTTCAGCACATAAAATGGGTCCTGGGTAAAAGAGAAAGGTAATTTTGTTGTTTTCTTCTTTATCTGAGAAAGCACCTGGGGAAGGCTGGACACACAGAGCTCAGACTTCAACAGAATATTCCAGCCCTGGGGAAATTCTGGGTGAAAGCTGAAGTGACATTCCAGAGATGGAGTGGAAGGTGTCGAGATGGAAAATTAAAAAAAATATATATATATTAAAAAAAGTCACCACCAGAAAAATCTGGCACCTCCTAAATCGCAGCGACAATTTCAGCAGGGTGTTTACTCCCAGGGGTAAAAATAAATGGCCTGAGACTGACTGTGCCCACATGGCACGGGGACGTCCCGTGGCATCGGGGACACAACGCGAGGGGACACGTGCCAGGGGTATGCAGTGCCCCAGCCTCAGGGAGTGGAAGCGGCAGCGGGAAAAGGGATGTGTCCCTTGCGTCCCTCCTTCCCACCCTCAGGCATCGTCTGTGAGGGTGGCTTTTGAGGTCACCACAGGTGAGTCCAGCAGGGACCATGGGCAAGTGACCAATGTGGCTTTAGAGGGTCCTGAAGCTTTGATAATTCATGTCCTGAAGCCCCAGAGCTGGGAGACCAGACCGTGATCCATCCCTGGTCCTCTCCCAGTTTGCAGCCACACCTTCCCTGAACCTCAGGGAAGTGGAGGGACCTCAGCTGCATCTTCACCGGGAGAAAAAGCAGGGGAATATCCTGACTCCAATGGAAGGAGAATAATTCAGAGCACATCTGCCCTTAGCACATCACCCACAAAGTGTCCCAGGCCACCACGGGTGGGAGGTGCCTTTTCCTCATCCCTTTCCCTCATTTCTGGTGATTCTCCAAGGTCAATTCTGTCTTTAGGAAGAGGTCCCTGCCCCAGAAGCCGGATGGCTCCTCACAGTGGCACAGTCAGAGGGCACGGACAGTTTTGGTGGGGTTAATCTCCCCCAAAATCCTGTGACCCCCAGTGTCCCTGCAGGACAGAGTGAGTCCCACCCTTGTCTCCAAAGTGAGGGATCTTCACTCAGGAGCTGGTAAATTTTTGATGAAAATAAGTCATACAAGAAGGCAAAGATGATAATGTTGCTCTTGGAGCTGTAACAAGACGCAAATGCTATTTTGATGGTTTTTTCTGAAAGAAATACACAAAGCCCAAGCGACTTAATTAAAGATCTCCCAGGCTTTGCAATCAGCACGGCCACAGATGAAGGGAAATTACTTTTATGTGGCAGAACACGAGAGGCTTTCCCATTAAAATAAAAAGAAAGATGAGAAAAAAAATATTTTAAGGAGGGCTTTTATTTTGTAAGGACATTCCATGAAGGATCGACATTGTCTGTGTGAGAGACTGTGATTAGCTCAGATAAAACAGAAGATTTGGTGTTTTTTTAACGTTTTATGAATACATGCATGACATTACACTTGTCTGCTTAACACTGAGCACATCTCCAAGGAGTCCTTCGGCAAATGCATTTGGGAAGAAGAAAAGGGAGAAGCTCCTGGGCAAATAAAGATGCCAACAGGTAGAAACAAGCATTCACCTATTCAGATTCTGAAGCCCCTTCTGAGCTACTCCAGAACGAATACCCAAAGCCCAGGATGCAGCTTTTGAAGCTGCTGAGATCTTTAAACTGAAGAATTAGGATGGGTCGCTCAGCAAAAAAGTTTTTAGTTTTGGCAAGGAAGCTTGGAGAAAGTGAGGATTTTTGACCTGAGTGTTCAGGGGGCTCTGACCACCTGGGACTGATCTGCTTGGAGGAGCAGGAAACGCTGTGAGGCTCGAGCTGATGGAAATAGCTCCTGTTTCCTCTGCATCCCATCCCCACCGAGGCTGGGAGATGCACAGGATCCCACATGCATCCAAGGTTTGCTGCAGAACACCAGGGAAAAGGCGGGAGGGCAGATTAATCCCGTTTACTCTGAAGAAGCCCGTGATTAATGTGGCTTGGAGAGAGCTGTAGGAAGGGGAATTGCTTAAGAAGATGGAAGGAAGTCCGTGGCTGTCCCTCGTTGATACTATATATGGTGCTTGGTCAGTTGTGCTTGAGGAGCAGCAGCCAGAATTGCATTTTTATTGTATTTCTTTTTAAAGCAGGAAAACAAGGTCAAATAACTGCGCTCTGTTCAAAGAGCCCGTGGTGATGGATAACGCTGAGAGTGGCTGCTGAATTTCCAGCCCTGGGAGCGTTTTTGGGGCTGCTGCAGGGGTTATGCCCCCCTGCCTTCTGCCAGGCCAGTGGCCTCTCTGTTCCCGCTCCCTTGGGATTCTCCCAGCTCCAGTTTTGGGCCATTGGACTGGCTTGGCAGGGAACTGGGTTGGGTTTGACGCAGGAATTGTCTGGAGCAGAGCTGGGTGTTTGTGTGGGGACAGCAGTGAGCTGGAGATGGGAATTAGAGCAGGGAAAGGGGCTTTCTCCTGCTGTTGCTGATTCCCGGTGCACAAGCAGCCCCAGGATAATGCCAGGGGCAGTATGGACAGAGGCTGGAGGGGTTCCAGCTGACCAAAGAGGTCACTCATAGGTGAAGATACAACTGGTGGCCACAGACTGGCAGAGGAACACCCTGTGCTGCACCAGGGCAATCAGCAAGAAATGAGTTCCTGCTGCCTCAGAGACGCCCCAGAGGATCACAGCTGCTTCCCTGCCCCATCCCACTGCCCAGAAAGCCATAAACTCCCCTTCATCATCAGCACTCTGGAATCTCAGTGCCCCTTTCCACCTGCCCGATGCCTCAGGCTCATTTAATGGGACCGGGCCATTTAATCCCACCATGAACTGGTCACCCCAGCAGGCTGATTTCTCAGGGTTAGGGACATCTTTGTTGTCCCAACTCCTCTGCAAACCCTCATTTAGTGTCCAGAGCATCTGGGGCTGCATTTGCTGCAAATCCGGACAGGCTTTTCCCTCCCTGATCCCACCAGCACTGATAACCAGCAGTGCAGAAAGCGCAGGAACATCCCCCCTTCCCTCCTCTCCCCTTTTACATCTGCTCTACATTTCCATCCCAGAAATTAGAGAACTTAGTTATGCGGAATTACAGAGCTGGAGTATGGAACTGATTGGGTATTCAAGCTAAATAAGATGAATTTAAAGATCTCTCCAGGAAATTGAGTGGAACACCCGAACTGACATTGGGTATTAAATATTATATTTGTGCAGTTGCTCTTTCAAGCCCGTTGGCATTGAACATCTGGGAGCACGATTGAGAACAAGGCAGAAACTGAATACCTGCTCAAAATTATGCTCATCAGAGCTCAGAAATTAAAATATTACTGGGTACACTCTGAGCCAGTCCTTTCCTACAAGGTAGGGCTATTAAAATATGATTAGCTGAGCCGTATCTGCTCTCAGAACTGTCACACACCATTACAGCTGAGAAGGCCTTGATGCAACGCTCCTGGCACAGCCCCCTGCTTGATCAGCAGCAAGATGCCGAAGAACGAACCTTGCAAATGCTCACCCCAGGAGGTGGGGAATTAAAAAGGATTAAAAAGAGAAGTTGGGGGGTCTCAGAGCATTGGTTGTGCAAATTGGGGTAGGTTCGGGCTCCTCTTTAAGGCAAGAAAGCTGAAAGCTTGGATGTTTTGGGTTTTTTCTGATGTGGGAAGAGCTTTGCCCTCCACTGCCTCGAGCGTGCGTTGCCTCCTCATCATCATGCAGGACAGGGCTGGGGATTTCTTCCTGCCACAGCCCCCCGCAATCACAGCTCCCTGTCCCCACCACGTTCACATTTCCAAGTGCTCCACGCACTCCATGGGTGGTCAGGATTGCGTTTCCCCCTCCTTGCTGGAGAATAAAATTCAAACAACCGCAGAAAACCTGCAGGGCCTGGGCTCAGGTCGGGATCATTATGATCCTCTCCTGCTTCTGGAATCAGGGTGAGATATCCATATATCTGCATTTATAGGTATAAAAAATCCTTTGCTTTATGTGATCATCATTTATATATATATATATACGTTTGTTTTTTTTTTTTTAAGCTGGCTGCACTAAACCAGACACCCGAGGAAGAAGCAGCTTTGCAAAAACAAGGCAGAAATGCGTTTTGTTTTTTTTTTTCAGGACTGAGGCCAGGAGAGGTCCGAGGTCCCAGCCCCGGTGCCCCCACTGTGCTGCTCCCTGGCCGCCCTAATCCGTGCAGAATTCCCGCAAAAACCGAGGCAGCGCTGCCTGTCCCGGCCCGGCGGGAGCCGCCGCTGCCTGGCTGTGTCAGGGCTTATTACTCCGTGTTTTCACACTTATCCCCAAGGTGTTGAACTCGCCCCGAAGGTTAATTAGTAATTTATTGCCCTGTCATCAGTTCGAGGCTACTAATGGCTTCAATTTAGCCCCAGGGCTTTTGGTTTTCTTTTTTTTTTTTTTTTTTTTTTTTTTTTTCTTTTTCTTCCCTTTTTTTTAGTCTTTTTTTTTCCTCCTGCCTCCTTTGGAGGATCTATGAGTTGAAGCACACGGGAAAGAGGCAAATCTGCTTGGAAAAGCACCTGGAAATAAGGTCCAAAGGAATAGCTGAAGATCAGAGAATCACAGGATGGGTTGGGTTGGAAGGGACCATAAACATCATCCCATTCCAACCTCCTGCCGTGGGCAAGGGAATTCTTCCACAAGGGACATCCTTTTCCCCTCTCCATCTCTGGGAGCAGCAATAGTGGGGTGTGCCTGGGTGATTCTGAGTGCCAGGCTCCCGGTGCATCCTCACCAGGGATTCACAGGAGAGAAATTGTGTGATTTTAGGGGAAAAAAGGCAAGAGTTAGATCTCATCAAGAATATTTGGGGTTTCTTTCAGCCAAAAAACTGCAACAAATCCCTTGCAAACTCGCTCCAGGGAGGAACACAGTGGCAAAGCCCAGACCCAGAGGGAAGCAGGGGCTGTGGGATTCCTGCATCCTGCCCATCCCTGTGCTGGGATGAGCCAGTCCAGGCAGGAGGGTGGAAAAGTGCAGTCCTCAGAACTGCATGAGCTGTCAGCCAGAAAGGAAAAAGGTACGGACGTATCTTTAGATTTTGATATAAAAAGGAAAAAAAACCTCCAGTTTTCACCTCCACGCACGTGGATTCCCAGAGCAACATCTGCGATTCCCCTCCCCGGTTTAATTTATGGCCGTTAACTTTAGGGCTAAGGACAGTTTATGGAAAAAAACACCTGCTTTCCCCTCCTCCTGGGGCAAGGGTGGAATTTTCTCTGACTCTGCATCCTAAATAAAGCTCCGTTCCAGGCCCCGGTGATTCATGCCATGGCTCGCACACACATGCCTTATGTTAGAGGCCCTGTCAAGATGCTCGTGCCCCTTTGGAGCTGGAGGACTTGGCACAGAACTCGTTTATCCACATCCCCAGGCGAAATCTGAGCCCTGGGCCCAGCTGCCCCGGTGGTGATGGCCACAAAATCAGATTAGTTTGGGTTGGAGGGGACTTCTAAAGGTCTTCTAGTCCAACCCTCCTGCAGGGACATCTTCAGCTAGATCAGGTTGCTCCCCGTTCAACCCGACCTTGAATTTTGCCAGGAATGGGGCATCCACCACCTCTCCGGGCAAGCTGTGCCAGTGTTTTCTGAACCTTGGTGAGGAAAACTCCTTCCATCCCTGTGCCAGCCCCTTGCAGGAAGTCGTGGGGTGCTCTGTCCACCTTAGGGTCACTGGGACCCCAGCAAAGCCACCCAGTTCTGCTTGCAGCTTGGCTTTCTACATCCCTAACCCATGCCACCCTTTCCATCTCTTCTCCAAACCCACCTTACACCAGCACCAAGCTCAGGCCAGGCCTCACTGTGCTTTCTCAGCCCTTTGACACAGATCCCCCTCTCTGCTTCTGTCATTATAAAAGATTGGCTTTCCGTGATGGAGCTTTCGGTCATGCGGAAAAAAAAAAGGAAAAAAAAAAAACAAGAAAAGAAAAAAAAAAAAAAAAGGGAAAAGAAATCAAAATGAGACTTGCTGGCAGCAAACGGAAGATAAAACCTGGACACTCATCCAAGCTTTTGTTTGAAAACTGATAGCCAGCACTGGGCAGCTCCAGGGACCCCCCACATAGCACACACCCCTCGCCCAGAGCAGAGTGTCCCACGCAGGGCTGGAGCCCTGGGATTTTTCCCCCTTCCCCACATCCACACCACGCTCCAGCCTCAGCACCAGGGCAGGCTTGGCCCCGCTGCGTTTTCTGAGTGCGAGCAGAGCAAGGTGGTGCTGGTGGGGTGGGGGGAGAAGCCTGTGAGTAATCTTGTAACCTTTCCTTTCAGTGTTTAAGAGAAGCGAAGGCTGTTTACAATAAAAGCGAGTGATATTTTTCATCCTTCCAAATGGAACAAGGATTCTATAAACAGAGGAACCTCAGACACAGCAAACACCTGTTGAAGGGAACCGGCTTGAGAAGACACGCGAGGACCCTCCGTCCATCCATCAAAGCCTCCTGGTGACTCGCGGTCAAGTTCAAGTCGAAGTGCGCGGCACGGATCTGCTGACTGGGGGAGGCCGGGATAAGCAGAAGCATTAGCAAATATCCTTGGGTTTTCCTTGGGAAGTTACGGAGCAGGGAAGAGCTTTCTACCTCCTGAACCAAGGAGTTCAGGTCTGCGTGTTCCTAGATAGTTCCTCAGCTGGGTTGGAGCAGTTTTTCCTGTTGTCTGGTATCGCACTTCCAAGGAGGAGCCCCGGTTTGGGAAGTTATGGAATAACCTGTCAAAACGTTCCCTGTCTTCCCTACAGCCCTTGGCTCAGGTTTCAGCCCTGCACCAAAACATGTAAGCTTTGATTTCATCCAAGCTGCTGTGGCTTTGAGTCCTTCCCAAACTAATCAAATCAAACACAACCGTGTTCACATAATCCTGCAGGCTGGGTTTGAAATCAGGAACTCCGCCGGCTTCAGCGGTGCCTTGTGGTGGCGAATTCCATGGATTAATCATGGATATCTTCCCACAATATAGCCTACATCCTACCCCCGGTAATTACTGACCTAAGGGAGCTAAATCAGTGCCATAGCCTTTTGTTTTGCATTTTTTTTTCACAAAGGTCGGTCGAAGCCACCCAGAATTGTGCCAGGGAGCACCTGTGAGCCACCCATGGGTTTGGAATCATGGGATATCCTGAGTGGGATCGGTTCCAAAAGGATCCCGCTCCCCTGAGGAGTGACTTTCCCCGAGAGCCGCCAGAAGAGGAATTTCCAAGGCCGTTATTCAAAACTGTGACGAGTCCATCCTCATTATGGCTTCTTTTCTCCTTTTCCCACCCCTCCAAGAGCAAGGCAGAGAAGCATCCTCTATTCCAGCATGGATGTCTCAGCTTGGATAAATCAGCGCCACCCCACCGATGCCATGGAGCCTCTCCAACTTACACCTACTCCAGAACCTGCTCTCCCGTATTTTATATCTTGTATTTCCCTGGCTGGGGATGAGGAAGGCTCCATCAAAGTGCAAACTGCCTGTTTATCCGACATCCCATCCCAGAGGATGAGCCAGCAGCGCAGGACGCATCGGAAACACAGCTGATAAAGTGCAAAGAAAATCGTCGTCTTCCGCGCTTGTAATTCTTCCGAAAGCTTTGCTTCCAAAACATTTTTCCACCTGTTACGAGAAAGGCTGTCTTGCTCTGCCTGGGCTCTGGAAGTGTGTGCTGACAGGCTGTGTGTAACGTCATCTCCCGGCTTTCGATCCTGCTCCAAGCTCGGGAATCCAGCAGGCTGGGCTGAGGATTGCTCCGTTGGAAGTGGGAGGAGGTTGGTTTTTTTTCAGACTTTATTTTGATGGGTTGGGTTTGCTCCTGCCCTAACGAACAGGTTGGCACAGATGATTAATTATGAACAGGATTTAAAGTCAAGCAGAGCAGCAAATACCTGGGGTCACCTGGTGCCCAGTTCACCCACAGCAGCCTCTGCATTCACTCCCTTTAAGAAATGCCCAAGGTTTTGTTCCATATGCATTTTCTGTATCCTATGGAATTCAAGGATACTCACAACTTCGATGGGTTCAAAACTGAGAGCAGTTAAAGGAAATATATCATAAAATCATGGAATGGTTTGGGTTGGAAGGGATTTTAAAGCTCATCTTGTTCCAACTCCCCTGCCACGGGCAGGGACACCTTCCACTACCCCAGGTTGCTCCAAGCCCCATCCAATCTGGCCTTGGACACTTCCAGGGGTGAAGCAGCCACAGCTTCTCTGGGCACCCTGTGCCAGGGCCTCCCCACCCTCACAGGGAAGAATTTCTTCCCGATACCCCATCTAACCCTGCCCGCTGGCAGCAATTCCTTCTTGTCCTGTCACTCTAATTCCTTATAAACAGTCTCTTTTCAGGCTCTCTCCAAGTACTGAAAGGCTGCGATTAGGTCACCCCAAAACCTCTTCTCCAGGTTGAAACAATCCCAATTCAAGATACTCGTCATGCCTTGGCCACAAAAGTCTTCTTCTCAATACACACCTTTATCTCTTCTCTACCAAAACATCTCTATCCAAGAAGCAAATAATGGGAATTTTGTTTCCTGGCCCCGCACATGTGACATACTTTCTGTTTCTTGGGTGTTTTTGTTGGGATTTTTTTTGGTTGCTTTATCAGTCCTTTCCTGTGAAACTCTTCGTATTGGAAAGGAGACAGTCACAGAGCTCTTAACATTTTCACTTTATGAAGAAATGTGCCTTTTCATCCTTAAATGATTATTCATCTTGCTCCTAAATATAGACTCGATATAGTTGCTTTACAGTGTTCCAGTAACAGCCAGGCACTATCTCAGAATCGTGACTCATCTTCTTATCCCAAACTATCCATATTCTTTACAAAAACACCCAGCTGAGCACTCTTAAATATTTATGTCATCCCCAAAAGAGAGATAGGACTGGTATCAGCAGATCTGAGCCAAGGCTCACATCCAGGTTTAGAGCGCAAGTTCTCAGCTCACCCTGCATTTTTTAGAAGGGTCAAATCTGAGCCACCAAAATTTGCCTCTTGGCTTGGCTTGGAGTTGTTCATGCAGAGGAGCAGAAAAGCAATCCCATCCTGTCTTGGGGTTTTCACTTGGATGAGCTGAACAGAGCAATGAGGGGAATCCAGCATAGCCTTTGTAGGTTCAGTGCTCCTGTGGGGGATCCTCAAGGCACAGTAGGAATGAGTGGGTGCCCTGGGGTCCAACACCTCGGGACCAGCAGGAGGGAACATGACTGGGAGTTTACTTTTGAGTTCCTAACCCCAGTGTTGTAGGATTGACCCTCTATGGATCAGTTTGGACCACATTTGATCCCACTTCCCCTGATTTTGTAACATCTCAAAAAGTGACGACACCAGCCAAGGCGTTCCCATATAAGCACGAGGAAAATCAGGCATGATTTCTTGGATCTGGATGAGGGTGCTTGGATCCAGCTTGTTGGCTTGAGCTTCCCTGTAACTCACATCCAGCTTGGGCAGCGAGAGCAGCAGAGCAGAATTCACGTGACTTTCTCCCCTTTCCCAGCCTGTCCACGGATTCCTCGCTGTCCCAGGAAACAACCATCGTTTCTAACACTCCGTGCTCTCTGTATTTCCAAACTCCCTCCCTCCAGGTCACCTTTTGGCTGCTTCTTCTCCACCTCCCTGAGTCCAGCATTATCTCTGCCGATTGTTTCCAACTATAACACATATCAAAACTTCTTCCAAGCTACTTTGTCCTCCAGCCAGTACCTTTTAAAGCTGACATGAGATGAGTGTGACTTATGTCTCACAAGGCTGGCTTCCCACTCGAGGCATGTGGGCACAACGCAGGAGTGCCAGAAAATTATATATAGCACAAAATTAGACAAATGCAGAGACAGATTTAAATAAACCACAGTTCCAAATGTGTCAATACGCTCAGGTTGATTGCTGCGCTGTTTGAAATCCAAGCTGGATGTACAGACTGAAAAAACAGCAACAATCACAGTCCAGAGTGAGATAACATCTCCCCAAACTGCTTCTTACAGATTCCTGCTGGGTAGGTTGGCTGCCCTTGGGTTGAGCTCCACAGTTCCGTGTCTTTCCGTGGTTTCCATGGACTGAGCACGGAACCAGGCACTGTAACCCGAATTCAAGCGCTCGCAGCTGAGCATCTGCCCTTGCCCAGATGGTCCCACCAGAAGCTGTGCACAACCACAAGGCTGGGCCAGCTCCAGAGGAGCGGTGACAGCTGTTCTGTTCATGCCAACCCCACCACAACCTCATGGCTCTGTCTCTCTGCCTTCACCTTCCTCCTCCAGCTCCTCCTCCCAGCACAACAGCAGCAAGAGCCCAGCTTGGCTCTGGTTCCTGAGCCTTTGGACCACAACGCTCAGCTTTGCCTGAGCTGATGTGAGATCTTGAACTGCTTTTCCACAATCCCACTCCCACCAAGGCCACTGTGTCAGGTCCTCAGTGGCTGTGCTTCCCACTGAAGCCACTGAAGCCAACGGAGCTGGGCTGAAACTCATCACCTGACTCACTTGGCTCTGAACCTTTGATTGTGGATTTCAAGGAGAAGAAACTCCAGCACTCCATGACTTTTTCCTGACCCCAGAAGAGCTGAAGTAATAAAATGTTCTCTGGTCATGTCCAAATCCCGTAGGAGCCCTCAGTGGAACGGGCCACAAGCGTGTGCAAGGTACAGACCCAGCACTTGGAGAGCACAGCCACGACCCGACGGCTGAGAATGTTAATTGTTCTCCATCGCCCCCAGTGATTTTAACATTTCATAATTCCTCCCCTGGCTGACAGCTGGATTCTTCCTTAATTACAAACCCGTTGGAGTTGAAAAATCAGACATTTCCTGGAATTTAAGCAACCAATTTTCCACCCGTCAGCATCCAACAACACAATCCTACAGTTTCATTCTAAGCAGGCTGGAAAAAAGTCATCAGAGCATGCTGGATAAACGGGGGGAAAAGGGATTTTGATGACTTCATACATTCAAATGCAGCATTCCTGGATCTTTGGATTCCATTGTAAGGTGGAAATAGCATTGACCAAACCACAGTTCCATGTTTTTAAAAGGCAGCATGTGGTTAAATATGGGGGATGGATCTTTTAAACACAGCGCTGGCATCTGACTACGCGATTATTCCTCTCTGTCTTAGGAAACACATCTTCACTCAGAATTAATGTGGAATAAATACTGATTTTTTTTCCCCTCATCGGTTGTCACCGGATTTGTTCATTTTCTCTCTGCAGCAAACTGTTGCGACCGTAAGGAAAAGCTGCAAACTCCCAATTCTCAACCTGTTAAAAAGACAAAAGGAAAAGCCCTCGGACAGCTGCTGGCCTCCGGGAAACTCCAGGAATGGAGACCCCCGACACTGCATCCTAATTACATCCTTGGGGAACAGCAAAGAGCCCCAAACACTCATCCAGCAGAGGCAGGAACAGCAACACCACTTGAGAGGACATCTCAGCTGCTTCTTTCTCTTCCAGAAGCCACAGTTTCAGCCATATGGGCTTTTATTTTTTTTTTTATCAGTCTCTATCTCTTGTGGTCATGGGAAAGAAATAACCCTTCATCTGTAACTGATTAAAGAGGTTGGTGCTCGAGCTTGCAAGGAGCCTGAAATGAGAGCTGGTAGAGATTTGAAGAGCCTTGCTTGTTCCTGTGAACTGTGTGCTGTGACCGCCTGGAGGGATGTCACTGGACGGAGTCTCTGCCTTAACTGAGAGAGGACAACTGCAAATGGAAAAAAAAAAAAAAAGCATCACAAACCCAAAATGACCTTTGAAGCTGGGACTACACAAAAAAGCTGCCCCAGCTTGGAAACCTTGAGGCAAGAGCTTGAAAGTCATTGCATCTGGGGCAGCTGCGTAACGAGGACTTTCCAGAGGAAGCAATTTTATTTGGGAAAGCAATCATGGAACTTGGAGTCCTTTTCGAGCAACGGAACTCGAGGAACGAATGTATTTTGTGTTGTTTTGGGTATGTCCTTCCCTTGGGAGCAGCTGGGTTTTCCCCACAATATCCCATTCTCATGGTTTCGTCTGTTTTGGCATCACCTCTGTTTTCCTGGTTTTTCCTGTGGGAGGAGGGCTCCACGAACAGCTCCTTCATCCTCCTGTGAGACACCAACTGTCCCCACCTCTGAGTGTGGTGCTGTACCTTGCTCAGGGCACTCAGGGGAGGGGATTGAGGAGCCAGCAGGGATTTGCACTTGTGGGGACATGGAGTCGAGCCCAGTTTCAAACCTCCCTGCTCAGAGCATCTGCAAAGCCGAGCCTGAGGGGATGATGCAATTGGGACCTCAGAGATTTCCCCATCCTCGGCTCATTTAAAGCAGGTGAGAAGCTGTGGAAAATGCTCTGGTAACAACACAGCTCACCGTGGGAGATAATTTGTCCCTGAACAGCCGAAGGAAGGGTTGCCAAAGGCGTTTTAAAAGCTCCTTTTGCCTTCAGCAGGGAAAAGGGAAACCAAGGAAGAGCACCTGTTCCAAGGAATAGGAGCAATCCTGGAGAGCACATGCAGAGGGTTTTTTAAATGGACTTGTCCGGCAACTTAAATGGAAATGTTATTCCTGAAGTTTATTGTAAGATTTGAGCATACTTAACCCAGAAACCCACAGCAAAAAAACGCGGAACGAAAGCCCTGAGGGTGACTAGAAAGAACAAATCCCACTTCGATGACTGCAGCTGGGGGGAAATCTTTTTGGGAGATGCTGTTTGATCCATTTTCACTTTCTGCCAGCATTTAGCTGGATGCAGCTCACCAGAGAATTTATTTCATCCTGTTAAACTCTGTTTAGTGGGAGTAGCACAGCCTGCGGAGGAAAATCAGCGATGCCAAGGTAAATCCTCCCCCAGTTATTAGTGCTGGGAAGGGGTGGGAAGATCTTTAATAATAAGGGAGGCTGAGGAGAGATGTCTGTTTTTCATAATTGCACAGTGCTCCCAAGACAGCTGTTCAGCCATCTTGAAAATCAATGTTTTGATGCCCTCTGAACCTTCTTTTCCTGTTGAGTGTCTCTCCTACAGGTTGCTCCCCAGGATGAAAACAATAAAAGCAAATATATAACAGTAAAGGCCTGAGGTTAATGTCTTTAACAAGATAATGTTACTTAAGGGAACTGTAAACCAAATCATTCCTAAATTCCATTTGTTCTTTGCAATCTAGGATATATTATGAAACCATATGTGTGCCTATGGATTTTTCGCAGGAACACAACTGCATTTTCAAGTTGTGTGTTCCAATATTCCGGTACCACACGGTTTGCTGAGAATTGTTATTATTCTAACTATTAAGGCTTTTATTAATATCTTGCTGTTGCAGCTGTGCCATAAAGAATCACAGCCTAACCTGACTGGCTATGGGCTAAATGTGCAAGATCTAAACAAATTTGCACCAGGTCATTTTACCAAGAATTTCTTTCTTTGGATTGAGTATCACGAGGAAATTCAGTCCAACCCACTGGCACATGCCCTTATTATTTCTAAATTTTCACCAGTGAAGAGCTTGCAAAAATTACTTCAAGCTGCCTTCCTTGTGTGTTTGGGATCTTAAGAAAAGCAAACAGGAAAGGGTAAATAATCTACTGAGCACGTGCGCTGGGTTTTGCACCCACTGGAAATTTCTCTCAAGACATGCTCAGGTGACTCTGTCCAGAAATTCCTTTTGCAGAATTCTCAGACGTTCCCTGCAATTCAATTAGCTGCGAGCAAATTTGATATTAAACTAGACTCTGAAGTGTGCGTTTTTTGCCTTGATTTTCATGGAAATGGGAGCTGCAAAGAAGTGCAGAGCAAAGGAGTGAGTCGAGTTTATTTAACTTTCTATTCTCTGCAATGCTATAAAACCTGGAAATGAAACAGAAACAGAATCCCACCAAAACATTTTGGAGGTTGTCCAGAAAAAAATCAAAGGACACTAGTTCCTGCTGATGTCTGCACCACTGGATTAATTTCCATTAAGCCAAGGGAAGGAAAATCCCTTTCAGCCACAGTCACTCTTCCATGGCAAAAATCTCACTTTCTTGTGCCTTCAAATAGCAGACCTGCACAGAGGCAATGGATGCAAGAATTTGATCACCATGAAAAACCCTGAGAGTTTGGAAAATACTGGCCTGAGTCCAGTTCTTCCTCCTCTTGAGTCTGTCAGGAGTACCTGGCTTCACGTCTGCCGCAAGGATCAGGCAGGAGGGCGTTTGAGTGTGAATCAAGATCCAAGTGTCAGTCCAATCTCCAAGTGGTCAAGATGGAAAAGACAAAGCTCTTTGCCCCTATTTACAGCAGCGATAGCTTTAACCAGCCCTTTTAATTAACCCAACCCCCTCAAACCATCCCAGCTGCTGGTACAGCACAGCCTTGGGGCAGGGGATGTGTTTATCTCATTAATTGTCCAAATTCTTCCTTCTCTGCCAGCAGCAGAAGGATCAGAGTCGTTCTCCCACCCTTCCCAGGAACCACTTTTCCCAACTCAGGCTGCACCTGCCTTCATCCACAGAATGATTGTAAAGAGATGCTGCTTAACCAGCAGACATTTGAATTCATATTTATTAAAGAAAACACATTAACAAGGTGATGATTTTCCTGGTAGCAAACATATTTCCAGAACTAATATCTTCTGTAGCAGATTAAAGGAAAATCCTACTGTATTAATAAAAGAAAAAAGCAGGGGACAACTTTCAGTGTCACTCAGCTTTTTTTACACTTGGAGTAAATCCTGAATTATAACTTGGAAAAAGAGAAGAAGATTTGATAAACATTTAATTATGAGTGACAGATTAAGGTCACAAGGAACAATTACTCATTATTCCTTAGAAGTTGGAAATTTCGAATTAAGTGTCCCGACTGTGGATCTAAAACAAAAATACTCTTCTCTTACACTTCATAATTGCAGTGAACAAACATTGCCCTAAGGATGTTTAGGGTACTGAGAGCACGAAGAAGTCTAAAAATCCACTGTCCTCTTTGCTGCCAGTGGGAAAAGAATGACAAATTTTAAATAAAAATCAGCATATTTATATCTAAAAGCCCTTGAGCACTTCTGGCTCTCAGCTCTGTTTCCACCAGTTTAAAGCTCGTTGTGGTTTGCAACTGGTTTTTCAAGGGATCAAATCCTGCAGCTTTTTGCTGCGTGTTTGCCAGTGTGAAATTTTCATTCTGGAAAAAACAACCCCTTTTGCAGGAGATTTGGGATCCCTGGAGGTGGAGACACATGGATTTGGAATGCCTCTGCCAGAAAGACAAACTGACACTCCATCCTAATCCACATACTCTGAAACAACAGCAAAGAAACATTTACCTCAACCTCCCACCAACCAACGTTATTTTTAGATGCTGGGTTTTTTTTCCTAAATTAAAAAATAACCACAGAAAGCCCCCAAAATCTTTTAATCTAATCTTGGCTATATTTTCCCCTTCAATGCCTGAGGGATACAAGATTATTTATAACAGGAAACCTTTGATTTCAGAGCTTTTATGTTTTTTGGGTTTTATTTTTTTTCAATGTTCCAACGCAAAAAACACGGAGCTGTTGGGTTTTTTAGGCAAAAAGCAAATTGCAAAGTGCATCCAGGGCTAATCATCCTGCTGCTGGCGTGACCTGGAGCAGGATTAGATCCATGAGAAGGGGATGGATGATCCCAGCCTCAGGAGAGCAGCATCCCCGCCAGTGCCTGCAGTGACAGACGCGTTAAGGACCCCCTTGGGAATTTCCCTTCCCATTAGCACGGCCAGTGTGAAGTTTGCAGCGGGGTCAAGGCAGGGCCTGAGCATCTCCCTGACGACAGCACGGCCAGAGGGGCCTCCCCCGGCCTTCCCAAGATCCATGGAAAGTTTCTCACTGGCTTCATGGCTTGGAGTCAGGGCCATGAGAAGCACGTGGACGGTGTTATCCCGTTTTTCCTCATTGCACAACGTTTGTGGATGTAGGGAGTGTAAAATCCAGCTCTGCTTCTTGGGGAGGGATGAGATGAGCTCTAAAGTCCTTTCCCACCTAAACCATTCCATGATTCTGATTCTATCCCATAAAATCAGAGCCTGCCTTTAGGTTTTATCATCTCAGGATGGTTGAGGCTCCACTGTTAAACCATGGAAGAATTGAGGTTGGAGGAGACTTCTGAAGATCTCCTGGGCCGTCAGAGCCAGACCAGCTTTGATTCTGCACAAGGTTGCTCAGGTCCATCCAATTCCTTGTCGTCAGGAATCATCCTGGAAAACCTCCTGCCAGAGCTGGCAGGGATCAGCTTCTTCCTGGCAGAGAGGTGAGCACTTCAAGCATCCCAGAAAAAGCCAGATGGTTTCCTCAGCCCGACCTGGAGCAATCTCCTGGCTGGCTTGGAGGCAGCTCAGCAGAGGGACATGGCGGGATGAAAATTCCAAATCTCTCTCCGTCTTCCTTGTAGGCCTTGAGGCCCTGGGAAGCTGAAACTGGATCACTCCAAAGCTTTCCCTTGTCCAGACTGCCCAATCCCCATTTCCAATGCTCTAGCCCCAAAGGGAGTCTCTGTGTTGTGAAAAACTATTTAAAAATGAACAGCGGGAAGAGGGAGGCTGGGAGGAACCACTCAGGTGAACTCCAGAAATCCAGAGGCATCGAGCTCCACACCTCCAGCGCCTAAATTTTTTTTAAGGTCCTTCCAAACACTCTCCATTCCTGAAAGGAACCAAAAATCCCTTCAAAGACGTCCATGTCTAAACACAAGAGGCTGGAAGACACCAGCAGGGCTCCAGGAAATTCTTCCAGGCTTATTTATGGGGAGTCTCAGGCACTATAAACAGCTTTATTTGTGTGTGTGTGAGTTGTACCAGGAAAGGAGAAAGGGAGCAGCACAAAACCAAGGAAACTTGGCTTGGAAAAACACCCAAACACGTCAAGATGAAGAAATGTCCTCCAATCCCTCCTCCCTCCTTGGAGAGCGCTGGGATCCCTGACACGTCAGGGATTGAAACAAGAAGTGCCACCAACACCCATTGTCGCTTTCCTTGGATTTATGCTGATGTCACAAAAAGCTCCTCATCCACCTGCTCCAGGTGACCCCAGCACAAGCCTGTAGGGAATATAAGTGATATCCCAGTTAAAACTAGCTGGAAATTATTCCGCACACGTTTTCCTTGTTCCAAGACACCAAGACTTTGACCAAAGACAGTTTAGTTTCCCTGGACATGGGTTTTTATGGAGGCTTTTCTCCCTCCTTTAAATTGGTGGAGGAAAAGAGGATGGCCAGATAATTCCTGCAGTCATTTTTTCTTTCTTTTTGCTTTCTCTGTCCTTTAATTTCAATTTCAACCAATTTGGGGCCGACCTTTTTTGAAAGAGTGGGAGCATCCCTCAAAATACGGGCAACAAAAATGGAATAAAAGGAAAAACGTGGAAATGAGGGAACCTAGAGAGATCAGAGATGGTTTGAGGTCCTGCCTATGGGCACACGTGCTCAAAAACGATGCATGAGTTGCATCTCCTCCACCTCTGTGCCTTGCTCTACCTATGAGGCAAGAAATTGTCTCTTAATTAAGGTGAAGGCAACTTTAGGGAAAGATCTCCAGTCTGCCACGACACATCCCAGGAGGAGACAGCCAAGATGTTCTGGATAGACAGAGCTCACTTTGGTCCTCCCAGCTTTATTTTCCAATTTTGAAGTTCTCGGTGTGGGACTCGGAGACTTTCGATGCCATCTTAGGGAAAAAGTCTGTGTCCACACGTCTAAAAACACCACAAACAGATTCTAATTCTCTGCTCTGTGTATTCTACCCCAACGAGCACTTCACCAAATGTAAATAAAAACAGCTTTTCCTCTTCTGACTTGTCCCATGAAGCTTTGGTTGGGCCTCCATGTAATCCGTGGGATTTCTGCAGCATTTAGTTGTAACTCAGTAATTTGTGCGGCTGCCTGAGGTGCTTCCAAATGCGCTGCAACTCAATTTTGGTCTCTTCCCAACCGCCTAATTAAAACCATGGAATAAAATCATCTGGCTGAGGTGATTTTTAATTCTTCTTTCCTCCTCCTTTTATTTTTTAATCAAAAGAAATCTTCAGGGTCGGGGGATTGTTCCAAACAGCCCCTTGGAAAGGGCACCTGCTGGAAATCGTACAGAGAAGTGGAGAGCTCGTTCAGTCTGAATGCCAAAGGTTATGGCACACACAGGAAAAATCAAATTGCTTGTGATCCTCCTCTCATTGCAGCATCCCTTTCGGAATGATGTCATGAGGAAAAGAAGATTTTCCCCCTTCCAAAGCCTTAATGAAGGATTTTGGAACCTCTGATGAGGGAACAACCCTGGGAGAGCTGGGTGTGGGTGACAAATATGCTCGAGGGTGTCCTTTGGGGAGTCAGCAAAACCTGGGAGCAGGGAACACCTTTCCACATCCAGAGGAATTCTCCAGCCTGCTGCAGACTCCTTTACGGAGAAAAACTTGAGGGACATGAGGAAAATCTTCCCCTCAACACACAGAGAGTGAATCTGGAAGCCTGTGAACAAGAAATTACTTTTCTCCTCGCTGTGTCCATGCAGCCAAGAATCAAAATCTGGGCCTTGTAATTGTTTGGTGCAAGAACTCCCGGATTGAAGTCTGGGTTTTGTGGTATCTGGCTCAGCATGTCCACCTCATGTGGATCAAAGACTACATGGTAGAATTAAGCAAATATAATCAGTGTAATATGATTCATTCTTGTCCTGCTCAGCAGATGTTGGAACAGATGTCAGGTAAAAAAAAAAAAACTGCTGGGGAGTGAGTGCATTATTTTGAATTAGTGCGTTTAAGAGAAGGGAGTATCTTTATTAATCCCATTTAAGGTGAACGAGAGTATTTATGGCTTTGGTTCCTGGGAAATTATCCTCCCTTTGCCTTGGATTGTGGGCAGCAATCAGTGGTTCCCTATCAGGAGCAGGACGGTGCTGGTGGGCCAGGATCCTTGCCTATCATCCTGCTCAGCCTAAATCTCCACCACCTTGGGAAGCAACATTTAAAACACGCAGGAATTATAGGGTTGAAAGAGCGGTGTCATTTCTAACCCACTCTCGGGGGAAAAGCTTTGATTTGGCTTGTGTCGTGCAGTTGTCATCATTACATTTTTGGGAGCTCCCAGGGTCTTTTTTCCTGTTTGATAGACACGTTAGCAAAAATCTTCCTTTTTCTGGGATTTCTGTATCAGCACTAAAACCAAGGGAGTTCTATTACACACCTGATTAGCCACAGCATTACAGTAACTGATGCAAATCTGGTAATTAGCGAGGCAAACTCTCTTTTAGGCATTTATCTGAAGCTGTAGTGACCACCCAGAGATCCCATCTCCCAATTTAAACCCATAGGCACGACTGGAGCAGACCCTGAGCATCCCCGCTTCGCTCAGCCAAGAATGTTTCTGCAGAGTTTAAAAGCTCTGCCTCCTTTGTTAGTCAGAACTCCACAAACCCTAAAAAAAACCCCTCGTAGCCGATAAAGAGCTGCTTGGAAAAGTGCCTGGCTATGAGTAACCCATCTCACATTCCAGATATTCTGAGGAAAATTGCTTGGCCTGCCAGCGCAGTAGTGCAGGGCAGGTTGGTGGGGACGGGAAGGGAATTTCTTCCATGTTCAGTGAGATTCCTGTTTGATCGTTCTGGAATTTAATCAGCTGGTGGGAAAACCTCAGGATCCAGGCGGCTTCTCCCGATAAGTTCCATTGGCCGGCGAGCTCCAGCCACCACTTTTTAAAAAAGGAGGAGAAATGAAAGCAAACAAATGGGAAGCTTTGGGGTGACTCTGCTCCTCCACTCAGCATTTTTATATCAGCAAAGAACATCGAGCCCTTCATCCCTGAGGGTCATTAATTTCTTCAGGGATCCTGGATGGTTTCCCTCTGAATCTCTGCGGAGATGCTGCTTTTTATAACCACCCAGTGTCACTGGGGAAAGTTTCTGCAGCCAGCGCATTCACTGAGCCACCAGTGCTGACATTTCCCCTGTGATGTGGCTTTGTTAGCTCTGTCTGGCCATCCACATAAGGTCATTCTTTGCAAGAACAAGCGACTCCCCAGCCACGTCAGAGCAAACCGGCAATACCTGCAAAAACCAGGCTTCAATCGCGTTATTTCATTTATTCCTCATTGCCCTTAGCGGTAATTTGAGTATTTTTTTCTGATTTTCTCATTTTCTTTGCCATCAGAACACGTTGCAGCTCTGTCCACTGCACACAGAGAAGTTCCCATGTTTTGGAAACCTTTCAAGTGGTGAACATATTTAGATGTGTGCCTGAAACACAAGCCTGTGTTGTTGTTCTGAGGGTATGGATCTTACTTTAGCTACAAGGCTTGGGAATTCAATTAGGAGAAGAATGCGGAGCAGGAGGCAGCAGAAATCCGGTGGTTAAAACTCTCCCGAATTCTGATTTTCTCTGGGACCTTCCTCCCATCACAACACGTGCACAACCCTTTCCCAGTCATTTATTCCACCCCTTCCAGAATCTGCTCCTAAAGCCAGCAAACAGGCTGGATATTGGATCCAGACCCCAGAGCTCCTACCTGGGCTCATTTCCAGCCGTGTATTTGTAAAAAGGCTTTGCTGAAGAAGCCTTTCAAAGAGCAGCTGGAGGAACGGATGCCCCCACGTTGCTTTATTTTGGAGCAAGCTGAAATGATCCCTTAAGCAAATCCCTTCTGCGATTCCTCCTGTGATGCAGGGACTGAATTCTGTCCTGCTTTTGCCCAGGAGTTGCACCACAACGCTGCTGCTTGACGGCGACCACGGCGATTATTTTCATTTTCCAAAACAGAGGAGACAGAGCAAAGAAACGCTCCAGGCAAAATTCTTGCACACAAAGTGCTTGAGCCCGAAAGGTGTGATGAAAGCATAATCCTGCACATAACCCTCAGTTCTGCTGCCTAAAATAATACTCCAGGATGCTGGCAGGGGAATACTACGCTTCCTGTGAGTGTTTCAGTTCACATTCTCCCAAAAATAACACAGCGACTGTTAACACCTGCACTTTTCAACATTTCCTTGCTAACAACAAGGAGATTAATGGGTTCCATTCAAAAAGACCTTTTTGACCTCATTTATGATGTCAAGAAGCTCAGGAAATTGCCTGCTAATCCAAATCTTGATAATCCCAGGGTTCTTCAGAGAAGATCCCGGCTCGAAGCGTTCGGCGGGAGAAGGGCTGGATCCAGATAGGACAGGATCCACAGGGAATCACAGCGGGTGGATCCCTGCGGTAAGGGATGAAAGGGAGGGATGGGAATGCGGGAATGGAGGTTGCTCAACCTGCCCAGTGCTGCAGACAACAGCAACCACTTCATCTGGCCAAGACTTTGCTCCCAGTTTGGAAAATGTGGGAAGATGGAAGCCCTGGGGGGATTCCAGCAGCTCCCGGGGGCTCCAGGCAGGATTAGGCCAGGCCGACCTTGCAGACAGATCCTGGAGTGACGCAGAGAGCCCTGATCCAGCAGCTCCTGATGGCTCAGCGCCACAGCAGCTGGGAGCTGGCATGGGAAGCAGGAGCTGCAGGTTGGCTGCACCTGGAAAAGTTCAGCCTGGCAGATGGCATCACCTTGTGCCTCTGCCTGGGATTTCCAGAGGAAGTTTTCTTCCAGTTTTTCATAGACAGGTCCAGCCTTCTGCTTTCAATTTCGCAGAGCACTGGAGGGTATTTTTTAATCTTCTCTTGTTTCTTTTCAATTTATTTATTTATTATAAACATGGACCAAACCCCAAGAGTTTGTCAGAGAGGTCCAGCCTTGAGAAAACAGCCTTGCCCAGACTGTTCAAAGTACAAATATATCAGCACCTCTACCTTCTTCTGCTTAAGGAAACATTCAGCCAGTTGATCAAATGCCATCTTAATTAAAAGCTTTGCAAAGAGCACAAATGAGCCAGGAAAAATCAGAAATAAGGAGCGGTGCAGTGCCTTCACAACAGGAGGGAAAACAAAAATGAAACCAGTGCCTGGATTCAGCGCAGGATGGGCAGGGCCAAGCTGAGGATGCTTTAGAGAAGGAGCAGCCTCAAAGAAGGAAGGTTTGTGCAGGACAGAGCCACTCCTCTTTTCTATTTCCCTGAAATCCTGTTTGTCCCCATGAAGAAACTCAGCCCCTAATTAATTTAGAGGTGCTAATTAATAAACAGGTGCCTTTCCTAGGGAAGGAGAGTTTCCTTCCTGGGAGTTTCCCAGGGGCTGGAATGGGTCTGTGGGGCTACGTTGCCAGATCCTCCTTTTCGCCAGTCAATCCCTGCACCTCCGGAAGGTGGAAAGAGCAGATTCCCTCTGGAAAGCCCTGCTGGGGAGGGAATGCTGGAGCAGGAGGCAGATGCCACGGCTCAGGCTTTCCATGGAAGTAAAGTTATGTGGATCCTTTCACTGCCAGGGAAGATGGACACATCCAGAGGGGGATCCCAGCCCAAAAATGGCATGGACAGACTCAGGCAACACATTCCCAGTGCTGCTGCTCCCTCCCTGCTTGCTCTGATCCCTTTGCTTTTATTCCCATCTCCTCCCTCCTGCTTCTCTGTCATCCTTTAGTGCCCGTTTCAGGCCTCTCTCTCACCCCAAACCTTTCTCTGCTCCCCCCAATGAACCGTCTCAATGAGCTCAAAAATATTTGATTCCCAGAGCCAGCACAGGGGGCAAATTCATTGGGTATGCGAGCAGGAAATAACAACGTGCCCCCATTGTAGAGATTCGTTTCCAAATTGTACTGACTGAGTTGTTTTGGAGACCCGGAGCAGATGGCGGGAGGGAAACCACCGTCGGCGTTCGAATCCTTTTGCTCCATAGGAAGTTTTCAGGCGGCTCCAAACAATCGGGGCTGAGAAAGCGCAGCTGAAGTTGTGTTTGTACACAGGGATTGGTGGCCCAAGCGTGGAAAGGTCGCTGAGGGCTGGGAGCTAGAGCCCATTGTTCAGTTCCCCGCGGAGCTGCAGGAAACGCAGGGCACAGCTAAGGCTACCCCGGCCAAAGTTCCTGCAAGGGTTTCCCAAGGCACGCTTTGCCTGCTGCTGGCAAAACAGAAAAATCACAAATATATCAATAAACACACCAACCATTCACTTTTTGGGTTGATCAGAGTAAAATTAATAGAAATCTGGTCAAAATGCTTAGAAATTTCATTTTTTTTCTTAATGAAAAGCTGAAGAATTGAACACGTCCCCAAGTGCCTTCTGATGACTTTTTTCCAAATTTCGCAGTCATCCCATTTTTCCAGAGATTATTTTCCCTCTATAAAGGTAAAGGGAGTTAAAGAACTATAGGGAATTTTATTGACAACTGTTTGATTTGCTTTGGACTCGAGCTGCTGTAGGAAAATGTTGGATCTGCTGATTTCTCACTGTTCTTGTCTGACCATCCTCCAAAAAGTGCCTTCATTCTCTTAAACCACCCACGAAATGCCTCTGTCATTGTAAATAACACTGAAGATGGTCAGAAAGCTTGAAACCACTTTCAGTCTGAGATCTCTTCATGTTCTTCAGGGTCCCTCAATGAAAATACCACAAAAATTCCACGTACAACTCCCTCAGTTGTGTTATCACCAGGTCCATTCAAACCCAGGGATTAATAATTGCAACAGAACAAATTTCTCAGCCAAAAGGTAAACTGGGTGATAGGAAGAATATAGAGAAAAGGGAAAAAAACGTAAAATAGAGCAGGAAGTTTTTATCTCTGAGCAGAAAAAGTAAATATTTTTATCCTAGAAGGATATAAAATTGAGATAACTTCTGACCAGGCTCCCTGCCTGTGAGAGAGTGAAATGTTTTACACTTCAAGAGCAATGGATAAAATAAGAACAAGAAATAGGAGCCTGATCCATGCATTGCTCCAGCCTGACTTGGGTTTTATATGGATATAAACCATGGCAGGGGGTGGAATGGGATGGGCTTTAAGGTCCCTTCCAACTGAAACCATTCCATGATCCTGTGATTCCAGGAAATCTACATATGATGATGGTTCTAAACCTGCATTTACCCTGACTGACATTCATTGGTGGCCTGAAGGCTCTTGGATGTACAGGAGCCATTTCTGAAGGTTTGAAGAGCAGTAAAAAATCCTGGAATTGCTGCCTAAAGCCTTTCTCCAATGGTGAGGAAGATAAGATGCAAAATTCCCACCCGAATTTGAATCCTGACAAATCACTGGAAAAGCCACTGAACTGAGGGATGGATCGATGATTTCTCCCAAGATAAAAGCAGGATTAGGCTCAGGCAGCACAGACCTTTCTGATAGAGGGGAAAAGGCTGAGCACTGATGTGTTTCAAGCTCAAGAAGAGCCAGACTCAGCAGTGGCTTCACACAACCACGAGTAATTAAATATTTTTTCATTTATTCTGAGAAACGAGAAAGTCGATCCAGAGATCACATCCTGCTCATAATCAGGGTAAAGCAACTTCTCCTCTGTCCATTGGGCCTCGTCCGCGGTGTCCCTACTTTCTGCACTGCCTGGATGCCAAGGAAAACCCAAATATTCCGAGGAACAGCAGGGATTTCAGAAACCTGCGGAACAACCAGAAAGCTGCTCCTAGACGTGCACAGAGCATTTTGTGCTAATCAGGGAGCAAACTCCCCTGCAAAATATTATTCATGGGGCTGAACATCAGCCAACTGCAAAAACATTTTCTTAACTTGTGGGTAAACAGTCTCCAGGGCTGGCCTCTGCCTCCCAGCACTAAGGTAATTTCACACTTGAAAATTTCACAAATAAAACGTCCAGAGCCGCTTGCAGGAAAATTGCAGCGAATTAAAATAAGCAGCGATTCCGTTTTGTCTAAACTGCTCTGGTCTTTGTTTCAATTTCTATGCCTGATTTGATCTGAGCTTCTGAATTAGGAACAGGGAGTCTGGGATAATTTTTTTTTTTTAAGATGCAGTTTTAGGAGAGGGTGTTATTTAGAGAGCAGCAGGCAGGGAAAGAGGCACGCTGAGGTCAGGGCAGAAAGAAAAAGCCAAGTAGGAACTAACCAGGGGTAGAGTGTGCCCAACAAACACCAGATTAATCCTGCCTGCATCCACCTTCTGCCTCATTTGGCATTTGGGTTTGGGACAGAGGGCCAGGGACCTCGGAAGAGCCTGCAAATGAGACTTTGAATGGCCATGCTCAGTATCAGAAGTAATTAGAGAGATTTCCAGCCCCACACGGATCCAGGGCAAGTTCACAGGGCCTTTTCATAAAGCTCATTAACACGGATCTGACCAGGCACAGAGAAATGAGGCCGAAACTCCGCCTGGGACACCAAGGACTTCCCTCAGCCACAATCCCAGCACAGCTCATGGGCTGATCCTCCAGGTCTGGCTCAGCACTTCCCTCCCCACAAAGCTGAGCTCAGCTCATCCTCCTGCATTGTCCCAGCAGAGCCCAGAGTCCTTCCTGAACTTCTCTGAGCCTCTGGAAGCCCAGTCTGAGCATCACCACGTTTTGGGGCTGTTGGAATGTGACCTTTTCATCCTGGAGAGAAGGAACATCTCCACGCAGGTCTGTTGCCCACGTTCCAGCTCATTTTTCACCCCGCTTTTGACATTCAGATCAGTCAGACACCTCAGGCCCTGGAACATTTAATTATAGCTCGTGCCGTCATTTACCTCATCCACTAAGCCTTTGATTACATTAGACAAGAAAGAAAATTTCATCTATGCTCCCCAGCTATTCCTTAGGCTGAAAATAAAACTGGAATTGGCCAGAAAGAGACGACATTTTTCTTCAAGACAGCTGAAGGAAGCATGAAAACTGCTGTCCAGGATATCCGGGACTTGGCTGGTTCTTTCTCTTCCCTGAGTTTTCTCACCAAATGATTTTTGTTTATTTTATTAAAAAGTCTGTTCCTCTTTGACAGGTGTCCTATAGGCAGAAAATGTGTCTTGGCTAAGGACAGGGAGGGAATTAGTTCTGGGTTTCTTCTCGGGAGTAATGGAAGTTTCTCTGCTGAAGGTGCACGGCAGAAATATCCCTGTGTTTAACTCAACGTGATGCATTCAGGCACAGAACCTCGGGAGGGATAAAATGATGGAGAATTGAAAGGCTCCAAAAAAAACGGAAGTGAATTTGCGGTGGCAGGTGAAATAGGAACTTTGCAATTGTAAATTGAATGGAACAGAATATTGAAGTTTACAGAGGTTTTGGCAATTTTGGAAAGGAGTTTTACAAAATCAAGGGTCCAAATTAAAAACAACAACAACAAAAAAAAAAAACTCCCCCCCCCAAAACCAACCAAAAAAAAGACAAACAGGCAGTTAGCCAGGATCCACTCAGCTTTTCAAGCACTCAGTTATCAGCAAATACATCAATTTAGTGCAAAGTTCAGTATCTTGCAAGCTTCTCTAGCAGGACAAGCTGGATGAGTCCACTCTAAGACTAGAACTGGTTACCAGGAGCCACCCTGCTCCCTCCCACCTCTGCCAAACCCCAGGGTCCCTCATTGACCTGCCCTGTTGGGTCACCAGAGCTGGAAAACCCCAATCCGTTGGATATTTTTTTAAAAAGGGGCCTCAGCAAGATTCATTGCAAAACCCTCTGTGGCTTTCTAGTTTAACACCCGAACCCCAGTAATGACGGGGGTGTGAAGGGAGGGCTCCTTTTCACTCGTCCGTAGGAACAGCTCACGGGCTCACCCAATTAATTCCTCCCTAATTAATTGATTCAGCAGAAAAATGAGCCCCACAGAACTCCCACAGCAGTTTCTAGCCCAGCCAGGTCAGACAAGTCCCAGGCCCAGCGGAAGGGAAGGGATGGAAATAACGCGGCAAGAGGAGGGAAAAGCAGGATTGCAGTGACGGAGATGAATCCACACTGCTGTATCCACGGTGTTTTGACGTGAGGTTGCCAAATAATTCCTGATTCTGCTGCCTATTGCTGCAATTCATCCAAGCCGTCCCAAGGTTGTGGAGAAACTCAAATGCTTCCCTGAAGGATGAGAGTTAACTGAGTAAAAATACGATGAGCAGGAGTTCGGGGTTTTATTTTCCACAGATCAAGCTCAAGGACGAAACAACAGTGGAATGAATCAGTGAGGGCTGGGAAAGGATATCAGATTAATAACATGAGTCAGGAGAGGACAGAGAGTAGCTGAACATATCCTCCACAGGAGCATCACCCCCAAACCTCCACATAACGGAGCACCGAGAGTCAGGTTTAACTTTAGCCACGAGTCCCGCTCAGGCAGCTGCTTAATCACCCTAATGAATATAAATAATCTCCAGCATTTAAACCCTGTGTTAAATATGAGCACCCTAAACCAAAAACTGCCAGCAGAACAGAGCCCTTTGCACCCACAGGTAGGGGTTTGTCGGTATTTCCAATAAATCTTGCAGCAGACAGTTTGTACTTTGAGTAGAGGTACCAGGATGCTCCATGGTGATTTTTTTCCTATCTTTTATTTCATCTTCACAGTCAAAACTACCTGTTTGGAAGCCTTGTTTTGGAAGAAAATGCAGAGGATGAACCCTCCTATGCAGATTTTGCAAATAATGGACAGGTTTATTGATTTACGGAACAAAAAAAATTGAATTTCACCTCAGATGAAGTTTTTGCAGGTCCCCAGTGCTACAGGACTAATTAGGAAGGCTCTGGGTGGATGGGCGTTATTATTCCTAGAAATTTTCCTCGCGACGTTAAATTTGGAGGATCTCTGCCCAATTTCCATGAGGATCTGGTCCTTGGGACCCATCCAACCACATCATGGTCACCTCTGGGCCCTAAGAAACCAGAGGGAAAACCGTTAAATGTGGCAGTGAGATGTTAACCATGGGTGAAATGAGTGAACCAGACCTCAGCCAGAGATTTTAAGTGTTTTTAGGATATTTCAGGGAGAGCTTCCATGCTCTCCAATGCGTGTTGATCCATCTTCTTGGCCTGGCAAACATCCAGAGGTGGCTGTTCCCTTCCTCCCCTCCACAAGTGGAGAAGAGAGGAGTTAGAAAGTTGACATGGCAAAACTCCAAGCCTCTCCACATATATTTTATTAATCCAGCAATTAATATCCTGGAGCAGCTTCAGCAACGCCAATCCAGTATGTCGGGGAGAAGGGAAGGGCGGGAGTGATTTAGAAACTCCTATTCCTTGGACAGGGGCACACTTAAAAACCCTGATCTCATAAATCTGTGGTTTCTGTGCGTTTTTAGGTTGTGTGTACGAGCACTCCCACAGCAGATAGCGGGACGTGTAACATTCCCAAGTCCATGAACCCCAGTCACATGATGGTAATTACTGGAGACCTTGAAACACAAAGACCAATAAATTCAGCATTGAGAGCACAGCTCCTGTTCACTTACTCACAGCACAGAATTTGGCCAGAATTTGGATGAGAAGGTCTTATCCCTTCAAGAATCTTGATTTCTCAACACGCTGTTGGTCCTTTGGATACCTCTGGCCACAAGTTAGACAAAGAATATTCCACTCAAATGTCCTTAAAGGGCTCAAAAATTCCAACCCAGCGTGTGCTGGCTCCTGATTCCTTGGGCCTCTTCAGAAGTTCAGCATCAGGAGCTTTTGAGAGGGGGGAATTATAACAAACCATCAGTGAAGTTTTCCTTTCCAAATACAGAGATTCTTGAGAGCACAGAGTGGAGGATCTTGGTCTGACAGGATAAATATGGGATCACTTCATCCCAGGGAAGATGGAGCACATGTTGCCTGGAGAGGGAACCCACTGAAATGGGGAAACAGGAAAAAAACAGGGTGGCAAAAGAAGGATTCCCAAGCCACTGCAGTGGATGAGAAGCACTCCCAGCTCCACATCTCCCCAGAGCAAACTCCTACAGCTGAATTCAGCTTATTGCACAAAAAAATTCAGTTTCCAGAGCCATCAACAGAGATTTTTAGAAGGAAAACCAGAAATATTCATCTCTTTGCTGCTGCATGGGTCTCTGAGCTGAGTCTTGGTGTGGTCTGTGCACGCTGGTGCCGTGACTCACGAGCTGAGCAAGCACAGCCTGCCCCGATGCTGGACTCTGCTGCCACAGCTGAGCTGCCAGCTCTTTGAAGGAGATAAAAGGTCCCCAGCTCAGCCAGGACAAATTGGCACCTCTCCACCTCCTCCAAGATTTACATATGTATTTTTAAAATGAAGCAGTCATTAAAAGGCTGCTTCACTGGGATAATTGCAATTATCCCATTCTTTCGGTGGCCCACTGTAAACAGAGAGTTCACTGTCTTGTCTTTTGCTCGAGCCATAGAGTCATCCCAGTTCCAGGACTTCCTCTTTGGCAACAGGCGATTCCATCTGAATCACCACCCGGCTCTTGCTTCATCCTCAGGCTCTGATGGTCTGATAACATTTACTCAGAACTCGAAGCAATTAAAACCAAGATGACACATTAAAACAATCCCAATTTAGAGTCCATCTTTAAATGATTATTTAGAGCTGATTGGGAAATGGAATTTCTGCTCTGCAGGGAAGTCAAACGTTTCAAAATTCCCTTTCATCACAGCCTGGAATGCAACCTGAATTTGGCTTAAATCCCATCTTAGTTGGACTTTCAGCACCTGGGACTTGCAAACTGCTTAATGTCAGCCGCCACTTCATCCCAGAGAAAAGTGCAGATGTTTCCACATGGGGCAGCAGAGTGGCCTCCATTAAAATGCAGTCAGCACTGTCCCATTAATTAGCCTCAGGAAAGGCAGAATTCCCGATTTCTCCCCAAAGCTTCCACATGGGCACGGCTGTGCCCAGAGCACACCCAACACATGAGGGACAAATCCAGAGTCACAAGGGCAAAATACAAGGACTTCTGCCCAGCAGAGCCAAGGTCCATAAAGAGGGAGTTGTGACCTTTTCTGAACTGGATGGAGAAATTTCCACTTTTCCATGGGAGAATCCACCCAAGGATAAATGGGAAAGGCCACGAGAGGATTTCTCCCATCCTCTCGTTTTACACATAAGAGAAAGCAGCAGTCAGGGTGTGCAAGGAGTTGTCACTGCCCATCAGGGAGATGGAGCTTCAACACAACACAGGAGCCCCGTGGTCTCCCTTCTCACTCCTCACACACTGCAGGCCCTGAATTCCCTTCTGTAGTGATGGATTCATCCAATATAACCGGATCCAAACTCATGGAGCAAACCTCTGGGCGGGCATCAGATTGGAGCATGACCATGTTGCCACAAAGACCCACTTCCTATCAGAACGGAGCAAAGGTTTTTATTGGAAGTAGTTGGGCTTTGGTAGGAATTTTGAACTGACATTTATGGCCAAAACCATGCTCCGCCATAGTCTTTGACCAAGTTCACTGTCATTTTTGGTTAGCTGTCTCCAGGGTGAAGGAGAATGGATGGATGCGGTCCGGACACTACTCCATCCAAGAAGGAAAACCTCTCCCAACTTCCAAGTCCATTTGGGTGGTTGCTTTGCTGCTCTCTGGCCATGGATCTGAGCAAGAGCTGCCCCCTCAGTCCCCTTCCCTTGCTCCTGGACTTGGTGGGGATGCAGTGCTGCAGCAGACCGTGGTCCTACCCCTGGTGGGGAGGACGGGAAGCCTGAAATCCCTCCCTGTGCTGCACAATCCATCTGCTGCAGCACTTGGACATGCCTTAAATTTTTGTCCAAGCCAGGCCTGCAATCGCGGCTGTTAAAGGCACCATTCTTCACCCCCGAGTTGTAAAGGGCTCTCCTTTCACAACTGCTTGAGTGATGGGTCATTACTCAGCTGCCGTCACAGAAAAACTATTTTCAGTGAGTTCCTTGCAAATCAAATGACTTTCTGGTTTATTGAAATTGCGTTGGCTTGAGTGGCCTTGTCATCACTGAGTCCCTTTGACTCCTGCAGCAAAATAGCCCCAAGGAAATCTGCCACAGCTGAGCAGGTGGGGAAAGAGGGAGCGATGGCCTTTGGAGGATGAAAACACATTTCTGACTCTCAAGAGCTCCTGAGGAAGAAAATCGGAATATGGGCTCTGATTCAGCAAAGCAATTAAGTATATGCTTTAAGTCAAAGCCTTGCTTAATTCCTTTGACTCCAATGGGATTTAAGCAAAGACTTTAGATTGAGCTGAATTCAGGTCTAAAAATTCCTCTGACGTTTTTTTCCTTCTTAACTGTAGTGAAAGAAAGTGGTTACAGTGCATGCCTCGAGAAGCAGAGGGGTGATGAACTGTGATGCACATCCAGTCTAATGTAAAGCTTTACAAATCACTTGGCAGGAACCGAGTCATAAATTAAGTTGCTCAACTGGTCGTGCTTTGCAACCAAAGCCATTGTCTTCCAAGGGCTTGAGCTTTACAACTTCCCAACTGGCCCCAGCACCGCTGTGGCCGATCAGGAGAAACTTTACACTTGATAAGTCCTCTAATATGCCAGGGACGGTCCCTCCCTCCCCTCCTGCTCTCCTCCTGCCTCTTTAATGAGCATCCCCGTTAGCTCTGGAGTACAAAGGGAGTTCACTTTGTGAGCCTTTGTGTTCTTCACATGTTAGGAGGGCTAAGGAGCAGTTCAAAAAGCAATCTGCCCAGAAACCACAGTTTATGAGTCCCAGAAGTTTCATTTGCTCAGGTCAGACTGAAAGCTTGGCTGAAGATACAGTAGAAATTTTTCTCTGTCAGGCAACAGAAAGCAGTACAAAGAACCCAGCTGTTAGGTCTCATAGCCCAGGCCTCTAATTAAAACAGTGGAAAATTAGATAACTTCACAAATTCATCACTGCCACCACTGGCTGTCAAAAAAAAAAAGCTCAGGGGTTACCACCCACCTTTTGTTTATGTTGCTAACCAGTGTCTCCATCTTGTGTGTGTCTGTGTGTGTGTGCACAGAACCGAGTTTTTCTCCCTTCCCCCTGCTCTCAGCCACTTTTTGCACCTCATTCAAAAAAACTTCAGATGACACTGAAAAGGGGCTGTAAACCAGGTTTGCAGATGTGCCTCCCCACACAGATTTTTAAAGGTTTTTTTTTTCCTATGAGGCAAAATGAAAAAGGCTCAATTTTATTGTTCTCAAAGGAGGAGGAAGGGGAAGGATCCTTCCCCAAGATGAAATACACAGTCGGTGTGGTGCTTCTGAATGCCTGGCCTGAGATCAACAAATGTCGCTTGCAGCCTGTGATCAACTCTATATTTAAAAAAAATCCCAAGCAAACAATGCCTCCATCCCTTAAATAAAGGAGAAAAGACCTTGCAGCACCCACACTTCAACCACAGCCAACAAAGAAAGCTCTCATTCTTTGAAAAGTTAAATTAATGTTTGAATTACAGCGGGTAAGTTCAATAGCCCTCAAAACTAAGAGGGATTAAAAGTGTCTGTTGCACTAAGCCTCGCTTTTAGACAAAAAAAATGCTCCTTCAAAGAACAAAGGGGAGAGATTCACACCTTAACAAGCCACACCAAGTATGAACCAGCTTCTCCTGCAGAAGTCCTGGCACAGGAAACCAGGAGGGGACAGACCATGGTACCACACAGGGCAAGAAGCAGATTAAAGATACAAATATTTTATAAATACTGAAGTGGAAAACAACTTTAGGGTTGAGGCTGGGAATTGTTCTCAACTTTCATTTGAGACTGTGGGGTAGAGGAGAAAGAGGACAGATGCTCCAATCCAGAGCGTGACACCCAAACGAGGTGGCCAATTCCATGATTTGGTGGTTTTTTTAATGACAAACCCTGTCACTACACCTGAATATTCAATCCTCACCTGAATATCTGAGTTTGTGGGCAGAGCCCAAGCAGCCAAGTCTGGTGAGGGCAGCAGGTTCGATGTGTCCTGTCCCACGTGTCAGGGCTGGGGACCTGCAGCTTGTGCTGCTCCTCTGCTTTCTGTGCCCTGCTCTCCTGCAGCGTTTGGGAAACGTGGAAAACGAGTATTGTTTTGGCATAAAAAGTAGGATTGCAAGAGCGTGGATAAGAATAGAGCTAATAAAGACACTCTCCAAGATGAAGAGAGAGATGAGACAAAGATCTACGTCAAGACCGTGGCTACATTGACCCATTAATTAATTTCCAGTCACAGAGCAGGAATAACTTCCATTCCAGAGCAGGAATAACTACAAGCCCTTAATTTTCTCCCCTAGTGAAATAAAACGTTTGCTGAAAGCCGTTTGCTAACGGCTGCACGGAAAGCACATGTGGCCACTTCAACCAAACACATTTTGCCTTGTACCGAGGGGAGCTGAGGGCATCCAGAGCCCCCAGCAGCTCCAAAGTGGCTCCATCAAAGCTTTGTGGGATCAAACACCACGGCTGCTCCTCGGGTGGCCCTGAGGGATGGAGCTGAGGGTGAGGGTTGTGCCTACGCAACCCTGGCTGAAGTCAGGATCAGGGGCTCCCAGCGAGCCAAATCGCCCCCAGCCCGCGGTGATTTGTGCCTTTCTATAATTGGCACGGTCCTTCTCAAAACAAAAAAGCACCAGCACCAACCCCTTCCCAGTTCTCACCAACAAAAGGTAAAGACATTGAGAAGGACGGCATTCTCTTGTCACATGTTACCTTCTAAATCTTGAGTCTTCCTTTGTACTCTGACAGTAATTTCACATATAGACATGGCTGCCAAGCGAGGTTTGTTTGATGTTCTTTCCTGCCTTTGTAATGGAGTTTCCTTTTAAGCAGGAGGAGGCGGAGGGAGAGGGGATGACAGGGGCTTATAAATATGGAAAAGACACTTTTTGGCATAAGATTCACGTCGCATTTAAAATATCTCTATGACTCTTTTCTTTTTCCCGCCCGTGAAGCCGGCCACCTTTGGGATTGTCCACTTGGAAAATCTACTGTTAAAAAAAGAAGCACAGAAGGGAAAATCATCATTGCTGGAAAATATTCAAGACTTTGGGAAACAAAAAAAGAGTCAAAAAATATCAACTACAAATCCTGGAGTGACGTCAGTGTTACCTCCTCTCCTCTGAAAGGCCACACGGCCACTGAGGCACCTATGACAGGTAAAGTCAAGGGAGATGCATGAGTTGGTGCTCCCTAGAGTGACGAGATCTTGGAAAACTTACGTATTCCTAAGGAGAAAGGCCATAATATTCATCCTAGGTCTTAGTAATAAAGTTTGGGGTGGTGTCTCCCAGTTCTCCAATGGTAAGGCAAAGCTGGTGATGATCCAGCCTGCTGGGACTGTTAAATTACACCTTAGAGTAAGTGATCCCAAAGATCCAAGTGGCATTCCCAAGGTTACACAGGAAGACCGTGAGAGAAGGAAGATGCTGTCATCCAAAAAACAGGTGGTCCTCAAAGTCCTCAAAGTCACCCTGCTGATGTTCCCAGAGGACCAGACCTGGGATCCTTCCACATCCAGAGCATAAAAATTACTGATCTGGAACAACACATGAAGAAAAGGACAGGTTGGAATTGTGTGATCGGAAATTGTGTTACAGGAAAAAATCTGAATGGAGGATGAGATGTGCCAGAAATCCACCAGCCAAGCCCTGACGGTTGCCATCCATGGGTGGCTGGTGAACTCAAGGCTCAGTTCCACTCAAATTCCGCACCTTCATTCCCTGAAGCTTGCTCAGAGCTCCTCAGGAGGGACCCACACGTCCCCCCGCTTTTTAGCAAATAATGGATGTGCCTTTCATTTATCCCCAGGACTCTTTCCTTCAGATTGCTCCTGACACTCCACACTTTGCCTGACACATGAAAACCCCCTCCTCTGATAAATTTACGTGCCTTATAAACAAAAGCTACAAAATTTAGCCAACGGCCCCACATCCCTGCCAATTTGAGCATATGGAAGAACAAGGAGAAGTCAAGGCACCTTTTTTTTTGTAGGAACACCAGAGTTTGAAGCAGAAAGATCCATTAGTCTGGCTAATGAGGGATTGTTCCCCATGGTATATTCCCCTCAGCACTAAATGACTCAAATGATAGCCCTTCCAACACTTCCCTGGGGAAACTATTCCACAGCCTCATAGATCACACTGTCAGGAGCTTTTGGCCAGATGGATTTCAAAGGCTAAGAAATGTGCTCGAGTGTTTGACTTGGAAACCCTTGAAACAGTTTTGGGCTCTCATATTTGTGATACCACAGGCATGACTTCAGCTGTTGGACCTCAGCAACCAAGTCCTGCACACCTCTGTCCCCCGCACACGTTCCCACGTGCGTGGGATTGGGCTCACCCCGCTGCCTGTCCAGGGAAAGCTGCTGCAGGAAGGAGAGCGCTGAGTGTTTGTTGCTCTGTGGGCAACTGCAACCTAAATTGTCTTGAAGGCTTGAAAGACTTGGGCTGACGTTATTCCAGGGGGAATTATTCCAGGGAAAAAAAATAAATCCGGGTGTTTGATGCCGTGGGGTTCCCAAGAAATGTCTGTAAAGCTACCAGAGAAATTCTGTTGGAGTTTCCCTGTTGAACTGGGGCCCAGGAGCACCAGATCCAGGTTTTCTGCAGGTGGCTTTCTCTGAGCCTGGCTCCAGCAACGTGGAAATCCCATCTGGCTGTGCAGGAGGTGGGATCTGAGCTCACTCCTTTCCAGACCCAACTCTCCTCCAGTCCCCATGACCATTCTGGCTCAGTGGCACTGGACCCATTTATCCTGGGGATAGACAGAGCCAAAGAGGGAGACTTTTGTCAACTTCACACTGGAAGGACTGGAATGGCTCCGCAGAACCCATCCTGAAGCAGTACCTTGAGGAATTTATGTGGGTGAATCAATGGTTCCACACGGCTGAAAAACTGAACCTAAAACTGAAGACAGATGAGAGTCTTCCTGCACCTGGAAAGCACCTCCTGCTCTTCCGACAGCACAGGTTGAATGCTTCATCCACAGATCCACTCCGGGATGAGGCATTTCTCGGGAATAATTCAGAGCATCCTGTAGGATTAACTCAGAGAAGTTTCTTCCTAGGGCAGGATCGTTATCCGGACAGGAATCTCGGATTGGATGTTCACACACGGCTCAGCAGCTCGTGGCTTTCTTCCTCTCTAAGCTGACCTTAATTTACCTCTTTCAGCTCCAGCCTTCTCCCTTGTAGAAGTTTTAAATCTGATATCCCAGTTTTCTTTGAAATGGGGATTTTGGCAAAGCTTTGAGATGTTCGAACGTGGACAGAACAAGCCCCTTTTGGCATCATCTGCATTAACACAATGCTTGTAGTTATCTGCCAGGACCCTGATGCTGTACAAACAACATAGAAATGGGACCTGCTTTACTCTGAACTGTTTAATCCACTTGGGCTAGGACACCAAATGTTCTGATTCTAGACCTAAAAATAACCCGGAATAGAATGTACTCTTCTCCTGTTACCACCCCTACCACCAAGGGGAGAAATAAGGAGAAGTCCAACCACTTTTGAGGATGAAATGTGATAACAGGTCCAGCAAGGGACCTTATAAAACAGCCATATAAACTGATCTAAATGCGTGCAAAACGCACTCACTTTCTTGGCAGGATGAATTTTTATGCAACTCAGGCAGGGAAGTTACATAAGGAACTCCTCCCCGTGCACTTTACTGGGAAGTAAAGATGTCACTGGAATTCCTGTGCGATTAAAGTGGAAGAGAAATGTTTATGGGAGAAACTGGTCTCAAGAAAAAAAGTCTCATGGGTGTTTCTTTCCCTCCTCTTTACAGGGATTGAAATCCCTGTGCTGATGTGGGTAAAGTTTTTGCAAACCATCCAGGTCTTCATGAAGGATCCCCCTTCCATCATCAGAGACAATGGGGACAGGACGAGGATTGAGGCACCGCAGCTCTTTGACACATTTCAGAACTCTGGAAAGGGAAAATTGTGGATAAGCCGTTCCTTGGGCTGTAAGCAGGCATTGATGATCCAACAAAAACACTTCTGGGAATCAGGGCTGCTCTTTGATATGGCACACGAGGGTTTTCAGCTGGGTTAGGTAACACGACACCAGGTGGACATGAAAACGAGAAGCCTTGATGGATCGTGCCTCTCCCAAAATCCATGGAAGAGGCTCCGGGAAGCAGAGCTGACAGGGATTACTGCGGATAGAGCTGCATTCCTGCAGCACATCAAGCTGCTTTATGCCATGCCACGACTTGATGTGATAATGTAACACAATAGGGCAGGATACCACAGAGCCAGGCCGGGAAAGAGAGGAAAAGAAGGAAAGGAAGGGTTTGTTTGGGGAAGGATTATCTGTTTCCGATGAGGGCATTCCCTCCAAGGGTTGGGTGGGTGTTCATCTGGGGAAGGGTCTGCTAAAGGACAAATTTTGGGTGTCCTCTGGGCTTCTAAACACGAACAGCTTGGAATCAAGTGCGGGCTGAAATTTTAATCTTTCCTTACATCCAACCCAAACATTGTTCTGCTTTCTTAAGGGATTAGTAATTATTATGACAAATACCATTGCTTCATCCCTAGTTGCTCTGCAGTTTCTTGTGAGTTGCTTCCTGAGACCCCACACTGCACTGAGCTGGTGGAGCAGCCACCACTTGTGACAAGAGTTTGGAGAGTCATGGGTTGGGCAGTCAAGAAATAAAATATTTCATTTAGGCACTGACTCTTTTTCCTTATTTCTATTTCTATTCCTCTACTCTCATTTAACTCATCAATTTCTAGATGAACATTATCCAGGCTGAACGTTTGGCAAAGATGCTTTCAATTCCCTGCAATATCTTGGTCATTGTGTCAAACCACCTCTCAAATTTCAGTCTATAGAGCAAAATAATCAGTTTCTTATTAAAGAAAATAATCCATTTTCAGTAAAGGTTTTCCCAAAATCCACTTACCTTTACTTACAATGCATTTCTGGACCTTGCTCTGTTGCAGAAGGCACAGATTGATGGCTAAGCTCTATGGTAGGAGGAGGAGTTTCTTTTGAAAGGTGTATCCTAAACAAAAAAAAATACCTAATAATCCTTTGGAAAGGCCACATTGGAGCAGACTCTGCCCACGGCAAGTGTGCTCACTAAGATGTGAGCACTCATTTAAGTGCTTTGCTGAATCAAGGCCTAAATTCCTGCCTTTATCCAGCTTGGTAGCAGTGACAGAATGAAGACAGGGGGATTATTTTATAAAAGGTTTTTTTGGTTGTGTTTCAGCAGCTCTCGCTGAGAGTTCAGCAACAATCCCGGTCCTGTTAAACTTTTTCAGCGAGGAGATGGGACCAAACACCGAAAATTGATGCTTAATATTTGGCAACAGCCCTTCAGAAGATATTTTAAATCCATCCTCAAGGGTTGTCATCAAACCCCACTCTGAGCTGGGGATTACAGCCCTGAGCTCTGGGGGAGGCTGTGCCTGTCACCTGAGCTAGGCTGTGCCAGAGGTTGTGCTGCCGTGAGCCAGGTTTTCCTTGGAAGCATCATCAACTCTGGGCATCTCCTGATGCTCAGGGAGGCTGTAGTTCACGTCAGCATGTCCAGGATGGACATAAATCAGGAGAGCTCCGTGCAGAAACACAAATGAGCTGCAAATCCCCTCCAAGGAGCTGGGGAGATCCTCACATGAGCTCACACTCCAACCGTGCTGGAGCCACAGGGTTTAAACCATCTTGGATGGGACAACATGAGCTGCGTTCCCAAGAAAGCTCAGGAGAAGTTTGTCAGCTGGAAATTCTGCCTAATTCACACCCAACAATTCAAGAGAGTAAAGTGCTAAGGGGATGAAAGGAAACAAACAATAGAAAAGCAACACGCATTACATCAACACTTTTTTTCTTCCCAAAGTGGAATAAAACCCATGGAGCTGATGAGTTTTACAGGAAAGTCATGCACAAGCTCCTGGGAAAATCTTTCAGGTGGGTGTGAAGATGTGGGGACACAGAGAAATCTGCTTTGGTGCCTGGCGATGGGATATCAGGGAGAACATAATCAACCTGCTCATTCCGCCTTCCACTCCACAGGACAAAGAGCTGGGTGTGATTTAAATTAGATCTTCAACCCTATCTTCAACTTGGCCCATAACTCTGAACTCATGAGGCCAAGCAATGAATTTTGGTTGGGACTGAAGGCTTTTCCCTGTGGTTTCAGACGTCAGTGCAGGTCCTGAGACAGAGGTCCGGTAGGGCTGGAGGCACTGATATGAACTTTCACAGAAAACAGCACCTGCACTTCTGCCAGGTCATTTTAGAGCAAAGCCTGAGGTGCAGCCTAACCTGAGCAGGATTATTAGTCCTCAGTTCTTGGTGTTCATCCAAACTGGGTGTTTATCCCACTACTGGATGAGAGTGATGGGATCCACCACGTCCTCCAGTTATTCCTAACTTTCAACGTTCAAAATTCCTGGTTTCAATCTTGAGCCCAGTCCTTGCTGTTCCAAGCAGTTTTGCCCATGGAGAGGCTGTCATGACATAAACCAACATCTCCTCCTGTGCTCTACAGCCCCAGCAAAGGCCAGCATCGACCTCATCAGGGTGGGGATGGGGGAAGGGCAGAAGGGAAAAAAGGAATCAGATGCATTCTTGGTCTCGAGCCTGAGAGCGCTCCCAGAAAGGGATTTGTTCATCACAAAAATTGAATTTACACCGTTTCCCTGCTCCGAGAAGACAGATGACATCAGACCCTTGGCAGGAGGTGCTTTAGAGAAGATTCTAATCCATGTTCTGACAGGAATATTCACTGGAGCTGTTGCTCACGCTCTGTCCAAGGTTTGATCATGGCTTGAATACGGACCTTGTGCTGGCTGACAGCAAAAATGCTTTGCGGCAGCTGACAAATGAGGTGGCACCCTATAGATCCAAGTGTGATTGTGATGTACAGCATCGGCCTCAGAGCCCAAAGAGAGAAGGGGATAAGGGCTGACACTAAAAGTCTACTTGGGCTCAAAACAGCAGCATGTGCTGCGTGCTTCCCAGATTGCTGCATCTTCATCTCTGCCTGTGGGGAGAAATAAATGGACATGCTGGATCAAATCCGTGTTCCCCGTTGTTTTTTATGGCTGCTTTACAGGCTACAATTCACAAGTGAGTAGATAAGGCTGATCCAGAGTAGTTATCTGGAAGAAAAACACTGGATTGTTTAATGTATTGAGCACAGTAAAGGACTCATTTTCACAGCTTGAGGTTGGATCTGTTGGGATTTATCCTCCTTTATCCAGAGCCCAGGGCAGCTGGCGGTGGCATCAGGGTGATTCTCCAGTTCAGAAGCAGTTGAGGAATCCAAAGGAGTTATTTCTTACTGGGAATACGTCAGACAAACCTGTTGGTGATTGATTGAATTTGTCGTTAGTAGAGTGACCATCTAATAATTACAACCGCCTAACGATGTGGCCTCATGTCCCAGCCCTCTGCCATGGCAGTGGCCTGATTTTATTAGGGATGAAAACTGGGGACCATTTCAGATTCCATAGACAATTATCCCTATGGATATCCCACCAAAGGAAGCATGGAAAACAAGGAAAGAGCAGGGATGCAGACAATGGTTGATTGAACTCCTGAAGCCTGGGTTTCCACCTTGGCTACTGACAGGAATTCAGGCTCTGGTCCCAAGCCCAAAGTCAGGATTCCCCTCCTTGCTGCCCACATAAGAAGTTTAATCCAGAACAATTCTGTTGGTGTGACTCAGACCAGCGTGTTCGGAGGAGAGAAAGAATTGAGGGGGAAAATCAAAGGAGACTTGGCTGAAAGTCACCGGCCTTGAAACCAGAAAGTGCCTCTCCACTTCTGCCCAAATCCTCATCCAGCAGCTGGAAATCCAAGGGACATCTCCCTGTCTGAGCTCCCCTGCCCTGCAGCTGCTCTGGATCTCCTACACTTCCAAGCCAGGGATTTTCTGATGCAGCCAGAGTGATCAACCCAACTGAAAGTGCTGCCGTTCTAACAACACTTCCTTTCAATTCTGTCCCTCCTTCTTCCCACCTCGGCTCATGTTCAGGAAAACAAGAAGGAAGTAACCAAAAAACACAAATAAAAACCACTCAAGCACCAGGACAGACAAGTTGGTTTTGTTTCTTACAGTGTCCAGCACAGAGAGGAGCAGGACTGGAATGTGCCAGCAGTGATAGAATCATTAAGACTGGAAAAGACCTCCAAGACCATGGAGTTAAACCTTTCTCAGTGCTCTCTGCAGCTGTGCCTGGAACTTGAATTGCTCTGGAAGCGCACTACATGTGGACATGCTTTAAAAAAGATGTTGAGATTAGGAAAACATTATTTCACTACAGGAATAACACATCTCAGCTGCCTTCGGTGCAGCTCAGTGGGAAAAATCTTTTCCAGCAGAAAGAGGATTTTGTGAGGAAATAAAGGGACATGCAGTAGAGGAAACTGGGATTTGGGATCTGGGTGGTTTGAGGCACAGAGGCGCTGGATAAGATTTTAAACTCAGTGTTAGTCAGGCTGTGCTGCTCCTCAGAGGGTTCAGTGACTGCAAGAGGAGCAAGCTGACAACACAACTCCTTCCAAGGGGGCTCTGGCTCTGAACATCACCACGGCATGATCAAAGGGAAATCTTGAAAGCCCCACCTGGAATTGCTGTGAGACGGGGACGTGCTCAGTGTCAGGTGGAGCTGGTGCCACTTTCATAGCCTGACATCTCCTGGAGTATCCTGCTCCTGGAAAGAAGGGCAACGGCCAGAATTCCACACAACCCCTTCCAGTGGTAACAATCCTGTGGTAGCCACCAGCTTCTCCAGCCAGCCCTCCGCCCAAAGCCAGGAGGAGCCGAGACATGGATAGAGGTGATCAATAACTTACACAGCACTTGTGCTTCTCTAACAGGGCAGGAACTGTGCAAAACTTTGATTTACCTCTCCCAGAAACCTGAGCCCATCCTTTGCAGGGGTGGCCAGGTTCAGTCACCCACCAGAAGCAGGTCTGTAGGTCACTGGCAGAGCTGGCAGAGCACAGGACGCTCTGCTTTTCCCAACACCCATCCCACTGCATGATACCAGAAAAAGATTCAAGTTAAGGAGTGTTTTTGAAGGCAGCGTTTTTGAGAGTTTGTTTTTCTGGCTTGTTGGCCTTTTCTCCAAAGGGATAGAGTTTCTCCGAGGGAAGTTTCTTTTTGCAAAGTGACTGACCCGCTGGCACCAGTACAAAGTTTTAGGAGATGAACTCATACTTCTGAGTACGATTCCTTTGCACTGCTGAGAGCTGCTAATGAAGAGGAGCAGGGAGCAGCTCGAAAGGAAACAAGAGCCAGCAGCTTGGGAAATAGAAACAGGGAACAACAAGGTCCTGATCTGCTGCGAGCATCTCCAAAGCAGAGGGGTCAAGCCCCGGCTCCTCCCCAGAGAGTGCGAGCTTAAGGGTCCTCAGCAGCATTCGAACCTCAAAATCCCTCCTTCCCTCTCGCTCATCTGCTGCCTGGCTCAGGGAGAGCCTAATCTTCCCCGAGTTACTTTGAAGTTACGCAGGGATTTAGATTTGTGCCTCCTTTAAGGCAAGGCAGAGCCCCGCGGGAGAGCCGAGCAGCGGCGGGAGCGCTCCTCGCCTCCCTTAACACAGAGCAGGCACGGCGGGGTGACAGCCCCGGCGGGGCTCGGCTGTGCCCTCCTCCTCCTCCTCCTCTCTCCACTGCTCATCCCCTCCTCCTCGCAGCCGGGTTTGCTCGGGAAGGGATCACACCCCCCCTGCCCAGCCCTCCCACCCCATCCCTGCCTGCGGCTGCCTCCTTCCCCCCGGTCCTCACGCCGCAAACAGAGCCCGAGATTTTCCGGGAGCCCAAATGCTTCCACTGCCTGAAAAGTGCCCCAAAGCTGCCCTGAAGGTGCTTCCCATCTTCCCTCAGTTCATAAGGATGATGAAAAGTAACTGGATCAAGTCTTGCTGTGCACCGATGGACAGAAAAGGGAAGCACAGACCCGTAAGCATTGAGGGATTCTTGGAAACCTCATCCCATCACGGAGATTTACACCCCCTGGATCTGCCTGGCTTGTGCACAGCACCTTCCAGCCCAAGCAACTCTTCCACTTTGCAAAAGGGAACACGATAGGGGATGTTAGAATATATTGAAGATGGATTGCTAGCCTTCCTTACTTCCTTTCCAAGGAAGGAGAGCAGAGCCAATGTCGCGCTGTGAGTCACCGGAAGAATAAAATTGAATCCTTGGAGCCAATGCTTGAAAACAGCGTGGCCAGGGATTTTTCCCTCCTGTTTTTCAAATGCCCTTGAAGTTTCTCCCCCCTCTCCGCTATCACTGGTCCACAGCACTACAGAAAAAGTGCCTTCAAAACCCCATAAAGGCATTGGGGTTTTCACTTCCCAAACCACTGAAAATCTACCTGCTCCCCCCAAATTTCTTATCACTGTTGAAAATCTCGTTATTCCTGGGGGCTCTTGATCCCTGTTCCCCTCTGACCTCCAGGCCTTGCCCAGCACAATGACGGCTGTTGGAAAGGGCACCTGGCCAAGAGCAGATGTCAGGAAGGTTACCCAGGCTTTGTTCACTGGCAGGGAACACGAGATTCCCAGCTCCAGGTTCATCCACAAATCTCCAGCCAGGCGAGAAGGTGGCTGGGATCCCTTGTGTCCCAGTGGGAATTATGGGGCTTTGCTCTGAGCGTGTGGGATTATCCAGGCAAGGATTTGATTTAGGGGAATGTGAGATGTGCAGCACCTCTGAGGTTTGTAACTTGTAAGAGCTTATCTCCTTTTGCATCAAGAAGTGTCTGGGAAGCAGCCAAGGGCACACAGCAGAGGAGATAGCAAGTGGGAAGGGAGAGGAAAAAAGTCAAGGGGAATACAGGCATATTTATAAAAATCAGAACAATAGTTTCCCAGAGCTGTGATAAGAACTATTTTCTACTCACAAATAAAAATGCAACACTGATATTTTTTTTTCCCATGCGTTTCTCCTCTTTTCTTAAAAAGAAAAAGCCAAACCCCAGCATTTTGCCTGAAGCCAGAGCTGTCACGAGAGCAGCGGCCACGGCAGAAGGAGTTAATCCTTGTGCCTCCGAGCAGGGAAGGCATCTGCCTGCAGCCTTTGGACAGGACCCTGAAGCTGGTGGTCCTGCCACGTCCCTGGTGAGCGTTTGTTCAGATCATCCAGCTCAGTGCACAACACCCCCTCCAGTCTGAAGGGATTGGCAAGAGCATCTCGAAGGGTGGCCTGGAGTCATAAACAAGCAAGGCTTTGCATCCCCAGCCAGCGAGGCTGAGCTTTGCTGGCAGAGCTGCCTGAAGCAGGATCCCTCTGGCTCCCTGCCTGGCCCTTGCAAGTGTTATCAATCGCCTGCTTCCATGAACATTAAAGAAATCAAACTTTCCTTCTTGCTCTTGCACCCCCCTCCCTTTAAATAGCAGCTTAAAAGGAAACTAATTTAGAGCAAGGTCAGAGGGATACAGAGGCTGTTTCTCATGCTCCGAGGAAATCCTAGCAGTTGGACGGTGGAGGAAGTTATCTCCCAGCCCTATCTGCACATGAATTCAGAGAAAGGCTGGGAGGGATTTCCCAGGAAATTACAATCCTGCCCCCAGCCCCTCTTTCCTGTGGCAAGGCAGGGTCGTCTGTGCACACCGCTCCCAACAGATGTCAGAGCAGATCCCGCACAGGGCTGCACACACTGTCCTGTCCGGGATGCACTCATGGGTGCATCCCTGGAAGTGTCCAAGGCCAGGTTGGATGGGGTTTGGAGCAACCTGGGCTAGTAGAAGGTGTCCCTGTCCATGGCAGGGATCTGGAACTGGGTTATCTTAATTATTCTTCCAATCCAAACCATCCTGGGGTTCTCTGATGATTCCAGGGCTGTCATTTAGCCTTGGTGTCCAACAGCAGCACCTCCAGACCAAAAACTCCTGAACTGACATAGAACCACTCCTCTGATTTTAATAAAATTTCTGCAGGTGAGGTGAGATCACATTTGATCCAGACTAGATCTGTGTTCGTAGCTCCCTCTGGGATCAAAGCATTACTTAGACATCTTTGAAGATAGAAGTAGCACTTTCAATATCCATTTACCCGTGCAGAATTAGATATAAGCTTCTATAATTAAACACAACCTTGCATGAAGCTAAGGAAAGCCCAGGCTCCACAGAATCCTTCCTCCCCATGCAATCCCCTCAAGCTATGGCAGAGTGTTTAGTACCAAGGGTTTAGAATAAGAGTTTTAACAGATTTTAGCTAAAATAATTCTCTCTATCACCCTTTCAACCTCTCATGGGCAGATCTTTGACAGGTGAGAAGTGACCCACTCAGTTGCACTTGGGAAAACAACAGAGCTGGGAGAAGAAATCAGCTCCCATCAGGGTTCTGGTTCCTCATTTAGGCACAGGGCACGTTCCCCACTTCCCCAACCCCTTTAAATCCCAAGGTGACCTCTCCCCCTTTCATTCACCTACTTAGCCCATATAAGACCAAACAGGGAGAAAACAAAGAAGGATTTTAAGCCCGTGTTTAAAACAGCTTATGGATGTTGGAGCTCCTTCCAGCTCCATCTCAGCAACGTTGTGCTGCAAGCCAAGGTTTCAGACGTGTGTCATCGGGGGTCGCAGTTACAAATGAGATTAAGGAGCGAAATAAAAATCACTTGAGCTGGAGATAACTCACTTGCTGGCAGGGAGCGAGGGACTGAATTGATCTCCTGGCCCATGCAGGCTTTTCCATCTGCCAATAACACCCAGCAATTCGTCAGTGCCGCAGCACACAGTGTTTATAGCCCGGGCTTGTAATGAAATCAGCATCTCCCACAGGGAACTTAACCCCTCCAGAGATAATCCGGCTGACAGAGGTGGCCCTGGTGGGGCAGAAAGGAAATACCCAGCCCAGCGCTGGCTTTGACACACGGAAGTCTCTGAAAACATCAGAGCCCTTACAGGGTTACTGGCAAACTCTGCCACAGAAAAGCCTGGAAAAGGGGTTTAGATCTGATGTCACTGCCAGGGTTTTTCTGGGAACATCTCCAAGGCACATCTTCCCTTTTCCCACCTCCATGGATGGATTCAGGTGAGCATTAGCTTGATGTTGCACCTCCACTTTATCAGCCCTCCAGGGAGCCAGGCACTTGGTTTGTCTGCCCAACATCAGGGAGCTGCCTGCAAGCCCGGACCTGGCAAACAGTTCCAGAGGGGGTTTAGGAGCGCTGAGAGAGCTTCATTTGGGCTCTCTGTCCAGTCCTCCTGTACAGACTCCATGAGGCAACAAGCACAGACCACGGAATCAGCCTTCACAAGCAGGCAGAAGCCTGGATCTGGACACATTTAGAGTCACTGCAAAGCCTTCCAGGATTTCCAGTCATCAGCCCTACCAGTGCAGCCCACTTCCAGATGTTGGAGATCTTCTCCATCTGCATTAGGAGGGGAAGGAGAGCTGTGGCCCCACTAGGCCACCACTGACTCTGAACCTATCCTTCCATCAGCATCTCAAAAAACTGGTGTGGGATAAATCACACGGTATAGGTCCACCACTGCAGAGCCTTCCATTTGCTTTTCCTTCCCCCAAAAAACTGCTTTAGGCTCAAGACATTTTTTTCCAGCCCACGCTTTCCTAAAGGACACTGTGAGGTTTTGTATAAACAAAGAAATGAGGCACGACAGTTCGAGACTGAGGAGAAAATATCACAACCATCCCACCAACATCAACAGTTTAGAGAAAACACTTGGAGCTGTCAATACCCTGCGCTGAGTGGTGAAAGGTTTGGGACGTATTCCAGTTTGGAGCAAGAGACGCTTTGCTGGTTTGCTCGCGGATCTTGGGGGAAGGCTGCACTTCTCAGCTGCAATCCAGAAATGGTACCGACTCCAAGGAAATAAGAACATGGAAAAGTCCAAACCAGGCTAAATGCTCGCAGCCGTGAAAAATCTGAAATTAAAGAGCTCTCTGCCAAGAGAGGAGCTCAATAGTTTGGCTCCCAAAAGCTCAGGTCTTAAAATACATCTCAGAGCTCCATGGCTGCACATTCCTAAGCCCAGGCTGCTGTGTGCACACGTGGCCAGGGCATGCAGGAAAAGCTGGGTTGATCCTGGGAGAGGCGCCTCAAGCAATGCTTCCTTCCTTCCAAAACAAATACTCAGTGGGGCAATGATCCCAAAGAGCTCCTGAATGAAGCCCCGCAAGCCCCGCTGAGCCCTTAACTGTGGCATGAAGCCACGCTCAAGGCCAGGCTCACCTTTTGGGCACAGATTTCCATGGGCTGGGCATGCCCGGCACGGCTCTCACAGAACTCTGGGAACAGAGCCCACGGGAGGATCTTGACCAAGGCGAGAAGAGCCAAGCTCAGCAGACCGAGCCATGTTTAAATCCAGGTGCCAACGGCAGAGATAACAAATGTGAAGAATTGAAGCAATCAAAGGTGTTACTCATCCGTGACTTGCGCTGCAAGCAGAGCCAGGAGCCCAACCCAGCAGTGCCTGTGCAGCTGGGCACCATCCCAGCGTCCCTTTCCAGAGGCAGCAGCTGCGGCCAGGGCAAGGTGAATGAGGGTGCTTGTAGGTGCTAAAAAGCTGGAAGCAGAGAAATTCTTCAGCCTTTTCTCAATATTCTGTGAGCAGACTGTCTTTCCTATGTAAACTATTTTAAACAAGGTCACAGTTCCATAAACTTCTTGCACCCGCAAGCTGCCTTGCAAGATTGCTATGGCTTTGACTTTGAAAATATTATGGAATAGGTATCTTAGAACTTGGCCAATCCTCTCAAGGGGTGGATGGCCGAGGAACCAATTACCTATTGCCACTCAACACACTTTTTGCCATCTATCCTATATAGTGGTCAGAAAATTATTAAAGTAAAGCTTCGGCTTCCACTTGTTCATGAGCCTGGACTCTGTGTCGTTTTCTTTATGCGCCTCAGACGTAGCAGCGACAGGCGCTCAAGGCTGAGCTAATAAAAACAGACCCCAGGAACGCAGCCGTGGCGAGTTTGGGTCACCTCTCTGGTGGAGAGAAGGAACCACCAGCTACTGAGAGTCCCGAGCTCCTCAGGAGAACGGTTGGGCGCAGGTGCCGGACTTGGGTGCCCTGCAGGGCTGGAGGGTGAAGAGCTCCTGGGCTGATGGGGTTTCAGCACGGCTGATGCAGCTCCCAGCCCAGCAGGTATCCCGAATTCCCTGCAGACAGCCCAGGCTGGGCTCAGCACAGCCACTCTGCAGCTGCATTTCGCTGGTGCAGAGGCAGCAGCCGGCTGGGCCGTGCAGATGGGCCCGGAGAGACTCCCTGCTTCCTTCGGCTCCCGAGCTCAGGCTCAGCTCCCATAAAGCTGGGTTTTATGGGCCTCCCCGTGAGTGTGAGCATGGCTGCGTGTGTGCAGTCCCAGGGATTTACAACACATCCGGGCATCGCTTGGGGCCAGCGTTTTCAGATGCTGTATCCAGAAGCCTGGATCCGCTGGGCCTTTGGTTTGTTTTAAAGCGAGTTTATTTTGGATTTGAGAACACAGCCCGGCTCTTCAGCACAAATTGACTTCCTGAGCTCGCCTGCTTCCTCCAAATTCCTCTCCTGGCAACTCCTGTTGCTTTAGGATTTCTACACAACCTTCCAGCATCTCCTGAGGACCTCCCTCCCCCTCCCAACCTTTTGCCCTTTTGATCACTGCAAGGCTGTTAACTCAGTTGGCAGCAAAACCCTCTCTCAAGCAAAACTAAGAGAATGAGCTGTGTCAAATCTCAGAGGCCTGAATGAATTTTGATTTGCTATATTTGCTTGTTTTCCTTCTCTTTTAGACTTTGGACTCTCTGACTTTCTTTCATGGCTAGATTTCTACGCTGTCCATCTTTCTGGGCATATTTTACATTTGACATTTCTTTGCTTTCCCCAGTGAAGAGAAGTCCAAACCCTCAAGTTAAAACCTTCCCCAACATGAGTTTACATGAAGACAGAGGATTTCTCTGGAGGCTTGTCCTACACAATTCTGCTGGAAAGGAAGGAGATGTGGAGAGCCGTGGGGAAACTCCATCTTAAGGAGGCTCAGCAGGACTCTGAGCAGAACTGTCAGCAGCAGAAGTGGCTGCCCGGGGGGAACGGCTCAGTAATGAAACCAAGGTGGCCGAGCTGCTGACAGCTGCAGAGCAAGCCAGAGGAGAGGTGGGTTTGGGAGCAGAGGGGAATATTTCGTCTTCTCTGACTCGATGAGTTTGCATTGGCACAAGACAATGAGGAGCAGATGTCAGCCAGAGATGCCAAACTACCCCGCACATTTTTACAGCAGGAATAATGACACTCTTTCAGACCACTAATGTTTGCAGTTTCTCAACAGCATGGAGTGATTTTTTTCTTTTACAAAAACCCTCCTCGAAGTTCTCCAAGGATGGGTTTTAGCCAGTGTTGATGGCAGCAGCAATGATTTCACACGGATAATCAGATAAAACCCCCTTCCCAGAGCTAATTGGATGCTGCACGGACTCTAAGCCATCTGCATCCATCAAAGCACACTTACCTGGGACCATTAAATGTGAATTTCTTCCCCAGAGCTTTCTCATGGCCTGAGTAATTTGTTTGCCTTTTCTTTTGCCTGAGGTCTCTGTTAATTCCTAGAAATCGTACAATTATTTAAGCTGGAAAAAACCCATAAGATCATTGAGTTCCGTGTAATAATTCCTGTGTAACAACAAATTTAGAAACTCTTGGAAAACTGAAGAGCTCAGCTGGGCTCAATTTCATCATGGATGTACTTTGAATAAACAAAAGTCAGGAAGTTTCAGACCCGGACAATGACCTATGAGCATCCAAAGTATTCAAGGTTAAATTGTGAAGCATTGGAAGGGGCTGCCCAGGGAGGTGGTGGTCCCCATCCCTGGAGATGTTCAAGGAATGACTGAACATGGCACTTGGTGCTCTGGTCCGGTTGACAGAATGGTGATGGGCCAAAAGTTGATGAACTTGGAGGTCTTTTCCAGCCTAAATGATTCTATGATACTGGAAAGCTCAGGATTTTAAGGCTGTGTTCTCATGGGTACCTGTAGAGGATTATTATTCTGGTTTGGGGCTTTCCCTTCTTTTCTTGGCTCTGCACTTCCCCGTGACCACGTAAAGCAAAACACTTCTTAAGCATTCCCCTGAAAAGCAAGATCCATCCCAAGAAAACGCCCCGGCCACCTCAGGGTTTTTTGTGAAAACACAGAGAAAAGAGGGGATTACTCCATGATGTCATCAGCTGAACTGCAATTCAGAAAGCTGCTTAATCTGAGCGTTTGCAAGACCTGCATTTTTCCTGGAAGGATCCCACAAATCCAGTGTCTGAACTCTAGTTACCTCTTTACAACCTGCCAGAATTTCCCCCCATTGATGAGACACAGTTAAATATTCCAGTTCACCTTCCACAAATCTATTGTGGCCTGTCCTGGAATCCAGCTCTTGTCTATAAATGCATATATTATTATCTTGACTTCCTCCTGCTTATTGGCAATGCCTGGTAATCTTTCAGTTGTGGTATGCAAAGCCAAACATGAACCAGTATTTTCCATGATGGTTGTAATTTTGGCCTGTAATTTTATCACTCCAATCTAAATCCACTTCAGAAACACCATAAACGAATTGTCACCGAATGAACTGAGACTTCGGAGTGGTTTAGAAGAGTGATTTAATAAAAGGAAAATATAAAACAAATGTAAGCCATAATATTTTTGGCGAAAAGGTCAAATATTTCTTTCTCTTTACCTCGTTTGAATGCAAGGACCTACTTCTTTTAATGCACTCCCAGCAGATTTGTTTGTCTTGGATTATGCAGTAGCAGATAAAACATTTGTCCAGTGAGAGCTGTTTAAAAAGAACCAAAAACCCAACAAAAGCAAGGTAAACAGATCAAATTTGTGATATCCTTGCCCTAATTTTTTATAAAATACCGTATGCTAAGCGCTAAAAATATGCCCATGTTCTTTTTACAGAGCTGAAGCCGTTTTCACAGTTTGCAAAGCCAAACACTCCCCAACTTGCTGTAAGTTTATTTTAGACCCTGATCTGGATGACGGCTGCGAGGCTGCCTCACTTCATTCATATTAAGAAACAATATACAGAGGATATAAAGTGATCAACTGTGTTTACAGTGAGGGCAAAAAAAGCCCCTTTGCATAAGTAGTAAACAGGGAGTCTGGGGCTGAACACAAAAGCTGCTGCTGATCATTCCTGAGAGGAACATTCCCGGCACAGGCAGCTCTGGGAAAGGCAAATGACGACAATCTCAGAGTGGGATTTCCAGGAGTAACCCCAAAATAACCCTCCAGAAGTCAAACATCCAAGGTTTGCGGGGTGCTCACAGTGACACGTGAAGGTTTCAAGCAATGGCTTTGCAGGGCGAAGGAAGGGGAAAAAAAAAAGCCTCACGTTTATTCATAAAAAATTTCTGCTTCAAAACTGCAGTGGGAGCCTGTTTATAATAAACCACCAAATGATAGAGAGGCTGCTGTTTGGCACGGGAATGGCCTGGGAGAGGCTTGTATTACATTTCTCTCTCTCAGCCTTCATGGTATAAGGCAGAACAGGCTGAAATTTATGTTCTCCTGGTACTGCCGGCCCGGCTGTGCTGCTCCAGAGACACTTCTGGCACAGGCCCTCGCCGTGCTCTACATTGCATTTCCCTGGATTTATTGCCAGAGGTTGGGGTGAGGGCAGAGGGGCATTTCTGACTTCTTTATGGTGATGGAGGCACTTGAGGGGGCCAGGCAGACACAGATTAGTAGCCCCAGAGGCAGCTACTGACCACCACTCTGTCATTGTGTCTCCTGTTCTGGGCCAGCTTGGTTGTTAACGTCAGACCATCACAATCGGGGTTGTGCCCTGGTCTGGAGAAAAATGGGAAAATGGGAATTACTTTCTCTTGGCAGAGTTTTTGCTGCTTAAGTTTTGCTCTTTCCTTCCAGCTTAGTAAGCAGAGATATGAGTCCATCCATCCATCCATCCATCCATCCATCCATCCATCCATCCATCCATCCACTCGTCCATCCATCCATCCATCGATCCATCCACCCATCCATCCATCCACCCATCCATCCATCCATCCATGTATCCTTCCATCCATAGAATCATAGAATCATGGAATGGTTTGGCTCGGCAGGGACCTTCAAAATCATCTCGTTCCAACCATCTCTGCTGTGGGCAGGGACACCTTCCACTAGGCCAGGTTGCTTAGTCCAGCCTGAACTTGAACCTGGCCATCTTTCCATCCTCTCATCCATCCATCCATCCATCCATCCATCCCTCCATCCATCCATCCATCCATCCATCCTTCATCTTTCGGTCAGCAAGATATTTTCTGCCAGAGGCAGCCCAGGAGGGCTCTGTCAGACTTGCAAAGATCCAAGTCAGGAAACCCAAACCCCACCAGGATCTTCTCTCCCAGTTCCTGAGAGGGAGCAATGAGCTCTGCTAGGTCACTTTGCTGCCTTTGGATTCAGGAGTTTCTCCATCACTGTGAGAGAACCAATGTGAAGAAGACCTGTTGTGTTCTCCAAGTTCGATGGGACAAAAAACAGACCACAAAAATGTAAAAAAAATTAAAATTCCAGGTTCAGCCTCTCCATCTCTGAGTCATGTCATGGAGAGGGATCTCTTGTCCTTTGAGGGAGGTTTGTGGTCAGAGCAGCTCCTGGGTGATCTGAGCATCCACCTCCATGAGATATTTTGATACTAAAGCCAAGACTATGTTATCAAAATATCTCATGGACATGGATGCTCAGGTTCCCACAGCAGCTGTGAGTTTGGCACCCACAAAAGCCAAACAATTTCCACCCGGGCTGGCAGAAACCCCTGACTGACACTGCTGAAAATTTTCTCAATTTGAGTAACCACTCCAATGGCTTTTCCCTTTGCACAATACTTCGAGAATCTCTGATTAAAGAGCTGCTCGAGAACTGGATATTTCTATTTATTGTTGTTATTTTACAGAAGCCTCCCCTGTCAGGGAAACAGTAGCAGCATAAAATACAGTGCTGGAATTACAGTTTGTGTCTTGACCCCTACAAATTACTCCTCAATGCAACAGCCAGGAAAAGCCGGGAATCAGGCAGAGAAAAAACAAGGGAGACAAGGTTTGTTCAGTACAAACCTCACTGCTGTGCATAATTCAGTCTTTATACAAAGCAGCTTCAGCAGGGAACCATCCCAAAATGCCCACAAATTCTGTTATGTGACTAAAAATATTAATAAACGCAAATGGATACATACAGACAAAAAGAAATTCTCTTTGGTGGCAGCCCAGAGTTCAGTCCCTACCAAGATGGACAATTTATTTACATTTCTTCTCACTGTTATGGATTGATCTTTCCACCAGCACAACACAGAGATACTCAGGTCATCTCTTTGCTGCTTCTCTTTCCCTACTTTCATAATGAGATAATGGTCAATTAGGACTCAAAACCAACCAGAATTCTTCCACTCGTTAGGGCTTGATCCACTCCTGACATTTCTTAATAAATCCTCCCTCTTACTTACAAAAGACTCCGTTTCTGAGGGGTTTTAACCACTTTTATGCTTTATCCTTCTTATTCACCCTTTGAACATCAGTTGGAAGAGGAACACGGCTTGGGCTGTTGAACTTCGGGAATAGCTCCCTGCTAATCCCTTTTCTCTTGGATTGCCGTGATTTTAGGATTATAAAACCATGGAATAGTTTGTGTTGGAAGGGACTTTACAGCCCGTCTCATTCCATCCCCTGCTGTGGGCAGGGACACCTTCCACTAGACCAGGTTGCTCCAACACCCATCCAACCTGGCCTTGACACAGGTTGGGGCGTCCCTGTGTTTGGAAGGCCAAAGAAAAGGATGTTGGGATGGGGGTGGGGTGTTTAAAATTATATTCCAACGGAGATTTTTTTTTTTTAACTTCATTGTTGGTTTTAAATTATTTTATTCCCAATGGTCTCAAATTAGGTTTGGAAGCTGCAGAGGAGATGTTGTGGAAGATGAAAGAGTGGGGAATTTGGGAGAAAATGTGAGGAGAGGGACAGCAAAACCCCAAAAAGTAAGAAGTGGGGGTAAGGAACATTAGGGAGAAGAAGAGGAGATTAATAACACGGGTGCCCTCTAGTCAGCACCAGCGTTTCTCATCTCCAACATCTCTCCCATGTTTAGAGATGGGCAGGACTCGGAGTCTGGCAATCAGCCACAATCCTGAGGGAAACGATGCCCAGGAGCTTGGCACATCAGGGCATCCCACACGGGGCCCCTCGTCCTCGCTCCGCCAGGCTGGGTCCCCCTCTCCTGCCACGTTTGGACCAGGAGCTCTGCGATGGCAGCGCTACCGAACGTGCCCTGGGATCCGATTTCCTTTCATGGCCAGGTGCTTTTAATAACCCGCTGCCAACTGCCAGTGCTATTGCTGCGAGTGATGCCTGGAATGAAAAGGGGGAAGAAAGAAAGACCAAAAAAAAAAAAAAAACCCTCAATGAAACAGAACAGATAATTTTGCAATTTAATTTTCCATCTCCTCTAATAATGGTACCGGTGTCATGCTGATGGATGGAACTGTTACATGCGGCCTCTCAAGATTAATTCCCCTCCTGCAAATTCAGCCGTGATTTTCCAGAGCAGCCTCTTGGCTCCCTTATTCAGTCTTCCCCCTGGTCCCTTCCCCTCTCCCTTCCCCAGGCTTCTCCTGCTCGGAAGAATGTTTTGGATCAAAGCCGACAAGGAGAATTAGGCCGGGTGTCAGGGCTGGCTTTCGTGATGGCTGAAGAGACTCGGGTCCTTTTCCTGAAGGAGAGCACAGCTTTTATGTGGAAAACATCAGCAATCAGACCTGAAAATCCTCTGTTCCTTATCTGGAACTGCTGACTGCTGCACAAATGCAGGGTATCTGCTCCTTCCAGGATCTTGAAGGATCTACATTTTTTCCCATTCCGCTTGGGCAGAAATCTCTGAAGCCCATTAAAAGTTTCACCGTAATCTGAGCTCCATATTTTCTCAAGCCAGGAGATCTGGAATTTAAAGGCAAGGTTTGATCTTATCAATTCCTTATCTGATTACGGTGGCTCCACCAAATAAGATTTACCTATAAAGAAAATAATGCAATTAATGTCCCGGCTGCCCAAGCCTTTATGAAGACCGCTCAGATTTTGCTGAGCTCTCCAATTAAATGTAATTCTGTAAACCTGAGTGAACCAAACCCCTATCTGAGAACGTGCAACGCTCCTAAATTAAATTTGTGGAGTTGGTGGAAAGGGTTCAGAGGGTTTTTTTTGTGTGTGATAGGGACACAGAGACGCTGTTCTGAGTAACCCCCAACCCCTCTCAGCCTGGCAGGGAGCACACACACCACTAACCAGGGCTGTTCCTGCATTTACGTCAGCGAGGAATTTTCTCCTCCTGGCACGTTCTCTGGCATCCCGCGGCTGAAGGGGCTCCAGGGAAAAGCAAACTTGCTCTCCTGGCACAGGGAAAAGGGATGCATGTGAGGGGCTGGTCCCAAAGTTGTGCAAGGCACCAGCAATGAGCATGTGCTGAGGACCACGGTGTCCATGGCTCACTGCAAGTGCCAGGTCTGGCAGGATTTCAGTCGGTCCAGAGGATATCCTAGTAGGATATCCAGATGTTCGAACATCTCAAATAAATGCAAAAAATCAAAGGAGATCTTCCTCAAATTGGGGCCCTCTTAGTTCTCCAGCATTTTGGTGACCCCGTGGAGTGTCCCATGGCAAGACCTTGGTTTTGTTAAAGGGGGAAAGAGGGGAAAAGGGACACAAAAATTGGATCCTTTTAAATATCAAGGAGCTTCAAACCAGCTTCCAACTGCCCAACTTCCCACTGGGCAGTTCCCAGCCCTCTCCAGACTCCTTTCCAGCTTCTCTTCTCCCACTTCTCTTCCTTTGAGATCCAGAAGTGCAGGGAGCTTGGAAACCCCACAGTAGCAGGGGCAAGGCTGGGCTGGAAAAGAGTGGAGGGACAATCTGGGAGTGCCATTCCTCTGCAACCTGAGTCATTCATAATCCCACCTTGGACATCACCCTCTGTTTTTTAGGAAGACCGAGCCAGGCACAGCATGAGGTGGGAAGGGTCAGCAGGACTGGGTTGGAAGTGAGGTTCCACCACGAGCAGGTTCACCCTGAATGGGTTCATTCTCTGCAACTCTGATTTCTGGCTTTGCTTATCGGTGCAAAAGCAAAATATCATTTCTGGCCGATCTCACGTGAATTATTTCCAAACTGCTCTTCCTCTGAGTTTCTTGGGTTTGGACTCGGTCTGAAAAAAATTATTTGTGCACCAAGTCCTAGGGTTTCACTCTATCAGCTGGCTTCAGAGAATCCCAAGCTGCATTTTGGCTGCAACAACATCCAAGATGGAAAAATGTGTTCCTGTCCTGAGATCTGTCTTAGCTTCTTGTTCATTCAAGATGCTGATGGGAAGAACTCTTCCCATGAAATAAAAAAATGAAGTTGCTTTGAAATTTGTACGGTCAGGAAAAACAGCGACCAGAAGAAAGTTCACGCACCTGTTAGTTTCTATTTTTTGAAATACAAATTTTTTTTTCCCCTCTTTTTAAAATTTCGGAAAGCACTGGGAAATGATCCTCCTTTCTGGATCACTTTTATCTGAGCCTAATTTCTCCACTTAAAACTTCATTTCACAGGATTAATGTTCCTGGCCTTTCTGGTTCTTCACCTCCCTGCCCCCATTTTCTTTGTTCGGGGAAGACCATCAACAAAATTCCTTTCTTGTTAGTGAAAGTCTTTTTTTTTGATAAACATTGCTTGGAATATACATCTTTTTGTTTAAAAATGGTGATGCTACTTAATAACAAATGCTGAGGCCTCAACAGATGAGCGTTGCAATCCTGGCTGGAAATAATTTAAAGCAACGTTGCCAGATGTGTAGGGCAGGGACAAATCCCAGATTCACTTTGTCACAGCCACATGGATTAAGTGAAGTGGTTGGAAACGGTCCTATCTGACCCTAGGAAGGGCTCCTCACTCAGCAGGGGCAGATCTTCAGCTGATCTTCACGTCACGGTGGGGAGAATGGATTGAAACTGAAAGAGAGGAGATTTAGATGGGATTTTGGGAAGGACTTGTTCCCTGTGAGGGTGGGCAGGCCCTGGCACAGGGTGCCACGAGAAGCTGTTGCTGCCCCTGGATCCCTGGAAGTGTCCAAGGCCAGGTTGGATGAGGCTTGGAGCACCCTGGGCTAGTGGAAGATGTCCCTGCCCAGGGCAGGGGGTAGAACTGGGTGAGCTTTAAGGCCTCTTCCAACCCAAACCATCCCATGATTCTGTGGCCCCCTTCGGTTTATCCCTGCTGATGCTCAGGTTGGCTGAAGGCTCCATGGTGGTCCAGGGTGACTTTGAAGGGACTGGGAACCCTGACGTGGCGAATGATGACCTGGGGGCCCTCAGGTAGATCCAGTAGCTGCAGATGCCACTGTTGGCCACAACCAAGCCTGTCTAGACCTGGATCTGACCCCGCTTTCCTCTGACATGAGCGTCTTCATCTTCCCTGTTTGTGGCAAAAGCTTGGATGAGCAGGGCAGGACCCCAAACCTTGGAATCACTTGCCCCACCCCACCTGGGAGCAGGCTCTTCCCACACCTCTGGGATGCGATGGGCTTCACCCCTTCCCTCATCAAAGAGCTTGCCCACCTCGAGCCGAGCAAATCCGTCCCGTGCAGTAAAACTGAAATTTCCATTCCTTGTGTAAACACCGTGTATCTCTCCAACGGTGTCCATAAAAATGCGGGAAAGTGCAAGCTCAGCAGCTGGAATGGGCCGGGTACCTCCGTGCAGTGAGCGAATCCCAGGTGGTCTCTGTCACGGGCGGTGATTTATGGGAACTCTCTCCCTCTTGGGCTGCTTTTATTTAGTCAGTGGGAGTTTGACAGCCCAGAGGTCACAGACACTCCAGTCACTCGTGGTTTCTCTACCGAAATGGAGAAATGCCTGCAGGGAGGGGAGAGGGGGGACAGGATGGGACGGGGAGAGAAGAACGGAGCTGAATGCACGCTAGTGTCAACCCCTGGAAAAACAGCAGGTCCATAAATAGTAAAGGCTTTGGAAGACGAGGGGCGATGAATGGTGCCTTAATCACAACTGAAATGTCAGGGGAGGAGGGGGAAGGGGTCTGTATTTATTCTCTCTTGCATGAGATTTCAAACCAGAGAGGCAGCATCCTTGGGGAGCTCACGACGAAGTTTTTCTGTGCATCCAAGGAAGGACCCTGTCCAGGCTTCTCACAGCTTTTTATTTTTAATCACATTCAACTAAAATTTTGGAAAATGAGTTCATGGCACTGCTCCTTTCTTGCTTCTGCTGTCCTCTTTGGACTCAGGCAAGACACTTTAGATCCTTACCTCAGTTTAATCAGGTTGTGGGAGGGCGTCTTGAGACATCCTCAGAGAGCTCCAGGGGAAAGGTTCAGCAAGGAGGAGCAGCAGACCCCAGAGGGCTCACACCCAGCAAATCAATGGAGAAACACCTCCGAAATCCTTCATACTTGAGCCAGTTCCACTTCCTCTGAGTTCCAAAGCCTGGGACATTGCTACACCCTCACTTTCCATGCGGGGCACGTGTTCCCTTAACTTTGTCTTCATTAGAAATGTGTCATTTGTGATCTCAGCGGTACCTCCACGCGGAGCCAGGATAATGCTATTGGCTTTCCTGGAGCTGGGCTGGATTTACATCAAGGTGGATGAGATCAGCCCATTAGCCTCCCTGGCAAGCTCCCTGGAACGTGGTTAAAATTTACTCTGCTCCCTGAAAGGCTCAAATTTTGGCCAATGGCTTTCCCTCCCTCGTAGATTGTGTACATCAAGGTCACCAAATCCCAAATGTCCTCCAAAGTCCCAGGGGTCATGGCTTGATTTCATCCTGGATTGTTTTGTGCTAGAAGAAAAATAGTCTGGGTCTTATTTTCTAAGGTTCCCAGCCCAGGAAATGCAGGAAGCTGTTCAGTTCAGGTTTTTCTTGTGTGACAGATCAGCTTTTTAATCCATCTGCTGATACAATGCTCGAGTATAATTTGACTTTCCTAGGGGAAAATCAACAGCTGGAAAAGTTACAGGGGAAAAAAAAAGAGCTTTTCCCAAGAAAATCTCCCCTCAAGTTCATAGGAAATTGCAGTGACCTACAAAGCACAGAATAAGAGTTGATTGGGCTGGAAGGGTTTGAGACGGCTGTTGGAGCTAATTTTTCCCCAAGGAAGAAACAGTTTTGCCTGCCTTGTGAAAGAGACCTGCTCCATGGGAAGGCATTTGGACTTTATCCCGTGGGCAGTCCTTGTGCAGCCAGGGAAAGACTCCTTTTGGAAGAGTAGCAGAGCAGGGAGGAATGTTATCAATCTGAATCGGGCACTTCTCTCCCAGGAGTGCCACAAAGGACCAATAAACACTCCAAGATCTCCCGATAAAGTGGATTTCACCCATGTAATCCCATTACAGGGGACCTGCTGGATGGTTTGTGTCAGATGAAGATAGCGAACAGATGAAGGGAGGTCTCCTGAGAGAACCTCAGCATTTTTGGGGGTGGGAGGTCACTGCTGTCGGTGGAGAAGTGCAAAAGCAGCATTTTACCATTACCCTGCAGGAATGACTCAATCCATGTGGACAAGGGCTACTCCTTGCTCTTGGCTTAGGGACATCCCTCCTACTGACGCCAGCACGGGAGCCATGGGACTCCAACCAGATTCTGAGGTGAACAAACCCGCATAACAAATCCTATTTGCAGTTTGGGATTCTTTACTCACACCCTGCGTATTCATCCAGGATGTCATGATTTGTCTCTTTTTGGACCGAGAAACAGTGGAAAAATATGGATCATATAATTATAAAACATATAAGTTTCATGACTCACTCTAACTCCTGTGCAATCAGTATTTCTGGAAACGGAGCAAATTATTTGAGTACTCCGCGTGCACTTTAAGCTCCTTACAAGCAGCCCATTAAAAAACTCTTGTCACTACGTGTTTTTTTGCTCAATGAGGTGTTAAATAGGAGATGCTCTTCAAACAAACTAATCCATCCACGAGAAAATATACAAAAGAAAGTCTCTGGAATGACATTTCCCGCTCCCTGAGCCCGTCAGAAATGCCGCCTGTCTTCTCCCGCGCCATCAGCCAGGGAGAAAAGGATGAAGTGGGAAGGTCTCCGGCTTAGCAAAACAGCTGCCGCTGACTTGAAAGGCGAGGGGCAAGGTAGAGAGGTCTGCCCGAGATCACAGGCACTTGTGGGCAGATAGGATCTGCGGGAAGTGAAGACAAGGTGTGAGAAGTCTGTTCTTTCTTGTATCATCGCAAGGGCCCTTTTTTGAAGATAAGCCCCTCTCGGGGGGGACGGGGAGGTCTTTGCACTTCAAGGGCAGGCGCGTTTCCACCTCCCCTCTGTTTGTTTTCTAATTTTCTTTTCACTCTCACATCGGCTCTTCGTGACCCTCTCTCTCAGCAGCATCACCAGCACCTCTTCCCGGGGCCCCGCAGACAGGGGTTAAGAGGCCTCCCGAGGGAAGAGAGTTTTACGGCGGGATCTGGAGGAGACAGGCAGGAGCTCAGGTGGAAGGGATGTGGGGGAGGGAAGGCATGCAGGGAAATGCCAGGACACCCTAATGTGCTTCGGAGCAGTGACCACCGCAGGGATGGACCACGGGAAGGGTCCCGGTCACCCTCAGGATTTCTAAACACCACCCCCACACAGGTACAGAAGCAAATCGTGGCAGGGGAATCTGAAGGAAACTCAGAGAAAAATCCAGAAATATGGCACTTTTTTTGGTGAGGAGCATTCCAAGCTGGCTGTGTTCAAACCCAAAATCTTGGTCACCTTCTACCACCTCTCTTTGCAAAATGGAGCTCTTCATTTACAGTTTCCACTACTTAAAAATCCTTCTGAGTTCCCCTCCTTTATGGAACAGCCAAGGGAAACCCTCCAAATGCTCCATAGGTGAAAGGGTGCTGGGTTTGCTGTGAGCCCCAAGGATGGGCAGCCAGCAGGAGCTCAACAGCCAAAAACAGCCACTTCTGCTAAACATTTGGTTCAGGGATCTTCTGGAGATTTGGGGTGCATGGCATGAAATGCTTTCATGCAGGAATGGTGGTCAAATGCAGTTGTGTGGCACCCAAACCAAAGAAAGAGCAGAGAGAAATCCAGGTGTGGCTTGGGTGTGTTGGGTTGGTCACACAAAACACAACCACACTCTGGAAACAAACAAGCACAGAGAACAGAAGGGGGAATTGCCAGGGAAGAAGAGGGGAATGAAGTGAGGAAGGTCGGTGATTTCCCACTTAACTCAGCCCACATCTCCCAACCCCTCTCTGTGGATCCCCCTCCCGATCGCCCACCCCAAACCCGTAACGCAACCGCCCATCTTTTCATCAGCTCTTCCTTCCTCTGCCTCTAATCCCTGACCAAACAAATGAGCGAGTTCAGGGTTTTATGAGCAGAAACGGGGGATTTCAGGCTCGGGACGTGCCCAGGAGCCCCTGGGGCTGAGCAGGGACCTGCTGCTGCCCGTGTCAGGTTGTTGTACAAACATCACCTCCCGCAAAGCCCCGGCGTGGTCCCCAAGTCAAGCGCTGGAGACAGTTTGCCCAGTAGTTTGACCTTTCACCTCCCCTTTACTAAATAGACCTAATTACTGCGTTTGTCTGTCATTTAAGCAACAAATGACTCCATTGAGGTCATCTGAGGGAAGCTGGAGTTCTTAGCTGTCATCTCAGGAGAGCTCGGCTAATTTTATCCTGCTGGGGAAGAAAGCCCTGTGAAATTGTGCTGGAGGGCTCGGTTACAATCGCTGCTTCCTGGGAAGGGTCTGGTGACACGCTCACGGCTCAGGAAAGCGAGGTATGGCCCCACCAGCTCCTGCTGGTTCCCAGCCCTCAGGGATTTCCAGGGATTGTAGGAGAAATCTTAAAGGAGAAAGTTTCTGGGACCAGCAAGAGCAAAGCAACCAAAGCAGAGCAAAGAGTAATCCTAATAATTATAATAATAAAAACAATCATTATCAGTATGAAAATCATAATCATAATCCAAACCAGTAATGATACGGTAAAGCAATAATGATAATGATCATACTAATAATATTAATATTGGCAATAATAATAATAATAATAATAATAATAATAGTAATAATAATGTCACAGGCAATTTTCTTTTCTAAATCCAGATTTTCCCACTGGAAATATCAATACTCCCAATGTGCTGACAACCTTTTGTTCAGCCACAAAAAGAGCCAGAAACTGCAGATGAATTTGTTTCAATGGCGTTTCCTCCACAGTTTTCCGTGCTCGCATTTCTGATGGCTCCCAGTTGAGTTCTTTGTGGGGAACGGGCAAAATGGTGATGAAAGAGGGAGGTTAAGCCTGGAGAAAACTCAAAGACACTGAAATGTGTGCATAGAAGGAGGAGGCAAACCTAAAAAATGGTGGTGTTTCCCCTCTGGCTGCACACACAACGAGCTCAGAATTAATTGTGGGGAGACAAACATATCTATTTCCACAAAGAATTCCTGAAAATGCTCCTGTGTCAATTTCTACATGGAATGGTTTGAGTTGGAAGTGACCTTAAAGCCCATCCAGTCCCACCCCTGCCTTGAGCAGGGACACCTTCCCCTATCCCAGGGGGCTCCAAGCCCTGTCCAGCCTGGCCTTGGACACTTCCAGGGATCCAGGGGCAGCCACAGCTTCTCCGGGCACCCTGTGCCAGGGCCTCCCCACCCTCCCAGGGAAAAAGTTTTCCCTAAAATCCAATCTAAACCTGCTCTTTGTCAGTTTGAAGCCAATATGTGAGCTCAGGCACAAGGCTCTCTGGCAAGGCATTTAGAAGTTGTGCCAAGGCTCTCATCCCTGGTCTGGGAATATCCCTGCACATCCAGCTGCTTCACCTCCAGGATATCTCTGCCAAGGATATTTTCCTAGCTTGCCCCTTTGGCTGCATCTCCCTTCTGTGTGCAGCTCCTGCTCTGGCTCTTCTCTGTGCCATTGGATGTTCCCTTCCTGTCCTCACCTCGCAGCCCGTCCCCACCCCTGCCCTCCTCTGTCCCTCAGGTTGAAGCCCTGGCCTCTGGATCTGACCCCACCTCCATCCCTGCCCCACGATTTGAATCGGGACCTCCCCGTTTCCTGCCAGGCTCCTCCTCTGGGTGTGAGGGGTCCCCCTTTGAACATCTGCAAGACATCTCCAGGCTCCTCAGCCCCCTCTGCAAAGCTCTCCAGCACCACGGTGCCTTGAAGACAAAACAAAACATGACAGCAGCCGGGATTGTTGTTGTTCCCATCGTGCTAATGTCAACTGAGCGCTTCCTCCCACTGTCCCTGTCTGTCTCCAGCCATTTCCAACGTCTCCTCTGTTCCACCACCCTGGCAGGCTGAGCTGAGGGAAATCCAAGGTCTGCTCAGCCTCTGCCACCCACAAAAATCACCCCTCCAGTGGGGAAAGACCTTGCTTGGAGCTGCTCTGAGGGATCGGAGCCGTCCCGCTCCAAAAGGAAGCAAAGGTGGGATTTAATCCCAACTTTCTACAGCAGAGGAGGGTCTTGGTGCCTGTCTGGGGCAGTGGGGTAGAGCCAGGAAAGGCTGGAGGCTCAACAGAGCCTGTCCCTCAATCCAGGAGGGAATCCAGGAGGGAACACCCCCGTGGAGGTTTGAAAGGCGAGAAGATGGTGACGGATCGGGCGCGCTCCGAGCGCTCAGTCAGCCCCGTCTTTCAGCAGGGCTTAGATTAAGTCTGTCAAACTCAGATCTTTTCCTCCTTCTTCTCACTCCCCCTTTCTCTGCTGACACAACCGAGCAGCGCTCAAGGCATGTTCCGTCAGCAAAGCGAGGTGATCTCTGCAGTGCAGCAAGGCAAAAAAGCTGCCTAAAAAAGGGATTTAAATGGTTGCATTTTTGTTTTCCTGGCTGGTGAATCTTCCCGGGATTTATTTTCTTTCTATAAGCCAAATTTGCTGCATCAGGGGCACTTAGAAACAGTTAAAATAATCTCGCAGTGTTATCTTTGCTGGGAGGTGGGAGTTATCCTGCATCGCCTGCCTTAACCGGAACAAAATAAAACCAAAATTAAGTTATTTCGCTGTATTTAGCAGCGTTTTTTGGAGCACATCACAGCACTGCCGTCACACCCCATCCCCACACCACGAGAATCTGAGGGGAGGCCATGTCCCCCCGATAAAGTGTTTTTCGGAAGGAGAGAGGAGCCTAAACAAAACCCAGCCCCGCTAAAGCTTTTCATGTGCAAATCACAGAAGCAGGAAAATAGAGACGGGACTTTATCGTTAGCCAGTTGCAAAATTTAAATAAACATCATTTCTCATGCTCCAAGGAGATTTTGATGAAAAGGTTGATGTTATTACAGGTGCTTAAAGGCTTTTTAAAGCCTTATATCACAGCGTGGGATGAAAATGGATAGAAAGAGACAGCGAACATTGGAATAACATCCTCCTTTAGTTCCTCCACTGACAGATCCCTGCTTCGTCAGAGCCCGGGCAGTATTTTAATAAGGCTGGAACACAGCCTTCAAGTTTAGAGCTCTTCACCTGAAACAGAAGGGTTTTCTCAGGTTTTCAACCCAATTTTTTCCTCCTGTCCCCTAAATCTTGTCTCCTCCCTGCTCTTCTCCGTCACCCACCGAGAGGAGCATCCTGAAGCTACATCAAGGGAATGAAGCAACACCAAATCCTCTTCCTTCTTAACGAGATGACAAATTTTATTTAGATTTTGGCATCTCCGTGCTGACAAAAAGGTTGCCCTTAACTGATGTGTTTTCGTAGAATGTTTGGAGAGACGCTGGAGGAGGCACCAACACCTCCCAGGACTGGAATGGGGAAAAGGAGAAGCATAAAAAATAAAAGAGAGTTGCGACATCTCACCAAGTTCTCAGGTTTTAGTTCAAGGAAAACGTGTACAACTGCAGCCGCCACAAATTCCAGCAGCTTGGATCGAAGGAATGAGATCTGTGTTTGTTGTGGAAAGGCAGGAGGATAATTTGTGGAGATGGGTCAGTGTGGGACCATCAAGTACAAGCCTAAATTGTGACCTGAAACACCCAACCCAAGCAGCCACCGTGGGTTTATTGGTTTGAATTGAGGATGGGTGAAATCGGCTCAAGGCTTTTCAGGAAAAATAAATATCTATGGGAACGAATTGTCAAAAAAAAAAAGGGAGAAATAAACCAAAATAAAGAGCGTGGTGGAGCCTTTGAGCCAAGCAGTGGGAGTGCTGACCTCCTGCTGTCTGTGTACCCTTCCTGAATAAATATTGCTGTCGTGCACAGATAAAAGATTATTTTTATAACAAAATTAGCTTCTCTCCCATTCTCCACTGGTTTTGCTTTCCAGGCAAAACGCTGAGTTTCAGTTGCTCTATATCGAGTGGGTGAGCGAAACATCCCAATGCTCAAAAATTACAAGGAAAGACTAATAAAAAACATGGGAAAAAAGATTATCTGTATACTTTTTCTTGGTTTTTTCCTCACTTCCACAGATCTGATGCTGCAGTTGCCTGGTCTTGCATTTGCCTCTTGCCTTGGCATTGGTCTGACGTCCACTGATGGACACACGGTTCAATCCCAAATGCGCTGACCTTGGACTGCTTTGGGGTTGCATCCCCCATCCCACGTGGAAATCACAGCTGGGAATGGGAATCTTCCATCCTTTTTCACCAAAAGGGGACCTGCAACATTCAAACATCTTCTACTGGACATGAGTGAGGACAGGACATGACAAGAGGTTGCGAGTTCTGGAGATCCCCCCCGGCAAGGTGTCCTTTTCCCTGGGTATTCCTCCAGTGGAGATGAAGCTGCCTTGGGAGCTGAGTTAAACCCCCCTTCCTCTGGCAGCTCTGGGCATCTCCAGGACGCTTGAGGATGAAGGTTTCCATCCCAAGGTTTCCATCCCGCGTACACTGGGACAAAGACGAACCTGTGCCACTCCGCCTTCCAGTCAAAGGTAAAACACTGGGAATACAGGGATTTTTTTCCTGTGTGAAGGAATATGCATTAAAAGCTGAAGTAAAGGACACTGGGTCTCCAACAGCACCCCTGAAAACCACAGCCCACGTCCAGAGGAAGCTGGTGAGCGTTGCTGGCTCTGCTTGTTCCAGCTGAAGACCCCATTTCCTCATGGCTGTCTCCTCCTGGCCATGGATTAATCAGATCCAGCTACCAGCTACACACCTCTAACTTCCTTCAGATCATGCCTGGGATATTTTGAGCTCATTTTTAAGGGATTCGTGTCCTTTTAAACTCCCTTCACCTTCAGAAATCTCTTGCAAGCCAGAGAGGCAACAAACGCCGCCGCTGTTCTCGCACGCAGGGACCCACAGCGGTCACCCCGTGGCTTGCCTTAGGTCAATAAATGTCCTTGCCTCAGCATTTGAAGAGTTCCCGGGGGAAGAGTGAGGCGAGGTTGTTTTGTTATCTCAAATATCCAGGGAGTTTTTTCAGGGATGAGCCCGGTGTGTCCGTGTACCTCCAGACACACACGCACACGCAGCCGGGGACGCGCATAAAAGACCCCGTCATGAGGCTCAAACTGAGGCAAACCTCCTCTAGACCTCATTAAGATTGGGGCTGGACTTGGCTCCAAGGTTCAAACTCCATCTGCTGCCCTCAAAAGATCTTTGTTAGCCGTGTTTTCATGTCATGGAGCTGAGGAAAGCTGATGCAGACAGAGGTTTTGGACCTGGGTTGTTCCCGGTTTCCATTTGAAATTTGGGGTAAATCAGGAGCAAAAAGGGTCTGGGTTTGCTGGGCTGTGTTTAGGAGTCATTTTCCCTGATGTAGGGCTGCAGCAACTCACCCTTGTAAAGAGTTTTCTCTCCTTCCCAGCTCCAGAGCTGTGCAATAAGGATTTCAGATGGGTTTTGAAGCCTTTTCCCCGCTCAGATTCAGCACGGAGAGAACAAATCCAGCAGGGGGGGGAAAAAAAATCAAAAAGAAAGTAGCACTCAGCAAAGCTGCCAGATTGCAAAATCCCAGCGGGTTTGGACCTGTTGTTGGCCTCTTCTACTTCTCATCCCCCTTCCTTATCTCTCCCTCTGCCCTTTCCCTTCCCCTTGAAACCGCAGGGAGCAGCAATCGGGTCATTTATCAGTGTCCTGCGGGCATCTGTGGCTCCCAGTCCTCCCGTGCTGGCTCTCCACCCTAAGCCACCCGCAGCCTCTGCTTCCCTCCACACCGGGCTCCCAGCGGGCACGGAATTCCCGGGGTGCTCGGGATGAAGCCGGGATGCGGCAGGCGCGCACCACTGCTCCCTTCTGGAGAAGGGTGTGTTGTATTTCTGGGAGCAAAGAGGTTTTTTCTCCAGGATAAAAGCTGGAGATAAACTGAGAAGAGCACGGAGCCTGCGGTGACAGACGCCGGGTAAAACGACTCCCAAAAAAACCCTCATATTTTGCTTTCAGTGCCTCATATTTTGCAATAAATGAACTTCTCTCCCACCCCTCGGTAAAGAAGGGGCAAAGCCCCTCGCTGGTATCTTGCTTGTGGCTGATTTCACTGAGTTTGGAAAATAAAACTCGATTTCCTAACGAAGAGCGAAACCACGGACCGGAGGGTGTTGGAACTGGGGTCGGGGAGATGAGGGAGAAAGCAATCCCAGATGCGCGGCGGGTTCGGGGGGAAAGCAGGACTCAAATCAGGTTGAAACAGATGTTCCAATGTCTGGATTTTGCCAAACATTTAATATTCAAAGAGTCCGTGGGTTTTTAGTCGAACCCTGTCTCATCAGATGGGAAAAACCTGCTGAGATCAAATAAAAGCATCAACCTTTTTACCAGCAGACGACCCCAAAAATAGAGATTTTTTTAAGTTTGAAGGACTTCAATTATCTCCTCTTTTTTTTTTTTTTTTTTTTTGGATGGTTGCAGTTGTACTCCAGAAAAGGGGGACCAAAATTTTGGGGTGTTGCTACTCTCAGCTGAGGGCAGCAGAAGTAGCAGGAAATGGAGAAGAAAATAGGAGGCTCCTCTGGCTGGGCTGCAAACTCCGAGTGATAAGATTTTGTTATCACGCAATTCCAGGGAGGTTTAGATAAGGCTGGGGCTGATTTAATGAACTCCGAGCTGAACTTCCAGACTCTCTGAAAAATCTCTACATCTTTAATTGCTCTGGAGAGAGGAAAAAAATGAACAATTTCGTTTAATTTTATTGAAAGAATTACAACGCTTAATATACGGATTGTTATTTATATAACCCCGGGATGAAATCAGATAATGAGTGGCTGTAATTATTAATTAATATTGCTGCAGGAACAAGCCCAGTGTGTAAAACCCCAGCAAAAGCAGAGCTGCAGCAGAGGGAGATAAGAGGGTGAAATTCCGACCTGGAATCCACCCGGCTCTGTCCCTTATCTCTGCCCACAGCTGTGGGGACAGGGACACATCTGGAGATGAATCCTTCAGGAGGAGGGATGCTGCTGGAGCTGGGGTCTGGATCCCAGGGACTGCAGCCCCTGCGGCTTCTCCTGCTTTATTTTAAAGGAAAGTTTATCCATGGGCAAGGGCTGTCCGGGAAGATGGAGCATGGAGGAAGGATTTGAACCTTTAAAATGGGATTTAGGAGAGGGAGGTGGCAGATTCCTTCTCAGAACAGTTGTAGGAGACCTTTATAAAGTGAAATACAGGACCTAAACTCTCTTTGCACGCTCCAAATTCCTCTTGGTGCTACTAAATATCAAATATTTAATTCGCCACAAACTTCTGCGTGCAGTGGACAATATAAAAATTCAGGGAAAAGTAAAAACCTCTGGATGGACACATCGAAATGCAGGTACAGGTCAATTTATTAACTAATTAGAGCACCGTGGTGGAGTAAATAAGAATTCATAAATACAAACTCAGGCTAATAATGAAAATTTGACCGCACACTGCACTGGCACTGTTGTTGAGGAAAATCCAGGTCTCATTCCTTGCTTTGTCTCTGCCTGAGGATCTGGGAATTTTCTCCTCTATGCCCTAAATGCTGCTGCCTGTGAAACAGTAAAAACTCCCTTTGGCTGCCCAGTCCTTCGTTTACAACTCCGTGCTGCAGCTCACCCTTTTCCCACTCGAAAAGCAGCATTTCTCCTTCAGATCACGTCTCCCTGCAAACCAGAACTGAAATAACCCAGCAGCCCTAAATTTATTCCTAATTTCCTTCCAATAAACCATTTTGCTCTGTCTGGAAAATATATTCCAAGGAGGAAAGTAGGGAGGAAGAGCTATCAAGGTATTTCTTGATCTCTTAATTTTGTGTCCATCTCAAGAACTTCTCGCTTCTTTTTTTAAAATAACTTTTTCTTTTCGGATTCCTTTTACCCATATGTTTTTCCTTCATCATGCTGCCATAATTCTAAAATTCCCAGTTTTTCCAAGGAATAGCTGCAGCATCAGCACAGCACAAAGACAGGCACGGAGCTCTGCACACAGCAGGTATAAAACTCAGAGGTAATGCTCAAAAATGACGTATCGTAAGTTAAAATCTCCACAAATAAAGGTCAAAGCTGGACTCTGTAAATGGCAAAACACAACCTGGGTGTGAAACTCACTCTTAAATTCCTTGTAATCCTGGCAGGAAGCAAATGTCCTGTCAGGGGGGGATTGAAAAGACAAATTGTTCCTAGGTTTGCAATCAAGGCTGAGTTAGACGGATGAACCCAAAAGCACAGAGTGTAAATTAATGAAAGCCTGAGCAGGACTCTCAAGCAGATGCAGGACGCTGACAGTTCATTTGGCTTTTCCAATTAATTAAGAAGAAAGCTTCATCAGGACGCTGTTCCAAACACATGGAAATCGCGGATTCTCTTTCATTTCCCTCGAGTTTGGTCAAGGTCCAGTTATTTAAAGAACAAATATTCCCATTCCTGGGGCAGAGGGATCTGCTGCTGTGACATCATCCCTCAAACTGCAGGAGAAGTGCAGTTTTGTGCTGATTTTTAAATAACGAGAAACTCGTTCTTTCTTTCTCTTAAATTTTAGCACTCAGCTCATCATTGTTATTATTATTATTAGGACCATTAATATTTATTGTTTTTAAAGAGGAAGAGGAGCAAATCCCTGTGATAAGCAGAGATGCCGTTAGGAGAAGAATTATCAAATGCAAATCTGGGATGCTGGGAGACAATAAATCGGGAGAAACACCGAAGCAACGTTTACCTGGGCGGAGGAAAAGCAGATTAAAACGGGGAATTTTGGGCAGGGGGGTTGGCGGGGCTCAGCCTTGCGGCAGTTAAAGCCACTCGGGGCGTGGAGGGGAAGGAAGCCCAGCGCTCTCGGAGCTGTGTGTTAATAAATATGCAGGAGGTTATTCTCCTGTTGGAATGCATAAATCTTCCCTGTGTGCGCCTGGAATGTGAGGAGCCGGCCCGAGCCAAGGCGAGTCCCGTCCAAATTCCCCTGCTTTCCAAAGGATGCCTCATTTATTAGTGCAGGCAGCCCCGAGTCTCCCGGGATTTCAATCCTGGCCGCCCGGAGCGATCGGATCCGAGCTCGGGAGGAGCCCCACGGTCTGGGGTTGGCAGTGCCTCCTCCAGCAGGGCAGGGATTTAAGGGGCAGGGAAACTTTATTTTGGGCAAACAGCAGCACCTCTGGAACCCTCCCAGCATGGAGGGGCTGTGCCAAAATAAACACAAATCACTCTTATCACACTCTTATCACCAGGTACATCAAGGCCATACCAGTTATTGTCATAACAGATTGCTGTTATCACTTTCAGCAAGAATTTCACAATAATTGAAGTGCAGTAATTACAATTTTTGTCACAGTGGCGTGAGCCATTTTGCAAAGGCAGCTTTAACTTTAATTTAATTTTACTCCCCGCTCACCAAACACAAGGGTGTTGGAATGATAAAAACAGAATCTTGGAATGGTTTGCGTTGGAAGGGACCTTGAAGAGCATCGCTCCTTCCACTAAAATCTTCCAGTAACACAACCAGAAGATTCCTGATGTGTGGCAGAGCAGGGAAAGAGTTAATGCTGTGTTTGCAACCCAAAATGAAGAATCCCTGCTTCCACCTTCCCAAAAATCTCTCTGGGCCCCGTCGGTGCATCCGATGTGCCTGTGTTTGGAACACCTGGGTTTGGAGCGGGATCCCGCCCTGCATTCTGCCCTCAGCTCTTGATTTCCAGCAGAAAGGAAATGAATAAAACCGAGGTTATCCATTCCCGAATCAACTGCAAACTCAATCTCATCCTGTAATTGCAGGGAAATCTATCCGAGCCCTCGTTTGGTGTTCAGGCTCGGCTGGAAGACACCGAGCATAATTCCATGTTATGGATACACCAACTTATTAACAAAGACTTGGGGCTAAAAGCTTTTCCTCTTGTTCTGGTTTGCACGGGAGGGATGAGGGGACGGGAGGGAGGAGGTGGCTGCCCTGTCTGTGCCATCTGACATCAATTGTGCCACGGAGCTTCCAGGTTTTGGCGAAAAGTTTCCCAAAAATGTAAGAAAAATTGGTATAAAATATTGGCAAATACTTCCCTAAAGCTTTGGTATGATTTGAGATCATCCTTTTAGGCAAGAGGGGGAATTTTTGCAAGTCCAGCCCCTGCAGGGCTCTCAAAAATTCCCAGGAACAAACTTCCCTGCAAACTCCTGCAATTATTATTCTCTATCCATGGGGGGAAAGGCAGCAAAAATAAATATATTCCTTCTTGCTGGCCATCCTCATCCGCAGGGGGTGAAAGCAGCCCTCCCTGGAGGAGCCATGTCCTTATTCCAGAGGCAGTTTGGATTCTTGGCAGAGGGGAATGCTGCTCAGCAGGTAGCACCCCAGTTCCACTCAGTATCCTCAGCATATCCCAAATCCTCCGTTTGCCTTGGAGCCCGGACGTGGCAGCAGCTGGAGAAGGCACGGAATGAGACAATGAAGGTCATCCCATCTTGCCCTGGGGTGGCAGCAGGCAAGATCCCCTCTGAATCCCAAGGGATTCGTTGCATCCCATCCCAGGCTCCTGGGAATCCACCAGGATTCGGCTCAGGGAAAGAGGGACGGGGGTTTTGGCTCCTCTTTTTGGGTGAGGACGAAACAAGCACCAGGGGAACGGGCGTGTACGTGTGCTGCTGCACGTGGCCGGGCTGGAATAGGACTCTGGAGCTCAAAAGAAAGACAAAAAGGGAAAAAAAAATCTTTTTTTTTTATCTTTTTCTTGAGAAATTCAGGAAACCATCCCAAATTTCCATTGCAGGGCAACGCGCCGCAATCCACCAGGGAGAGGAAGTTGAAGCAGACTGGCTGTCCCCAGTCTCAACCACACACAGACACTGGGACACCCAGGGGACAGCACTGGACACCATAAAACAAGGAAACTGGGAAAAGGAAAAGGAGCAGCGACATTTTTGGCCATTTTTCAGCCCGAAGTGCGAGTCTATAATTGTGAACAAACTGGAATAGGAACAAGGGATGCCTCCAGCCACGACCAAAAAAAAGCAGCGGCTGATCTAAATTTCCATCTCCCGTTTATTAGAAAGTGCTTCTTGCAGTGGGAACCCTCTCAGCATTGTTCCAGGACAGGCTCTATTTAGTCTCCAGCAGGAAAAGCAGGTCCGAAGATTTCCTCAGGAGTTACAAATAGATCCCAGCAGTCCAAACTCCCAGCAGCTCATCCTCTGCTCCAGCCCCTGGCGAAATTCGGGAGGAGTCATTTGGCTCTGGGATAATTAGGGGTGACATTCTTCACACGCGCCTCTCAGCCGGATTTCATCTGAATGATCGGGTTTTTATACCTTTGAGAATTAGGATGCTTTTGGAGGGAAGAAAGCACAGGGGAGGGAGGAGGAAAGGGGACCCGGGTGTTATGTGATCAGCAGCTGAGCTGCTCTTTTTAAGCCTGGAAGAGCAAAAGCTTTTAGGAACGGGGAGGAGGTGGGAGGTTTTTGGTGCCAGGCTCCTGGAAGGACCATAGTGCCGGAAGGCAATGGGCTGGGTGCTTGTGGTGACCCTATAAGGTGCTTTTCCAGGTATCTAGTGGAATTAGGGCGACTCAACAGGCTGCTAAACCCACAGTGGCCTCAACCAGGAGCACAGAGGACTCCTGTCATCAGCACTTTAGGAACAAGCCCTGGCTCTGGGGGTTTTTTGGCAGCTTTCTCTCTGAAAATCAAACGTGGTGTCACCCAAAACCCAGCTCTCGCCTTGCACCTGATGCTGGGCAGAGGATGTGCAGCCATGTGGGATTCTCATCTGCTGGGATCCTCTGGGAAAGGCTGGGAGTGATTTATTTTCCCCAGCAGTTGCAAGGTATCCTCTCCATTGTTTCCCGAGCGCGGCGCAGCCCGGCCGGCCGGCGGAGGGGTCAGAGCCAAGGCAGGGAACAGAGCTCTGCCCGGCTCACGCAAGGCTCCCAGCCCGGGGCTGCAGTAAACAGAATCTCCTCAAAGGTCACCTCTTCGGGCTCCCGCTGCAACCGCCAGAGGAAACTGCAATCATTTTTCAGCCCTTTAAATGCCGGGCTCGAGCGTACTCGGCCACAGTTTTCCTACATGTTCCTGGTCTGCGAGGAGGCTCCTTAGGAGTCATTTCCTTGCCAAGAAAAGCTTCTCTTTCCTCCTGAACCCGGGATAGACCCAGGCAGCTCTCGGCAGAGTTAGGGGTCAGGTCACAAGGGGTGAGACCTCGCAACTGGACTCTGAGGGGCAGGAGACTTTTACAGCAAAGCAATCTGGACAACAAAAGTACCAAGATAATGCTCGAAATACCACTGAAAAACCTCCACCGTGGATATCGGTAGGGCAAGAAGGACCAGCTCTGGGCCCAGAAATCCTAATATCTTTCTGAGTAAAAAAATCACTGACTGCATCTCTTTTTCGTCTCCTGAACCATCGGGAAAAATCCTAAAATCTCCCGTGGCCGCTTTCCCCCCACTGGCCCCAGCAGCGACCGCATTTCTAAACCCACATTTTCCCCCCTTATTTACAGCGGCGAATTGGGTCTCTCCTTGTCACTCATCCTCCCCAAACACCCAGCAAAAAACTCAGCCCTGCTGGCAGGGGCCGCAGAGCACCCGGCTGAGGCCCATCAGCAGCTCCCGAGCTTAAGTGCGAGCCCGGCGCGAATTAAGTGCTGTCAAAGCTGGCATGGTAAGTCCACCCCAACGACTGACCCTCCATGAATGGCCACTGTGTTTATGGGAAGCGGCCTCCAGATTGCTTCTCTCCCGCCCTGAGCCCCAACGTGTGTCAATAAAAATCTCTGGGTTTCATTAGGCAGCCCCTGGCTGGATACATAAATAATAAGGCTGTTGTCAGATCTCCCCGTGGTGTGTAAGGGCAGATCTGGAAACCTGAAGGCCACGACCTTCGTGTTTCTCAGCGGGGACCGAAACGCCCTCGGAGCCAAAGGAGTGGGAAAATGAGAGTCTGTGTTATGCTTGAACATGATACTGACAGGCAAATGTGATTTCTCAGAGTTCACTCCAGCCAACACTGATCTGTTTTATAATCTCTGGCCTGGCTGCAGCTCCGGGGCTGCTGCAGGAGGGGATGGAGGCACAGGGAGATTCCCCTTGGAGCTCTGCCTGGATCGAAGGGGAACCTGGAGGTGCTTCTTGAGGGGAGGGTGGAAAGGCAGAGCCGTGTTTGGGATGAGGAAAAGGAGGATGCACCCAGTGCATTGGGGGGGTTTGGGAGGAGATGGCAGAGGAGGAGAGCTGGGATCCTCACCCCTCTCAGCAGGGCTCGAGAAGGAGCCACATGCCAGCTGAGAGGTTGCTGCACCCCTGGGAACTCGAAATAGTGAACTGGGAATGGGAGCAGCCTCTTCCTCTGACCTCCAGCTCTCTTCTGCCTCAGCCACTTCCAGGAAATCCCTGCTTTCTCCTGTGATCGGGGCTCTGCTCAGCCAGCTGGGAGCAGGTGATGCTGGAGCAGCTGCCTGACCCTGTGGCTTGCCCAGGAGGGAGCCTGGGCAGGTGGGTCAGAGTGGGGATCAAGAGCTCTGAGAGCTTTTCAGTGCTGACACCTCCATGGCTCCAGGTTGGTCCCATCCCAGTAGGACCAGCACAAAACATGGAACGGCTTCTGAGCCACAGAAGCCACGGAAGGACAAGAGCTGGGGGGATGCTCATGGTGTGAAAACAGGCTGGGATGGAGGGAAGGGGTTTGGGGGATGATGGCAAACACTGCAAGGGCTGGAGGGGGATGTGGGCCAGCAGCTCAGTGGGTTACAGGGATGCTCTGCCTCCATCCTGGGGTTCAGGGATGCTCTCCCTTCCTCCTGGCATCTGCTCAAGGAGGAAGGATGCTGTGCTGTGCCTGAGCAGGCTGGTTACCTGCAATTACCAGGTGAATCAGCTGTACACACAGCCCGGCCCAGGGGAGGCTTTCCCAAGACAGGTGAAGTTTTGGGAAAAGTCAAGAGAGTTTTCAGCTTCAGCGCAGAGCATTGCCCCGGAAAGGGACTTTTTGGTCAAAAAGCAGGGGAAAGAGGCTGTTAACTCGGCTTTGGTACCTCGTTAGGGAGCGATGGAGGTGACAGTGCGAGGTAGGAGCCCGGCAGACTGGGTCTGAGGGCAGAGAGGAGAAGGTCAGCAGATGACTTTATGAGCTGTGGAAGTAGCGGTGGCACTTTTCCAGGAGTACACTCTGTCTCCTGCCGAGGAATGCATCCCCTGCTCCCCGCGCCGGGGGGACAGAGTTAATCACCCAGCGAGCAGGAGGGAGCGGGGCAGGAAACGCTTCCCGGGGCTGCAGAGGGGCTTGGAGCCCCCGGGGAGCCGCAGCCCGGTGGGAGGGGAGGGTCCCCGGGCAGGAGTTGCGTGCGGAGCCAGCGCTGCGCCGTCCCTGTGTGGTCCGCAGGGCTTTGCGTGTGTGGTCCTGCAGAGCCCTGCTCATCTGTCCAGAGGCTGCTAACTGCCTGCTGAATGACCACGGCTGTTTACTTTAGCTCTGTCTGCACCAACTGAACTCTGATCGCTGCCTTCCTCCAGCTGGGCCGGCTCAGGACCCCAGCGCGAAGGAGAGCGGGACAGGGATCTGTGTGTGTGAGGCTCCCCCCC